>CM019148.1:318034018-318057954 GCA_009733165.1 Naja naja
GATGAAAGGTTTTGGCCAGGAGTTATGTATGGTGGCCAGGTATTGACAAAATGGTTGAAAACTGGGTTGCCTCTTGTCCCAATTGCCAGGTAGTCAGGCCTGCCCCACCTCACGCCCCACACAGGAATGGGAATGTCCTAGGGGCCCATGGTCTAGAATCCACATTGATTTGCAGGCCTACAAGAGGGCACGTTTTAGTAATTGTAGATGCATACTCAAATGGCTAGAGGTTATTCTCATGACTTCTACTACTACTGAGGCTGTTATCAAGCAGCTCAAAGCTCTTTGTAACCCATGGGTTACCAGATGTCCTTGTCTCTGACAATGGCCCTCAATTCACGCCTAACATTTTGAATCCTTTCTAGCTCAACAGGGCATCAGACATGCCCTTACAGCCCCTGGGCACCCTTCCCAACGGCCGGCTGAACGTATGGTGCGCTTTACCAAAGAAAAGCTTCAGCAGCTGGGTCCTGGGGACATCACTGAGAAGCTTGAAAAGCTTCTTAGTGTTCAGCACATCACTCCTAGCCCATCAACTAACTTGTCCCCAGCAGAGTTGTTAATGGGCAGGAAACTTAGGTCTTCCCTTGACCGACTTCATCCCACTTATGCACCCAATACCACTGGATTCCACTTCCAAAGTTCGTTCTTTTAGTGTGGGAGATTCTGTCTATGCTAGGAACCTTACAGGTGAACCTTTGTGGATTCCTGCTGAAATAACTCACATCACTGGCCCTCTTTCTTACAGGGTTCAAACAGAGGATGGCCTCCTCTGGAGCAGGCACATTGACCAACTTAGATCCCGGTTCACTCAGGAACATCGCCCTGTCTCTCTCTAGGTCCCTCACCTGATGTCTCTTCTAGGGGGAAGGGGAGGAACAGGAGGAATATCAGCAAACAGGAATCAACCCTTTGTGTAACGAGCCATTGCGACAGGAACCATCCCGAACCCTGTCACAATGCCAAGATCCATCCTTAGAAGTAGAGTCATTACGACAGGAACCATCCCGAACCCTGTCACAATGCCTAGATCCATCCTTAGAAGTGGAAGATTGTACATCACTACCAGACTTGGGTGTTGACATTGGAATGGAGATGGGTTGGGAGGAGAGACCAGATTCTAACAGTCTAACAGGGTCTTCTTTCACAGGAAGTCCTAACAGGGAAATGTCAGCAGACACATTTCCCCTCTCACTGGGTGAGAACAATAAAGATTCTGAACCACGAAGGTCTCAACGTTACACGTAAGAGCCCCACCTATTTAAAGGAATACATTAGATAGGTTGGGGTTTGGTATGGACTGAACCTAGTGGGGAGGGTGTTATGTATGTAGGTTTAAATGTTATTGGTTTATTTGAATTGGTCTTGTAAAGTGTCAAATGGTATTGGTTTAAATAGTGCGGGAAGAAACCCTGCACTCCCATTGGCTAGCAGCTCGGCTGCGGCTATAAACAGCCGTAGCCTTACCCGGACGGGTCCATTCGAGCTGTTGTCATTAATAAAGTCTTTTGCTGGAATTCCTCGCGTCTGACTCTTCATGCAAACTTAACACTGCCCTTCTTAGATACACGACTCAGAGTGACTAACAATTAAAAACAGTATAAGTAAGCAACAGAATTATAAAACACACCAATAGTAGTTGAAAAACTGGCCCACAACAACACTGATAAGCTTCCCAGTCAGCACATCCAAGAAACTAACTCACCCACACAATCATTGTTTCCTATAAACTCATGACTTTGCCTTCATCTTATTCTCAACTCATAATGACACACCTGTTTTCCTGAGCTGTTTCAATTTTCCTTTATAAGCAGTGAGGGAACCATGACAATTTTCCATTAATGCAATCTCATATGCTTTACTCACCATTTGGTTAATTTCTGGAGGTGAGATCCACCAGATGACTGTTGACTATTTTTGGCTAAGACATTCTCTCTCTCTTTTCCACAACCTGCTGGTGCCTGGACAATGTTTTACAAAGGTCAATTTTGGAGCAATGAGACTGGGCTTTTCCTTATACCTTTATAATCCTTGGACATAATTCCACTAGTAAAGTAGGAGAACCTCTCCTATTTTATTGGGCAGATTCCCCTCCTTAGCTATCCTTGACAGATGACAGATCATCAGAATTGCAATTAAGGGATAGTTTCCAACCAGTTACTGACAGAAATAGTTTGATCACTTAACATTCCTGCATATCCTGAATCAGGACATCATCATCCAGTAGCAAGCCAGAATAAAAATTTTAAAGGCAGGATTAATGATTGGCAGTATGGGTACAGCAAATGTTATATAACAGTATAATTTTCTGAAAAGGGTAGCTAGAAAATACCTTAACTTGGCAGTGTGGAAAGCCACTTTCTTGGAACAATATTACTGCAGAATAATTGGAAGAATTGCCTAAATAATGTGAATGGAAATATGTTTATATACATGTATGTATGTATGTATGTATGTATGTATTTATGTATGTATGTATATGTATATGTATATATATATACCTGTTTATTATTTGGTGTATTTTATTAAGATTATTTATTGAACAAAGTCCTGCAGATTTTATTATAATGGGCCAGGAAGACTTCATGTTAGAAAACAATGTTTCTTGAGACTGGAGTTCTGTTTTAAAAGAGTCTGAACAAACTCCTACAGTTGTCACTTCACCTGATTATTCTTTTTCATGCTTTCCTTTGCTCCAGGGGATGCAGAACACATTGCAGAATCTATAATAAGTTATTCCAAGGCAGCCTCCATGCTGATACCATGGATTTCAATTTCCATACTTTCCCCTCCAGACTGTTTCTAACTAATATCCTCATTTTGCGCTAAGGGAATACTTTTACACTGTTCTCTCCTTCTGGGATTAACACAAATTCAACTTATTAATGGAAAACAATTTCTGAAACTGTCAGTGGTTTTCAGAGTAAGTTTCTTCTTAAAAAATTAAACAGTTTGTGAGAAAAATGTAATTAATTCATTTTAATAGACATGTAGTACTTTGTGATCTTCAGCCATCAGCCAAAAAGTCTAAGAGAATTTTTTTTTCGTGTAGTCTATCCTCAGAAAGCCCTGTACAATATTTAAACTAGAGTAGGGAACCTGTGGCAAAATATGCCTCTGTCCAATGTTATGTGGTTTTTGTGCATGTTGTAGATTCCAATAATTTTAACTTTGGCTCTATCCAAACTTGATTGTCATCCTGAAATACACATCCAGCTGGTTGTTATCAAATAATATGGACTTCTGCCTGGAAAAATGCACATTTCTATATTGAATTCAGTGGAAAATGCAGAACAATTATACAGGTAAATATCCTTTTTTGGCAGACAGGTTCATTTTCAGCCCTAAGATTGTCTGCCAGAAACCATCCACTGAATCTTTAAACTAGAAAACATTTGTGTCTGTTCCCCCACTCCCCCTGTTATCCTACCCAACTGTCATTTCTGACTCTCAATCATTTTATATAGTTTTTATTGGCCTTTTGAATCCAAAGTGTTAAATGGATAATTGTGTTAAGTTTGCATGAAGAGTCAGATGTGGAGTGCTTCAGTGAAGAGTTTATTAGTGACTACAGCTCATAACAGACCCGATTTGGCTGGGCGGCGGCTGCTACTTATAGCCAGCAGCCGCAGTTGCCAGCCAATCAGAGTGCAGGTTTTCCCACTTTTTAAACCAATCATTTCTGACATTTTACAAGAACAGTTCAAACTAAACCAATGACATTCAAACCTGCATACATAACACCCTTCCCCACTAGGTTCAGTCCATACTCAAACCCCAACCTATCTAATGTATTCTTTTAAATAGGTGGGGCTCTTAATGTGCGTTGAGACCTTCGTGGTTCAGAAGTTTTAATGTTCTCACCCAGTGAGAGAGGAAATGTGTCTGTTGACATCTCCCTACTCGGGCTTCCAGTGAGAGAAGACCCTGTTTGATTGTTAGAATCTGGTCTCTCCTCCCAACCCATCTCCAAACCAATGTCAGCACCCAAGTCAGGTAGTGATGTGCAATCTTCCACTTGTAAGGATGGATTTTGGCATTGTGACAGGTTTGGGATGGTTCCTGTCATAATGGCTCATTACACATGGGGTTGATTCTTGCTTGCTGATTATCCTCATGCTCCTCCCTTCCCCCTAGAAAAGGCATTAGGTATGGGAACTAGAGAGGAACAATTTATTTATTTATTTATTTATTTATCGAGCTTGATGCAGCCTATTCCCTAAGGACTCAGGGCTTAACATTAAAACAGAGAAATTTACAATAAAACAAAATTAAACAATGAACAAGCCAAATAAAATTAAAATAAACCCAACCCCTCATTCAAGGCCCGTTGGAACAACCAAGTCTTCAGGTCCCAGGAAGGAGCGGAGGTCAGGGACCACGAGATCGACGGGAGCTGATTCCAAGGGCAGGTGCTCCCACAGAGAAGCTAGCTGGGGACCGCCAGCCTACAATATCTGACTGACGGCACCCCAAGGAGGCCCCTCCTATGAGAGCGAACAGGGTGATCGGAAAGTGATGCTGGCACACTTGGATGTTCCTGAGGTAATCTGGATCTTAACTGATCAATGTGCCTGCTCCAGAGGACACCATCCTCTGTTTGCACCCTGTAAGAACGAGGGCCAGTGATTTGAGTTATTTCAGCAGGAATCCATGAAGGTTCACCCATGAGGTTATTAGCATAAACAGAATCACCCACACTGAATGTGTGAACTTTGCTAGTGGAATCAAGTGGTGTGTTGGAATGCATAAGTGGGATGAAAGCGGTCAAGGGGAGACCTAAGTTTCCTACCCATCAACAACTCTGCTAGGGATAAGTTAGTAGATGGGTTAGGAGTGATGTGCTGAACACTAAGAAGTTTTTCAACTTTCTCAGTGATGTCCCCAGGACCCAATTGCTGAAGCTTTCCTTGGTAAGCGTGCCATGCGTTCAACCCGGCCCGTTAGCAGAAAGGGGTGCCCAGGGCAGTCAGGGCATGTCTGATACCCTGTTGTGCTAAATAGGATTCAAAAGGTTGGATGAAATTGGGGCCATTGTCAGAGACAAGAACATCAGGTAACCTGTGGGTTACAAAAGCTTTTAAGCTGTTTGATGACAGCATCAGTTGTGGTGGATGCCATAGGGATGACCTCTAGCCATTTGGAATATGCATCTACTATAATTAGGAAGACATGCCCTCTGGTAGGGCCAGCGAAATCAATGTGAATCCTGGACCATGGGCCCCTAGGACATTCCCATTCCTGTTGGGGGCAGAGGTGGGGCAGGCCTGACTACCTGACAGTTGGGACAGAGTGCAGCCAGTTTTCAACCATTTTGTCAATACCTGGCCACCATACATAACTCCTGGCCAATCCCTTCATCCTTACAATACCTGGATGACCCTCATGTAACATTTCCAAAACCTCTCTTTGCAGTTTGGGAATAACCACCCTGTTACCCCACAAAATACATCCTCTTAATACAGATAATTCAGTTTGCCTGGATTTAAAAGGTTGGGCAAAGGTGAGGTAGATCTTGAAAAGGCCAACCTAGAAAAAGGTGTGCACCTCAGGTTCACAGTCCTCAGTGTGAAACGGAAGTGGGCAGCGACTCAGCATCAGCATGGCCAATGTCTTTGCCAGGCTTGTGGATGAGCTTGTATGAATAACAGCAAGAAATTCAGTCCACCTCAGCATTCTTGGTGACAGGATAGTGGGTGTAGGTTTGTCTCCTGCCACAATGCCTAACAAAGGTTTGTGATCTGTGACAATGGTAAATGTTCTCCCATATAAATATTCATGAAATTCTTGACAGCTGCAACAATTGCCAATGCTTCCTTGTCCAATTGGCTGTAATTCTCTCTGCTTTGGTCAAAGTGCGAGAGTAAATGCAATAGGGCTTCCTCCCACTGGGAAGCCTGTGGCTCAACGCCCCCCACTCCAAAAGGATGCATCACAGTACAACAGGCAAATTCTCAGAGAACTGTATCAGTACAGCATCAGACGTGATTAGTCTTTTAATATTGTTGAATGCTGATTGTTCCTTCCTGCCCCAGACCCAAGCAGATTTTTGTCCAATAATCTGTGTAATGGTTCTGCAATGGTTGCCTTCTGAGGTAGGAACATGTGATAAAAGTTAATAAGTCCAAGGAAGGCTTGCAAATCTGTTTTGCATTTTGGTCTAGGGGCTTTTGATTGCTTGAACCTTGGCATCTGTAGGGTGGATGCCATGCTTGTCAATCATATAGCCCAAGAACTCAACCTTGTCAGTTCTAAGAGTGCATTTTTTCTTGACTTTTAACCCCGCTTTGAATCTGGTAAGGACTTCTCTGAGTCTCTTGTAATTGAGTGTCATTTTCAGCAGAGATTAACACATCATCAAAGTAAGGCACTACCCTGGCAGTCCTTGGAGCATCCTTTCCATAAGGCTTTGGAAGATGCCTGGTGCTTACTCCAAACTGTAACCTTTACATTTGAAGGCACCTCTATGAGTCACAATGGTTTGGGCCTCTGCAGTGGCATCATCAACTGTTAGTTGTTGGTATGCCTGGGCCAGATCCAATTTGGCAAAGACTGTGCCTGCCAAGTGAATGTAATAAATGATGCACCACTGGAACTGGATATGCCTGCTGCAGCGCATGGTTCAATGTCCCCTTATAGTCTCCACAGATTCTTACTGACCCATCAGTCTTGACTGGTGTGACTATGGGTGTCTCCTATCTGGAGTGGTCAGTGGGCTCTAAAACTCCTTGAGCTATTAGTTTATCTAATTGTGCATCAATTTTTCCTTTAAGGCAAATGGGACCCTTCTGGGCTTTAAACGAATTGGGGCACCTTGGGATCTAGGTTGAAAGTGATAGGGGTCCCCATATACTTGCCCAATCCGTCGCTGAAGACCTCTGGAAACTCAGACTTCAAGGCCTCCATTCCAGTGTTGCTCATGTGATTGATGCCAGTCACCTCGATGCCTAGTGGATTGAACCACTCAAGTCCCAGCAAGCTTGGGCAGTCCTTGTCCACGATGGTCAGCAAACGTGTGGTGTGGCCCCTTGAATTTCACGAATTCTCTTGTTCCAACTACTGGAATCTTGTTCCCTTGGTAGTCTTTAAGAGTCAATGCTTGCTTCTTGAAGTGCTTCTTCTGATGTTGGGAAGTTCAGAATAGTGTCCCATGACACCATAGATAAATAGGAGCCTGAGTCCACTTCCATTGGGCAAGGCCTTCCTTCAATGAGTACCTTCACATGTACTTTTCTGCTTCTTAAGGGTGAAGAATGACCAATGGTGACTGTTTCATGAGTTTTATTCTTCCCATTTGCTTCTGTGTTGCACCCCATTTTCTCACTGAAGTTGTTAGGCTTGAATTCTTTGTCAGGAAACCTTCTGTGTGGTGGAGTTCTGGATGATTTGCAGAATCTTGCTAGATGACCTCTTTTTTCACAACGGAGGCAGATGGTATCAAGAAACTTGCATTCAGTGCGGGGTGGCTTCCCCACAACCTCTGCAAAAATCTTGCCTCTTTCTTCCCAGGTCTTTCTTTTTCCACTCCATTCTGAGTCTATAAATTCCTTCCTCCACCTCACTACAGTCTGACTCAGAATCTATTTGTCGCAATGAGTTGTTGTGGACTTTTCCACATCAGGATGGCTAGAGGCCTTGTTAATTTTCTTCATGGCTGCTGCTGAGGACTTGGTGCTTCGCTGAGGAGGCCTCTTCTATGGCTTCCTTCAACGTGATCTTAGGTTTTAATAATAATTTGCTCTGAAGCACCTTGTCTTTGAGGCCTAGAACAAATCGATCTCCGCATGGCCTCTTCCAAGTTGTTAAACTCACATGCACCCCCAATGTCTCTTAAACTTGCCACGAAGTCGTTAATGTTTTTGCTTTCCCTTGATCCCGGTAAAACTTGTGTCTCTTAATGAGGCACGATACTTTCGGGCGAATGGGCTCTTAAAAGCTTTTCGCCTATTATGTATGCAGGTTTGAATGTCATTGGTTTAGTTTGAACTGTTCTTGTAAAATGTCAAATGATTGGTTTAAAAGTGCGGAAAACTGCACTCTGATTGGTTGGCACCGCGTTGGCTATAAGTAGCAGCCGCATTCAAGCCAAATCATCTGTTATGAGCTGTAGTCACTAATAAACTCTTCACTGAAGCACTCGCCTGACTCTTCATGCAAACTTAACACTGGAGACAAAGGTGGGATCATTCCGAAGAGAAGACTACGCGGAAAACAAGCTGAGAGAGATGGCTGCGCTGAAACCCCCAGCCCCATTCGATCCGACGGCAGAAGACTGGGACTCGATGCAGATCGCTTCCAAATGTATTGGAGGAAACGATCTTGCCGACATTTCGAGAAGTGGAAGAGGGTGGTCTTTCTTACGCACTGCGTCCGCAGTCTTCAAGATGGCGAAGGCATTGGTGGGAGCTGGCATGAAGGTATGGACTGCCCGCTCACTTGTTTTCCCAGTCTTCTGTTCAATGATCCCACCGTCGCCAGTGTTAAGTTTGCATGAAGAGTCAGATGAGTGCTTCAGTGAAGAGTTTATTAGTGACTACAGCTCATAACAGACCATTTACTGGGCTGCTACTTATAGCCAGCAGCCGCAGTTGCCAGCCAATCAGAGTGCAGGGTTTTCCCGCACTTTTTAAACCAATCATTTCTGACATTTTACAAGAACAGTTCAAACTAAACCAATGACATTCAAACCTGCATACATAACAAATTGTAAGCTACTCAACTGTAATATTGAAGAGATTCCCAGGAAATAGAGGAATGATAAAGGTTTCAAATTTATTTGTAACAAAGATTAGCATGCTAATGCTAACATAAAAGCAAGTATGAAGTGTTGGTTACTTGAATGGGGCGATCAGAAAAGATCTACAACTGAAAAGCTGCATTTCTGGCTTGGCATTGTGAATCAATATTAATGTCTTGGGAAATATAATCTATGTTGCTTATGCAGTTTGTGAAATATGCAAATGAAAAGAGAGCAAGTCTATTTGTTAATATGCTTTTGGACTGCCAAATTCAATTTTGTAGAGGCATTCATTCAACAATTTATCAAGCATTGTCAAAACATGTTTTTATAAACTGCATTAGTTTTAGATTGATTAGTGAGGGAGATAGAATTATATGGAACCAACAAGGAAAGATATTGCAAGAAATAACCAAAGCTATTAATGCACCAGTAACAGTTTCCTAAATGATATTGTTCAAAAGAGCCTGTTTATACAAAACAGAAGTCATATTTCATTAAACCCACTTATCTTCAAGAGGATTCATTCAGGATATTTTAAACATAACCATAGTAAAATCTAGGCTTGCAAGGTATGGTTGTGCCAGAACATTTTTTTTTAAATTCGCATTTATATGCCACCCTTCTCCGGAGACTCAGAGCAACTTACAATTTTTTGGAGCACAACCCAATGCGGTCAGCAATAGCCTTCATTCCATTGTATATGCCTGCTTATTACTAGGGCTTTTTGGCCACCCCAAGAAGCATTTTTACAAAGTCAGTTTATTGCCCCCAACAATCTTGGGTCCTCAATTTACCTACCCCGAGAGGATGGAAGGCTGAGTCAGCCTTGAGCCTGGTGGGATTCGAGCCTGCACTAATTGCAGCAGCTGGAACTAAGTGCTAGGTGTAACAGCCTGCACCACCAGGGCTCTAGCCTTACAAGGAAGCAAAAGCGATTGGACTTTAATTTTGCAAAAGACAGTACTGTAGTACTTTTCAGATGTAAATAGGGCATATTGGACGTAGGGTAGGGTCACATCTCTGACCAGCATATGTTCAAGTCAGCTACTTTGTATATCATGAGGAATATAAAGTGGATCTGTGATCAGTGTGAGAGGCTGCCATGTCACTAGGCTAGAACATCCAAAGTCAGCACTGTACCGATATGTTAAAAAAATGGTTAGGCATTTCTCTTCTTCCCCACAGACTAAAGGTTCACAAACACTGATAGAATTCGTATCTATTTCTGATGGGAAGAAATTGTCCTATTTATTTATTTATTTATTTATTTATTTATTTATTTATTTAGTCAATTGCTTACAAGATAATAAGTATAAGGATAAACATAGTTGTGAATACATGAAATGAATACATATAACAAAAATAAAAGAAACAATAGGACAGGGATGGTAGGCACGTTAGTGCGCTTATGCACACAGACCTCTTAGGAAAGGTGAGGTCAATAGTAGACAGTCTTAAGGTTAAAGTTGTGAATACATGAAATGAATACATATAGTAGGACAGGGATTAGGTTAAGGAGTGAGGTCAAGTAGTCTTAAGGTTCCAGAGTCAGGCAGAGTATTCCAGACATTCACCACTCTGTTGCTGAAGTCGTATTTCCTGCAATCAAGTTTGGTGCGGTTTACCTTGAGTTTGTGTCTATTGTGTGCTCTTGTATTGTTATGGTTGAAGTTGAAGTATTCATTGACCGGAAGGACATTGCAATGTATGATTTTATATACTATACTTAGATTGGACCAAAGGCATAGTTCTAGGTTTTCTAGGTCTAGAATTTCAAGTCTGGTGGCATAAGGTATTCTGCAATGAGTAGAGAAGTGTAGAACTCTTCTTGTGAAGTATTTCTGGACTTTCTCAACAGTGTTAATATCAGATACGTGATGTGGGTTCCAGACTGATGAGCTGAATTCGAGTATTGGTCTAGCAAATGTTTTGTATGCCCTAGTTAGTAGTGTGATATTACCAGAGAAAAAGCTGAGGATTAGGTTATCGACTCTTAATGCCTTTTTGGCTATGTATTCTGTATTTATTCTGTATTCTGTATGTAGTTGGCTATGTATGTTTTCTGCCTGCCCCACCCCCCACCCTCAAGTCCTTTGAGGCTGGGAAAGTTGCTGTTTGCACTGAAAGTAATCAGGATTACTTTCTGGACAGTAATTAGTTAAATAGCTCTCCCATTGCCTTCCGTACTACAGCCACTATAAATACTCATTGCTGGTTTGGAGGGAGTCATGTGTGCTCTTGATCCTAGATATCTGCTGCTCCTATCTTTGAACAACCAGTATTACCAAAGCATGATGCTTAGAAGTGGCTGCACTGTAAAAGAACTAGCTAGTTAGCCAGGGAGCAGAATCAGCCTGCCTGGGAGGAACAATTGCAGGAGGTTCTCAGCTTCTCTTCCAATCTTAGGTGGGCAAACCACATTCCTAAAAGTCCTATACCTGTCACACAAATCTTAGCTAAAGGAAATCTCATCCTTTAATTTTGGCTGTAGGTGTGACCTTAAAAGTCACATTTGGTTAAAAATGGCCAGAGGTCCCTGGCCGAATGGGAGAGGCAATACCTGCAACAGGCTGCCTGAAGGCCTGCAGAACACCAACCTTCTGAAGAACCTTTCTTCAGATGACACAGAACATTCACCTAGGACATTTTTTCTTGTTTTTCTATGGGAAAACACTTTCCTACCAGATCACCTTGATCTGGCTTCAGCTTGCCTCAGGACTCACGTCTGGTACCAAATGGTACCAAATGGAATTACAATGGATATATCCTCAATAACTTGAAAGTGGGTTGACTTGGAGTGGAATGAAGGAGTTTGTGTGGATGGGACTTTAGGAATTGTCTTGAAAATACAGGGTTTACTTTACTTTGCAAAATATTTCAAATTCTGTTAGATATTAAACAAAGCAAGATGGAAGAGTGTAAGTGCAGTTGACATGGGGTCTGGAGACATGATATGTTGGAGGGTGAAAACCACTAGAAGATCTGGAAACAACAGCCTAAAGATGTTGTGGTTAGTTTTGTACCAATGAGCAGATTCATTTGGATCCTGTGCTCTTTTCTATATCAGTGTCCAAAGATTTATTTTTTTTAAAAAAATATTATTTTCTGCTTTTTTATTAAGTTGAACAAAACAGGCACAGTGCTCAGTAGTTTAAAGATGCTGGAGAAAGTCTGTGCTCCAGTGGTTTGAAACTTAATACTACATGATGGGGCGAGTTCCCATCAATTGCGTCTGCTTCAGCAGTTTGAAAGCATACTACATGCAAGTAGATAAATAGGTACCACTTTGTCATAGAAAAATAGTGGTGTTCGTGTGGAAATACAAATCCAACTGGTGCTGGACCTGCCTGAATGCGAGCCCAAATGTGAGGTGACATCGGTGGAGGGAAAAGGTCCCGGATGAATGCTGTTAGCTATTTTCAGTGTGGAGCTAGTTCACCCGTGTGGTGCACTCTGCGTAGCGTGAGTGTAAACCAAATGGACTAGCAATCTTAGGCAGCCAAACAACTACTTTGTATTAACACTGTACTATCCTGGCTAATGTACTATTGCCATATGCTAAATAAATAAACTTGAATTATATAAAACAAAATGGGCCACTTCAGAGGGTCCTTTTGAACAAATTTCTTTTCTTATGTGCTTCTTTCCATTATGGCTCAAGTACAATAGAAATGTTAGACATTAACATGCCACTTGGTAATAAAACATATATCTCAACTATACAGAACATGCGAGCCTTTTACAGAAAAACTGCAGCATGCAGAAGGATCCGTGACAAAAATTCCAGTCTGTACCTCCAGGTACAAGTGAGAGAAACTGGGGAAAAGAGTGAGATGTATGAAAGGATCCAAAGTGAAACTTGAAGACGGACATAGAGGACAGCAGAATGAAAGGCAATGTTCCAAGTTTTGTAACTATACAAAAATATAATTAGAAAATTTGTAAACAGTATTTCAATTTGTGGCTTAATTCAGAGTATTTTACTGTGAAAGAATGAACCCATGGGCCATGTTTATAAACCAGCCTTCTCCAACCTGACCCTTAGATATATTGGATAACAACCCCCAAATTGTCATTTAAACTAAAGGACACCAAATTGGACAAGCCTGTTGTAGACTAAAGATAATTGAAGGATCATCTTATGCTAGCCATTACATCATTGTCTACATTTCCTCACAAGTTTCAATGATTACTACTGTTATGGCTACTATTTTATTTCCAGTTGTCTTTTCTTCCCACTCACTTTTGTTCTTGACTATTCCCAATTTTTATTTCTTCATCTCCCCAGTCCCTGAACATCTTTCTCCTGACCTAGCAATGTCTAGTGTCCTTTATCTTTAGAACATCATTAAATTATTCTCTAGCTGATGCCAGCACTTCCAAGTTTCATACAAATGAAAAGAACTACTATTCAAAATTAAATTTATATGGCAGTCCTTAGCACTCAGAGTTGATTTATTAGTTTGTTCATTTCCCTGAATTGTCTAAAAGACTCATTAGAAGCATAAGAAAAACATGTGTTCTTAATTATCATCCTTTGAGCGAGTTAGAAAACAAAATACATGCACCATGTAAGTTTTGGGAGAAAGCATAATCAAACATATATCCCTGAAATAAAAACAACTATTTTCTTAGTGGTTTTGCACATTTCATATACTGTATATCTGATCTTCCCAAATTTAAGCCAACAATTTTCTTCTATACTTCAGTAACTAATACCACCCTCAAGCAGTGAAAGGCAGAATTAAATTTTCTGCTCCCAGGAAAATGAGATTCTTGGTTCCAGAAGGATAAGTAAAATTAAACACTTGAGGTTTGTGGACATATTTGGAAGTGTATTTCACACTGAAACAACATAGGTTGGGGAAAAATATATAGCTTGAGTTGATTATTATCCCTTAAAGGAACATATTATTTTTGCACATTGTTTTTCAGTTCAGAATCCAGTTTGTTTTTTACTATCTGCTTTGATGATAGGAGATTATTTACTTACTTTTATATTACAATTGTTACACTATCCCTCTCTAAGAAATTGGGGCAGCTTCTAAGCACATTAAAACATTTAATGGTTGAATTACTCATAAAAAGAAAACACATTCTTTTTAAAAAATGCACTGTACACATCTTTTACTATCCAGTGTTTGCATGAATAGAAAAGGCCTATAACATTTTCAAGAGGTCTGAAGATTCAAGCATAGGTGGACTTTACATGTAGAGCAAACTGATTTAGAGAAAGTCATTCTGCCTACTATAGATGACCATGATTTAACTATGACATATTCAACTTCTTACCATGAGGCTACAGAAGCATCATGGGTTGTATGGGAATAGGTTTTAATCTAGTAATGCTAGCACCTTCTATGGCACTGTGTATTACTGGAGCATTGCTAGAGGTGAGTAGGCAAGTTTTTTCCCCAATCAGCTTTCAAATTATTTCCATGGCATCCTTTTCTTTCATTCCAAGACTAAGGCCAATGAGATTCAGAATGGAGATTTAAGCCACGGTAAAAATGAAATTATATTTAACTGGATGTAATGCACCGAGCCTTCCAATAGTGAATTATCTCACTATTACACATGCTTACCATATGGTAGACCTAATGGAACCCGAAACATCTCAAAATTGAGACATAACTAAACTTGATGATTGCGCTGAGTTCTTAGGTGTGAAGAGATCACTGCAAGATTACCCATATTTGATCTGATTTAGGGTTAGTGTCTGAATTAGCCATAGAAATAAATATTTGGGCTTAGAAAAACTGAAATAGCAAAAATCTGTATGCAATTTAATTATGTAGGTGTCTGTACAACATTAGACACTACAAGGTTGCAATTTTATGTAGAAATGTTACTGGTGGGTTTAGAACCATTTTTAACTGGACTAATCCCAATAATTGTTCTGACCTGTAGGAAATTTTAATATGGTGTTTATTTAACAACCACTTGTTTAGCAACTGTTTAAAGTTATAATAGTGCTGAAAATGAGGAGGTTTTTGACTGGGTCCTTGTAGCTGCAACTGTCACAATGTCCTAGCAGTCACATGATCATGATTTGGATGCTTGGTGGCTGATTTGCAATTATAATGGTCACCGTTTCCTCTGTTCATGTAACTATTTGTGACATTCAGTGCCAGCTTTCGACAAGCAAAGAAGCCAGCAAGTAAGTCACAAATGGTAATCATGTGATGACATGCTCAATGATCACACAGGAGTCACTTAATAACAGCAACCAGAATTGCAATAAATGCCAGCATGGTCAAGTGACATTGTGCTTAACAATTGTATTGCTTAGTGATGGAGTTGCTGGTCCCAATTATTGTGGTTAAGCAAGAACTACCTGCATAAGAATTTGATTCCAGATGATGTCACACAGAATATAATTTTATATATGATAAAAGTAATCATGCTGTATTATCTCAATGGGTTTTTCATGTCATAATAAAATCTGAAATAATACTAATTCATTCTATTTGATATTGTAATATGCATCCTAAAATATAATTAAAAAATAGAAGGCCCAGAGGATTTTCCCAATTAGAATTACTATTTTTTGTGTGTCTTCTTTAACGAGGTGCTATCTTATAACTGAAGTGACAGATGAATATGATTCTTCAAAGATGAATGAGATGACACTGTAGGGAAAATCTGACATAGAAGAGAACTCTAGATGGAGAGGCAAGCTGTATGAGAATGGCTCTGAAAGAGAGCTTTGGGGAAAGCTGACTTTGTGTGATAGATACTCACAGATGAATTGATCTTGTAGCTAGAATCCCTGGCTGAAAATAGAAACATCTTGACAAATATCACTGTGTACCCCCAATACCCTAATGAAAGTTTTTCAATGAACATCCCCCCATTTTCTTCTCTTTACCATGTGCTCTGAACAAGACCAGGGCTTAGTTCCAATAGGAAATTGAACCTTACAAATGGCAGATTTAGCTCACAAGAAGATTGGTCTGTGAACACGCTGCAGACTTTTTTTTTTTAAATCCCATTTCCCCTCTTTTGTTCTTGGTAGTCTCAAAATCCAGGCTGTTCAAGCATGCGCTCATTTTTTCACGAAGGTTTTTTTTAAATATATATATATATAGCTTGTCAGGCTACAATGTAAAGTAGGTCAGTGTTCATTAAAAAAAAGTCTATACAATTCATTTGAATGTGTGAGGGAAAAAATCTCTTTTTCCAGTCTTTGTAAGCGTGTTGTCCTTTATGGCATTTAAAGCACTTAATCCAGGAAGCTTATCCATTGGGGAAGAATGATGGGCATTTTATGTAACAGTCTTTATTATACATGCCCACCTTTAGATAGGTAAGCAATCAGTGTTACAATCACTCCAACATATACTCCTGTGCCGATGGTAATTGAAAGTGCAGCGAGGAAGAGTGCTCGCCGAGAAGCTGAGCTTGCCTGGTGAAAGTCCCCCTTGGAAATGGCCTTACTTGTCTGGAAACAAACAAAGAAGTACTTAGGTTACTATATTGTATATTATTCACTGTAATTTGTTATAGTTAATAATATCAGCTGTTTTTCAGCAAAGGAATCTGTCTTGTCTACTAAAAATTAGTTCTGTCTATGTCTGGATTAGATGAATAAAGCAATTGAATTCTATTATAGTCTTAGATTGAAAACTAATGTGAAATTATGATTCTGGTATAGACCAGAGAAACCCAGGTTCAAATCATCACTCAGTGATAAACTTTATTGGATTAGCTTGAGTCAATCAATATAACTAAGCTCACAGGATTCCTGTGAAGATTTTCTCTTCTACTCATTTCATTTTTAATATATAAATTATAAATCAATTGCAAGATAAATAAACATTTTGCAATCTATCTGTCAATCAATATCACACATCCTGTCCAAGGATTAAAGATTAAAGTCTGGCTATGATTTCTGGGAGTGCTGTAAGCTGTTTGCTGGCTGCATTGCCAAATAATATGGAATGTTCAATTCCTCCCTGGTCCAACAATTATCTATTCCTTCAGTAACGGTACGTTACTGCTTCTACATATATTTCTTTTCAAATAAATTGATCCAGTGTCACCAAAATACTTATACATTATATGGTCATATAAGAAGCATAACCCAGCCAGTTTCTTAATGATAGTTCTAGCAGCACATTTTTTAAATGTGTAGGCCTAATCCAATTTGTCTGTACAACATGCAACAATTATAGCAGAATAAGGCAAAACCAAGCAACCAGAAAAAAGAATGCCAACCCTGTGCCCACAAGGGATCAATCAGCCACTCAAGTCCAAGGCCTTGGAGAAGAACCAGCTTTTAAGGTCTCATTTTGAATAGGGCTGGGGGAGTTGAATGCAAATCTCGGGGGCATCATTTTAGAGGGCAGATACTGCAATCAAGGAAGTCCACTTCCTGTAGTCCATCAGATAATCTTTTAAATTGATGGGAGCCAAGGCTTACCACTGTTGCCTGATAATATGAAGATGGGCAGAAACTACTGAAGACAGTCCTTCATATAACTGTTAGGCTTTATATTATGAAAGGTTTTATAGGTGGAAACAAGCACCTTGAATTACATCTGGAAGCCTTCTAGTAACAGAGCAGTTCATGAAGCAGAGGTGTTAGGTAGAAATACTGTGGCATACTCATAACTGTCTATTCCACCACATTCTGGGCCAGCAGCCGCCTTCAAGTGGCTTTCAAAAGTAGCTGCATGTATGACATACTGCAACAGTTGAAATGCAAATAACCAACTGTGAGTGACAGTCCTAGGTGCAGTATAGGTGTGGGTGAAATTGGCAGAATCCATGTCTATATCTAGTAAATTTTCCACCTGGGAGGTCTTCCACTGGGATAAGAAACAAGGCATTATTTCCCTACCAGAACGTGTAAAGCCAATTTTGGGCTGGATGTGGATGACCCTAAAGTCTATCTTCTTTGTGATTTCAATGGCTGCTAACTAAATTTTGTGTCTTATATCTCCTTTTGCTAATAGCTCATTGTAAATTATATTTGGCATTTTGGGTGAAAGGTATATGGGCCTCAGTGCAGGATCATGCAGAGTGAGTGAGACTGTGTTGCATTGATGGGTAGAGCTAGGCTCCAGACAAAGGAAGACTACTGACTTATGTTTTATTTTGGCTATCATTAGCTCTGAGGAAACAAGTACAGTACACATTTGTTCACTACTGATTCTCTCTTTCCTGTAACATTTTGGTTGCAGTGTTAAAAGGTTTTATCAGTAGGCTCTTTCATTGTTCCTCTCTGATGCATTTTGTATGTCTCTGTATGTGAGTTGGATCCAGACTCTGCTTCTTATAGATAAAAGGTTCTTTTCTTCCCCAGGAGGTTTCTCATTTAGAGGCCCCATTGATGGAAAGAAGGAGGTGATCCTGACTGAATGTAAAGTAGACCATAGCCTACTACTTGATAAAATAGAAAAATGTGGGTTAGACAGCAGATGGATTCATAACTGGCTGACAAACTGCACTCAACGTGTAGTTCTCAATGGAACTGCATCTATGTGGAGGGAAGTATGCAGTGGGGTACCCCAAGGCTCTGATTTAGACCCAGTACTCTTCAACATCTTCATCAATGATTTGGATGAGAGGATAGAAGACGGAAGTAACACTAGAGTAATTATTTCATGTATATATTGTTCACCAGCATAAGTAGCAACACTGTGGGTTTTTTTTCTTCTGTCGCTCATTGACTCTAGCTATGTTTTTTTTAAAGAAAAATCTATATAGGGAACATTTTGCATCTCAGGAAAATCCCAAGTAATTTTAGATTATATTTACTACTATGAAATAGTTGTTGTATAATGAGTAGTATATAAAGTAGTATATAAAGGCATTTAGTAAGCCAAGACTAGTTTACATACAAGCATATATTAATAGATGTGAATTCTTACCCCTTGAGAAAAACAGAAGGCAGCAATTCCCAGGGGCCAAAAACAGCAGAGCATCGAGAAAATGGCTAAGCCTAGGTGGTCTCGTGGAGGAAGCATCAGAAAATTATCTTCACTCTCGCTGTCACTTGAAGAGTCACTCTGGAAAGTAAATTAATTTGAGAACAGTGACCAATAGCAAACTGTAAGCTTGCCCCACAAAGCATCCAGCAGGACTGGAAATTCAAATACTATGCATGTTTAATGTTGTTGTCTTGACAACATACAGCATTTCTCCTGATACCTGATAGGCAAATACTTTTCACCTGGTAGGAAACTTCCCAAATGAGGAATGTAGTATTGTCCCAATATTTTATTTATTTGGATGGATCAGGCAGATATACCAGACTCTTCTAGACAGGTGGAATAATAATAAAAAAAGAGCTCAAGATCTGAAAATCATAGTTGAAAGATTATAGCATAAATTGGCCTTGGTGGTCCCTGTGGTTATCAGCACACTGGGTACCATGCCAAAAAATCCTGTATGGCACTTAAAAAACCTGGGCATTAACAAAATTTCCATCAGTCAATTGTAAAGGTGACCCTGCTGAGATCCACACATGTACTGTGCTGATACATTGTGATATTGTAGATTCTTGGGAAGAATTTGATGCGTATGAAGGCTCATACCAGCTAAACAATTGGCAGATGGGATTTCACATTTTTGAATATGTAAGAACAATAAGATATGCATCAAGAAAGAAGATATAAAACAGAGCCAAAATACGCCAGACAAAAACTTACAGGAGCTCACCTACCACCCTGTCCTAAGGCTTGGGAAAATAGCCAAGTTTTCAATGCTTTATGGAATATCTTCAGGGTGAGAGTCATATTACAATTCCAGAGGGCAACAGTGAAGGCAGTAAGTCCAACCCAAACTCAAGGAATAGAGTCAATCTCCAGGCTCCAGGTTGCCTTACCTGCTACATAACTGATGTTAATATGAATAATCCACTAAGAAAAGAGATTTAAAAGATGGTATTTGTGTCCAGAGTTTTGCAGCGTAAATTTAGCATCAGAAAAATAAACACAGATGGCTGATGCTTCATTTAACGTCTTTATAAACATATTAAGTAAATTTTTACAATGCCAGTTGTAGATTTCTCCAACATGGAACAAATTCAAACATGTTACAAGTTCAGAGCAGAACAGCAACTCAACTTCAGCAGACAAGCAAGCAAGTTAGTTTCATTTTTAATAGACAGACTCAGAGCTCAACATAGCTTCAGAGCTGCAGAGCTTGCCTTCCTGTAGTGGCTGCTTCCAAAATGGCACCAACTTCTGGGATGGCACCATGTGGCTTCTTTATGGGAAGGCCATATGGTGATCTGGCTACTTCTCTTTCTAAAAGGCTACACAGCAGATTGGCCAGCTCTCCTTGGGAAAGATGATTTTGGAAAAGGTATATGAAGTGAGGCATGATGGGGAGGGAGGAGGTCCAAGAGTGTGGGTCCCAGAGGGGCAGAAAGCAGGCCCAAGGCCTGTGAGGACACAGCAGGGTGGAAGGCAGGCGCAAAGGACCCAGGTGGGCAGGATTGGGCGGGGGTAGGATAGGAAAATTGCCAAGTACCTAAATTTTATTCATATGACCACAAGGGTACTGAAATGGTCATAACTTAAGGTACAGATTGTAAATCCCTTTGGTCAGTGCTCTTGTAATTTCAAATAGTCATTGAATGAATGGCCATAAGTCGAGGACTGTCTGTTATACATAATTTTTAATTTTATGCTGTGTTGATCTATTAAATCTTAGTTTATTTAAGGATGGAGTAGGCAATCCAGACCCCTCCTGTGACAACAATTGCCAAAAATGACAATGGTTTCACATCTTTTTGAGGAGTCATATGAAAATTGTTGTGAAAACCCTGAACAATGTTTATCTTAATTAAAATATAATAATACAAGAAAAAGCCCAAATCTCCCCCAAAATTTAAAGGAAAAAAAATGCAGAAATATTTGGCAATTGTTTCTTTTCAATAGAAAGAATATGCATAGCCCTGATGATATTACTTCGTTGGGTAATGAAACATCTGCAACCAAATAACCAAGCTCATGAGCACTAAGGACTCCACACCATGTCTTTATTTCCTATATATTTGTACTACCATATTCACAAAGACTCATGGAAGTGCACAATTAAAGAGGAAAACCAAAACACAGTGAAGTAATAGGCTGAATAAAATAAGTAAAAATAATAAAACCTCTGCAGGAAGTTTTCAGAGGAAGGCTATTTCAGAGTGTGATCCTGGTAGAGAAAAATATCAATTCCTTGCTGTTTCACAAATTTCCTGTCTGGTTAGAATCCAATGTAGCAGACACTACTGCAGGTATCTGATGCCATGTAGGGTTTGATTGACCAAACTAGGACTGTGAATTGTTTTCACAAATCTAGACCAACCAGTGCAATATCTACAATGAAGTTGCTATGTAAAAATAATGGGCTTTTATTTGCTGGCACATGGGGTCCATTTTCTGCTAAATCTACCAATAGTAGCCTGCTTCTATCATTCCATGACCCCCAAAAATATCAACCTTCTGGTCCTGCCAACCTCCCAAATCTTAACTTATCCAACCACATTGTTTGATTCTCTTGGGCAGGCATTTTGCAAAACAACAACAACATTACACCCAAAAAACAAACAAACAAAACCAATCCACTTAGACTAGCCTTTTCCCCATTCACACAAGCACTCATATCACTCTCATGTCTCATTTCCCATTCCGTTCATTAAAAAGAATCTTTTTGAAAGCTCATCCTCCCACTCTACTTTCACTGGAGCTGACCAAGATGGATTTCTCTACCTTGCACTTCTTCTTCTTTTAATTACATTTATATGCCGCCCTTCTCCGAAGACTCAGGGCGGTTTACAATTTTTGGGATACAACCCAGTGTGCTCAGCAATAGCCTTCATTCCATTGTATATGCCTGCTTATTACTAAGCGGCATTTTTACAAAGTCAGCTTATTGCCCCCAACAATCTTGGGTCCTCGATTTACCTACCCCGAGAGGATGGAAAGCTGAGTCAACCTTGAGCCTGGTGGGATTCGAGCCTGCACTAATTGCAGGCAGCTGGAACTTAAGTGCTAGGCATTTAGCAGCCTGCACCACCAAGGCCCTTTTTACTCATCAGATGTTTTTTTCTTGCCCAGTCTCTAAAACTGTGCATCATCAACCCACCAATATATCCTCTGCCCCTCCCTATAACATTAAATATCACTCACCTAACTAGCCCAAGGCTACCTTTTCTAGTCTTGCATAACAATAACTGCTAAAAGCATAAAATGTGCCTGTAGGTAAACAAGTAATCAGAGTACAAAACTAATCCATTGCCAACGATGGTGTGTTAACAAGGGAAAAAAGAATTTAATATTATATCAGAAACAAAGATATTTAAATGTATGTCTTCAAATAATTTATTTCAATTTTTATGGGCTATTTTTTAAAGAATTTCCATGATTTGAGCAGAAATCTGGCCTCTAGGAAAATAAAAAGGGAAGATAATGTTAACGGTTTGAGTTGTACTATATTAGAGGTCTTTTATTGCTTTATAGCTTAGTGCCAAATATATGGGTTAGCAAAAAGTTCAGCTTCTTTCATCTGAACTTGCTTTCCAATTATTCATACTTAGTGTTACAATCTTTTGTTATTAAATAACTCTGTGTGAACTAGTAACACAGAAAATTACAATGATAATAATAAATGATAATCATGATAATAGCAATACAGAAACAATGTAAGAATAGCACTCACTGCTGTCAGCTCCCACCCCTGATGTAAAGCAGTTAGCATCCTATTGATTTTTATTTTTTCCCACTGAAACCTGCTTCTTCTGCATTACCTTGCTATAATATTTCTAGGACATCTATTATTACCTTGGCATTTAAGTATAGTAGCATTTTCAGCCTCCTAGTTTTCCTTTTATGAAGTATTTTGCAATCCTTCCCTCCGTACTTTCATTTGACCTTCTTTCCAGCTGCATTTTCACACACTCCCCCCGTCTTAATACTGTAGTTTCACACTGGGAGGAAAAATGGATTTTATAATTTCTGTAAGCCATATCCTCTCATTTCACTTAGTTGGGGGCAAAATGCTAACATTAAAAGTTCTTGAATTAAAAGGTATTTTGTTTTTCCTCTCTAGCTGAATGCTCACTTTATTTGTCAGGGATTTGGGATTTCACTGGAAAATTATTTTTCCTGAGTATTGGTAAAATGGAGCCATTTTTCATATTTAAGTATATTCCTCATTTAGATTCTAAGGTCCTAAGCTACTAAAAATTCAGCTTAGTCATGTTATTCTTAATTAATTATGCTTTTATTTCTAATTCTCTGAAATGTCTCTTGGGTAGAAAGCTAGTGTACTATATATAATCTCCATTTTGTCTATTATTATTGTTTTTATATTAAACATTTATAATTGTTAGTTAAAAATTAGTCCTAAGAATGTGTACTCAGAAGTTTCTGAGTATACATTATGAGTGTATCCTGAGAAATTTACCTCATATTCTTGCAATTCCTCTTCCTCTACTTCATAAGATACTGTCTGGATTTTGATATCATTTTCCATTAGAGATCTTCCCTGTGTTTCTTGCTCATCAGATACATCAGTGGATAGGTCTTTGTTTTCCATGAAGGTTGTCTCACAATTGTCACCTTTGTTGTCCTTGACTTTGACACTGGTTTCATCTTTCACCAGAATGAAATTTGGACCATACAGCTTCAACAGCTAGTTGAAGAGAACTGGCATCCAACAACTGGTGTGTCCTTGCATTACCTGAATTTTGGAAGATATAGGAATATAATTTGCCATGACAATGATGACCATGGTAATCCTGGTGATAAGTACAGCTACCATGAAGGTGTCCATTGTTCTTGGCCAACAGTGGATTCTGAAGTTCACTCACACTTTCCATTTTCCTTAAAAACTCAATGGCAGATGCTTCTGAGATAAATCAGTGTCCTGAAAGAAAACAAACAAATAAAATGTCAGTGATGTATAAATTTATTTATTTATTTATTTATTCGATATATGCCGCTCTCCAAAAGGACTCAAGCTAAAAGAAAATACAACAATAAATAAATTACTTAAAAACATATTAAACAAAATAAAGCCGAATTAAAGTTAAAACCCCATAATTAAATAAAATCGACTCCCAGAGAATCAGCACAGCCGGATTGTAAAAGAGCCAAGTCTTCAAATCGTGGCGGAAGGTAAATAAGAGGGGCCAACCGGACTCCAGCGGAAGAAGATTCTACAGAGTGGGAGCCACCACAGAGTAGGC
>CM019148.1:318658954-319141298 GCA_009733165.1 Naja naja
TTTTTAAACAGATTAACAGAGTTAAAAGGGACCTTGTAGGTCATCTAGTCCAACCCCCAGCCCAAGTAGGAGACACTACACCATTTCTGACAAATGGCAGTCCAATCTCTTCTTGAACTCCTCCAGTGATGAAACTCCCACAACTTCCCAAGGCAACTTCTGTTCCATTGCGTGATTGTTCTCACTGTCAGAAAATTTCTCCTTATTTCTAGGTTGAATTTCTGCTTAATCTGTTTCCATCCATTATTCTTTGTCTGGCCTTTGGGTGCCTTGGAAAATAGCATGACCCCCTCCTCTCTATGGCAACCCCTCAAATATTGGAAGACTGCTATCATGTCTCTTCTGGTTCTTCTCTTCACTAGACTCACTAGCTCTGAAGAAGCTTCTTGGATGAGAAAAAGAAAAACCAGAAAGTCCAATTGCCTCTTGAACAAACACCCTGGGAGAACCGAAAAGATGATATTTTATGGATTTGTTGATAGGTAAGAGATGGGATATGGGATGAAGAAATAAATGTTTGTAACCTTAGAGAGGGTGAAGTCACTAAATCTGTTTATATTTGTTGTGATGAAAGTTGGAAGTCACTTTATATATTTTTATTTTTTTATTATTATATTCTTACTTTTCATTTTCCTCTTTTTTCCTTGCATTTTACACCTTTCTATTCTTTTTTCTTTAAGTTTAGTTTGTATCAGATTTTATTATTATAATCAAAATTCTTAACAATTATATATATATATATAATTTACAGTGGTGCTTAAAAGTTCAGGAAATACATTTTTAAAATATTTCTGCATAAATACGACCTAAAACATCTGTTCTTCACACAAGTCCTAGTACTAGACAAAGAGAATCCAATTAAACAAGTGAGTCAAAAACATTATACTTGTTTAATCACAGAAATGTTGACTTTTCAAGTGTCTGAAAAAGCATGTTAGAAGATGGAAGCGGCAGCAAACCACTTATACTGTTGCCAAGGGAACTGCATGGATGACATGAACAGGAGTCAACCTTAACTCAAGGACTTCTTTATAATATCGTAGTTATGTGACACACACATACAAATCAATATAAGTTGAGCTTAAATACGAGCTTTGACTTCCTATCATGGATTAAAAATGGAGGAGAAAATAACTGAACATAAAAATTCCAGGCCCAGTATTAACTAACTTTATTTAAGGGGAAAAGCCATATTCATGAATTCAAGTAAGAAGTTTGTTTACATCTGAGAATTCTGATAAAACAGAAATGAATAGAAACATTCCAAACTGAATTTAGGAATCCAGAATAATTTAGGGAAATATTATATTGTGTTGTGTTGTGTTGCCCAGGATTCAACATTCAATGAAATTGGAAGTATCTATAAAAAGAGATTGGAGTTGTACGAGCAAAAAAAAAAGGACAGTGACATTATTAGGGAGAGCTGGTTTGGTCTAGTGATTTTGGCACCAGGCTAGAAGACAAGAGCTCCCGAGTTTTCAAGGCCCACCTTGGCCATGAAAGCCAGCTGGGCAACGCAGAGGTGGTATTCAGCAGGTTCTGACCAGTTCTGGAGAACCGGTAGCAGAAATTTTGAGTAGTTCAGAGAACCAGCAAATACCACCTCTGACTGGAGATTTTACAGTATCCTTCCCCTGCCATGCCCACCAAACCACAGAACCAGTAGTAAAAAAAAATTGAATCCCCCCACTGTGACCCTGGATCAGTCACTCTCTCTGTCTAATCCACCTCACAGGGTTGATATTGTGGGGAAAATAGGAGGAAGGTGTGATGGGTATATTTGCTGCCTTGAGTTATTTATAAAAATAATAAAGGTGGGATATAAGTAAGAAAATAAAAATCATTTCTACCAGTCCTCCATGCAACCTCCTGGTTTAAAATACTGTATCTACCTAAACATTAATGTTATTTTTTTTAATTAAACTATTGCTTTCTCGCACTTCTGGGTGTACTCAAAACATAGCAAAAAAGTTTTTAAGCAAAGGTAAGAGAATGATTTGTCTGGGAGAGTAAGCAAATTTTGCTTTGGGCAGGATGTTAGAATAAAGAACCTGCAATTTAACCAGATTCTTCTGTGAGGCACTGAACTGGCAAGTGATTTAAGCTAAATCCCTTCGGTTTTCAAATCAAGGTTAGCATCTTTTCATGCTAGAAAGCCCTTCATTCTGAAGGCATGCCTGTTCTCTTCCACAAATGCTCTGCTTTAATCCTCTCTGCATCCAGAAATGTTTCAAACACTGGACTCACTAAAGCAGGGGTCCCAATTCCCTGGGCCGCAGCCCATTACTGGCCATGAGCAGTTTGGAACAGGGCCATGGAAGTGGTGGCCAAATGTAGGCATGCGCACCCCCAGATGCGCAAGCAGCGGCTGAGCAAGTGTGCCCACCATTCATGCAAATGGAAGTGGACACACATTTGCACACTTGCCAGCCCCTTATGCAGAACCATCCCTGCTTCCCCCACCCCACTGGTCCACAAAGCCGAAAGGTTGGGGAATTCTACACAAAAGGATCTACTGTTAACACTCTACAACTCCAGTTTCTCACCGTTTCAGTGGAATTGCCACTCCCCAAATTACGTTGTAGGTGGCAGTTGAAGATCTCCTCTGCCCGCTTTAGATATTGGGTGATCTTCCTCTTCACTGCTTCACGGCGCTCCTTGTTAGGATCCACTGTCAAGAGTTATGCGCATTAATTTATGTTGAGGCCTTCTTTGTTTATTTATTTGGCTTTTGTGCCATGTTGAATTCTGAGCCACTTACATATTCTGTTCCATAACCAAGAGTCACTTGGTTGAGTTGGGCAGATATAGAAATTGAATAAAATAAATAAAGTATTAAAAAAAGCCAGCAACAAATTACACTTCCCCACTGCGAAACAATCAAAATTCTTTAAATGGTGTAGTGGTTAAGGCGCTGGCCTAGAAATCAGAAGCCTGTGAATTCTAGGCCTTCTTTAAGCAGCAAAGTTGCCTGAGTGATTTTGGGCCAAACATTTCAGCCCAACCCATTTCATAGGATTGTTGTACAAAAAAAAAAAAGGAGACAGCATTTGTATATGTTCCCTTGAGTTTACAAAATAAACTCCTAACAAATAGGAAGACTAGACATATGCTTGCTTTCAATATGTCTACTCATTTTCCTCTTATTGTATTGCTTAATTTTCCTCATTTCTTTTTTTTAAACAAGTTTTATTCATTTTTCCACCTTTTAACATCTCATTTTAGAGAACAGCATGATTACAGGTTTCACATATACAAATATGACCATAGTTACATATTCAATTTTTGTATTCAATTTCTTATCTTAACGATGCTTTTATACATTTTCTATTTTATTGTATTATTCCCAATGCATATCTCATTTTTTAATTCACATATATTAACTTCATAATTGTTATACTTTAATACTTCTAACTGTCACATTTGTATAGTCGTCTTAAATTCTGATAATACTCCTTCTATAAACTGGTTTCCCCCTAAAATATCAGTTTAAGTGCGCCACCTCCAAGTTGTTTTTTTTAAATTACATTTATATGCCACCCTTCTCCAAAGACTCAGGGCGGCTTACAATTTTTGGGATACAACCCAATGCGCTCAGCAATAGCCTTCATTCCATTGTATATGCCTGCTTATTACTAAGCGGCATTTTTACAAGGTCAGCTAATTGCCCCCAACAATCTTGGGTCCTATTAAGATTACATAACATATATAAATCAGATTCTGCATGGTTTCCCCTTTTTGATTTCATAGAATTTATGTATATTTTCAAAAAGAACAAAGGGACATATTAATCTATTCATTTAGTCCTAAACCCTGATATAAATTCCATTTCTGCTCTTCTCCTAAATCATTCCATTTATCTCAATATATTTCAATATATTTAATTAACATATTCTATTATTTGTTACCATTATCTCTATACATAAAGGAAAACAGCATTAACAACAAATAACAATTCTATTTTCCATCTTATCAATCTATATGTCCCCATTTCACAACAAGTTTATTTATATTGCTCCTCAGCACCTTGCAGAATCCCCTCCCCAAATATCATTCAGCCATTATCTCTGTGTCTAATTTTAAAAAGTTTCCCCATTTTTTTAGAATTCCCATATTTCTTGATTCCCAAGTCCTGTTTCTTTTCCCTTCCTTCCCATAATATTTTCTCCTTTATTCTTTCACTCCAGTTTTTAACTCCCTCTCTCTTTATAACTCCCTTCCGCCCTTCAAATTTCTGCTGATTCTATTTCCCTTTTTTAATTTTCCAGATATTTCCCTCTTTATTCAACTTCCCAAATCTCCGATATTTATTCCCAACTCTTTTCCTCTCTTTCCAGAGTTCTTTGTTCTCGATGGTAGTTAAAGATGGCTCCTTGCTCCTCCTCCTCTTCTGTCCTCTGTCTTTGTTCATACTCTGCAATTGCCTCTTCAAAAACTTTTAAAACAAAGCCTAAAGTTTTACCTTGTTCTTGTAATGTTTCTTTTGTGTTTCTAAGTTCCATCTTTAATTCCTGAAGAGATATCACCATTTTACAGCTTTCTAATTAGTCCAAATAATGTCTTTAAAATTAGTTTCCAACAATCCACTTTTAGTCCTCAGCTAATCCAATGCCAAATCCATATCAGAATCAACAATTAACCCAAGGGCAGAATCTTCATGTTTCTTTCTTTATTTCAATGTTTCAAAGTTCTTGTTTTATGATATTATTTTCCTTGTATTTTTAAGAAACAGAGTCTTTTATAAGAAAACAAATTAAAGTTAACTCAGATGGCACGCTTTGTTCTGACAAATCCACACCTCCTCTTTCCTTTTCCCTTCCCGATTATTCAGAGCTTTAAAAAAAAAAACTCTTCCAAACAGTTAATGCTCTCCTGGTTCAAAGCTCTATCAAAGGCAATTCACACTGTTCGCCACTGTAAATCCTTTCTTAAAGATTCTTTGAAATGTTAATCCTGAGGGTACCTTCCATTTAATTATATCGTCCGTTCCTCCTGCTGGCCATTTTTCCAGATCCATCACTTCAGGTGTCTTCGGGAGGGAGTAATTGCCAAGCTGGGGAGGGGATTTGTGACTTCCCTCTACCCAGATGGTCTCCCCTTCCTCCGCCACCCCTATGAGGCAGCTCCTGCCCCGAATCCAAAGGATTGGGGGTCTCCGATGCCGAAGCACGAACCAAAGCCACGCACGATCACGGTCAGCGGTCCGTCTTCGGGGAAGCTCAAAACAGGAAGTCCAATTTTCCTCATTTCTATAATTTTATGAGCTAGCATACCCCAAAGTGCCATCCAGTGTGATCTAGATCAGGGGTCGCTAACCTTTTGGACCTCAAGGACCACCAAACTCATAATTTTAAATCCCGCAGACCACTAATATGAATTTTGACTGACGGTGGCTTGCTGACGTTGGTGGGAAAGTCGGTCCCATATTCCAGAGCTGCAGTAGTCACAAGACTGGCCCTTTGGTCATTCCGGAGCAGCTGCTCCTCCACCCGGGTACACCAGCCTGCCATGGACTGGAGGAGCTGCTCCCGGATGACCAAAAGACCAGTCCTGTGACTACTGCAGCTCTGGAATATGGGATCAACAAGCCACCCTGGGGCAGATTTCCCTCCCCTGCAGTAGGTCTTACCTTCCAGTTCCAGCTCGCATGGCTCTACTCAAGGTAAGGTTTGCGCTCGGCTGAAGGGTGGGGGCCAGCGGGTGGGCGGGTCATGTGGGTGGCGCAGCCTTGTGTTCCCATGCAGCATGGATTAATTGCTTTGGGGGGAGTGCTTTGGGGGGACATTTCTCTGAGGACCACCAAAATTTTCTTGTGGACCAGCAGTGGTCCCCGGCCCACCAGTTGGCGACCACTGATCTAGATCACTTCATGCTTTAAAGTAGTATAACATTCATCTGCCTGGATGAATCATTTGGAACCTATCCTAAAAATGTAGATTAATCAACAGAAGAAAATCACTCTTGATGATCATATAAGTCACCAAGTACAATCCATCTTCTCCAGGATACTTCATAACCCCATCTTACCTTGCACCCCATTGAGCAGCACATCCACACTGTTCTTGTAGTGGTTGAATGCTTCTTCATAGTCCTCACTTACATCCCGTTCCAGAGCCAGGCGGATCTGCTTAGCTGCATCTACCAGGTAGTCACGCTTCCCAGGACCATGTATGTCAATACTCCCTGGTGCAACCCGGCTTCGAATTTGTTCAAGATATACACGGGCCTGGGAGAAAGCTCGGTTACAGGACTCTGAATCCATTTCCAAAAAATTATCCTATGGATACTCTCTTTAAGAAGCAGCCATTCTCAAGAGATTGTTACCATCCACATCCTGCAATGCATGAGACAAAAGCACAATTATTCCGAGCATCAGCCATACAGGGCAGAAATGAGGAATGATGTGACTTAATTACCCCTGAAAGGCCACAGATATATCTATGACTGTCAACATAGGTGCTCTGCATGTCACAACAGCAACATTTGCAAAAGGGAATCTTTCTTCTAAGAAAGATTCCCTTTTGCAGATTGAAAAATTAGGGGACTTTTCTTCTATAAACTGAACCCAGTGGTGCTGTCAGGGCAAAATGAACAAGTCCTCCAAAGGTAAAGAAAAAGAGGGAAGATTAATTAAATCCAGATCTAAAGCTATTCCAACTCTGTTATTCTATCAAACTCGGATATTCTATGCAACTAAAATCTGCAGCATTTGCAAATATTACAAAGAATTATTGTAATAAGGGCCATTGTTAATCAACTTTTCAATCCATGATACTAAACTAAAAGCTACAGCTCTGCTTTAGAGAAAGCAGCAGCAAGTGACTAGGATCTGATATCTGGGATGCAACATTAGGACTACTGCGTGGGGTTGGTTAAGAATCACACTACTTAAATTTGCTTGACTGAATGGCCCAAAGTAGCAATAAAAATAAACGGGCAACCCCTTATTATGGGCTATACGAGTGGCATAGGAAACCCCCAAACAACCACTATGTGGCCCTAATAAATGTAGAGGATGTTTAATTCTTTCTGCCAGCCAGGGGTTATCTGAATGGCCTCAGTCCAGATATGATACCCCTAGCCGGTGTAAGGAGGCTGAAGCAAATGCAGCTACTACTTTGGATTCCTGTACTGGGGTCAGGTGGACACGAAACGGTAGCTGCTAACGGCTTGAGACCAGTTTAACATGGTAAAGGCTGATTGCTTTTCATGCTGGACGCCCCAGGCAAGATGGACGTGTAGCAGACCTCGGTTCCCGCAGTGCAGGCACAGATGCTCTCATGGAGAAATTCCTTCTGGCTTGACCCACTGCAGGCATCCCAGAAGGCTTTAAGTAAGACGGCGCTAGAAGGAAGCATCCATTGCTAGCATTGCAGAATCACGGGCATAAGTTTAGCAATCCGGCGGCCTTGTATGAGCTTCGCCATCGAGAGGGGAACGAGGAACTGACCTCGCCTAGCCCTGCCTACTCCACCCCGAGTCCAAATTACCAAGGAAATTGCGCTGCAGTTATTGGCATCATCCCGGAGATGATGCAAATCCGTGACGGAGCAACTGGACCGGCAAGGGAGACAGGTGGCCACAGAAGGCGCAGGAAGGGAAGCGGGCCTCACAGATATCCACGAGTCTCGGCAATACCTTTAAGAGCTGATGGCCCCGAGAGGCTAGTAAGAGCGGAGATGAGGTAGACGGGACCTCCCACGCCCGTATCCATCTCAGCCCGGGTAAAAGCTGCAACGGCCCGAGGAATCAGGTGTAGGCTGCAACTTGTACGGCTGTGGCTGTCCGCGGTGATCTCCCATTGGTTGAGGATGAGCTCATCCTCTCGCCTTTTAGAATAGAGCTCCAATCGGCGGGATTCTCCGGCGTTTGCGGAGCCGGCCTGCGGGGTCCAACGAGCTAGCGGAGGGCCGTGGACAGACGGGAGGGGCTGGCCGGGAAGAGCGGGGGCGGGACACACAGGATTTCAAGCTTCAGGAAGGAAGGTGCTGGGCTTGGAGGGGAATGAACTGTAGGAGATAGTAGCGGCAAGAGGAGGAGGAGGGAGGACAATCGGTTGTCCCCCGAGATTGGAAATTGGTGTATCTTCTCAGGAAACGGGTTTAATTTCTTGTTGACTGTTTCCCTCCAACCCTCACACCTCACACACACCCTTTCCGCACAATCATTACTATTCCTCGTCTGCGGGAAACCAGAGCGCAAGCGTTTCTTTGCAAGGCAAGCTCTGGTTCTCCAAACGGTCACGTGGGATTCTATGAAGGGGGGGAACCAACTATTTTCTGATAAGCTATGCTTAACCTCTGCGATATAATGTCAAAGTAAGCATCACGACTTGAAAATAAACCATGTTTGACCAATTAAGCGTCTCTAATTATTGCAGCACTTCCTTCTCATTTCATGCCTGGAGCGCGGCTGTACAAATTAACGTCGTTTACAAAACTAAACGTCTGGAACAGAAACAGCTATCTTTTATCTCGGTATTCTTATTTGATTGGGGGGTGCCTCCGTTTCAGGCAAAGGGGTGCCTTCTGTATCTACCATTTTGTATTCTGCCTCGAAGAGCCATCCTTGCAAACTTGTGGGTCTCTCTTTTTATAAATAATACATTGTGTTAAAAATTACAATTGCTAATGCAAACTAAACTAAAAATAAAATAATAAAAAGTAGAAGATACAAAGAAGTAAAAAAAGAAAAAAATAGAAAAGAAAAAAATATAATAAAAGAAATTACCCCCTTCATCACAAGAAGTGTTAACAATTTTAGTAACATCATTTTCTCTTAAAATACAACAAATTCTTCCCATATCTCATGTTTTATCCATAAGCAAATACTGTACTTGAAACCTCATTATTTCAATCCTAATCAGCAAAAACCCATCAAGGGTTACCAGAGATGACAGTAATTGTTGGGAAAATATTGGTAGTGGAAATATCAGTGGAAATGAAGGGTCTTTGGGTGTCTCTGAGCTTGGCTGTTTTCTTACAGGCATTTCATTACCCAAAGTGATGAGAAAATGCTACATAACATCATCCATGCTAATGGTCAGTGCTAGTCACTGATGATGTTACCTAGTTTGTGTAATGACATGTCTGAGGACCCAAGATTGTTGGGGGCAATTAGCTGACCTTGTAAAAATGCCGCTTAGTAATAAGCAGGCATATACAATGGAATGAAGGCTATTGCTGAGCACACTGGGTTGCATCCCAAAAATTGTAAGCCGCCCTGAGTCTCCGGAGAAGGGCGGCATATAAATGTAATTAAAAAAAAAAATAACCAAGCTCAGAGATTCTTTTTCAAGCGACAACGGGACTTTCTTGTTTTTTCTTTGAAGACGTTTTGCTTCTCATCCAAGCTTTCTCAGCTCTGACTGGATGGTGAGGAATGGAAGGATCCAGTCAGAGCTGAGGAAGCTTGAATGAGGGGTGGCGCAGTGGTTAGAATGCAGTCCTGCAGGTTGCTTCTGCTGACTGCCTGCTGCCAGCAGTTTAAAAGTTTGAATCTCACGGGCTCAAGGTTGACTCAGGCTTCCATCCTTCTGAGGTCAGTAAAATGAGGACCCAGATTGTTGGAGGCAATATGCTGATTCTGTAAACCCCTTAGAGGGCTGTGAAGCACTATGAAGCAGTATATAAGTCTAAGTGCTATTGTTATTGCTATTCTTTTGGGTGCCCATTGCTACAATTTTAAACCCAAGAAATATCTAATAAATACTATTAGATTTGGCTTGATAATTTGAAAAAATAACTTAGGGGAAATTTCCTACCCAAAAGGAAAAAGGATGTCAATCACAGAAAGTAGCAAAAACAAGTCTTATAGTTCCTATCCTAACAATATCCTGTATGAAATTTCTGTGTTCTTATGAAGATGGGTAAGAAGTTTCCTTCAGATTTGGAACTCTCTATCAAGCACAAAGCTATATTCCAGATCAAGAATTCAGACAGGTCATAGCCAATCTAAACAACTGAATTGTTGACATCTCTAAGACCCAGTCAGTGAAACTACAAGACAGAAAATAATTGCCTACAAAGAAATATTTTGGCAACCTCTCAGAAAAAATCTAGTTATCATTACTACCATAAAAAAGCATTCCAAGAGTCATACTGCATTTATTTTTACAAGTTTACTAGTCTATCACACTCACATTGCAAAATAATAGCTTTGAATTATTTGCCCCAAGTCATGTAGAATCATGCTGGCTTTCTTCTTTAACAGCCAATTGGATTGTGCTTTCTTTATCTCTGGTAAATCATTCAGCAATTCGGAAGGATCACAACTGGAATTTATCTCTCATACAATCCAGAGAAGACAAGTTCTTTTTCAGAAGAGGGACTAGGGTGAGCCAATAAAAATATTTTCAGACTCTGCATTTGGGTTTTGACTATAAAGCGGTTTTTATTTAGAGTCATTTATTTGGAATGTTGTTGCATTGCATTGACTGAAAAAGCAGGAACGTGTGTGCTACTTTACTACATAAAAGAAAAGGTTTCAATCCAGGAGGACCAAGAATATATTGCCATTAAGTTACTATGATATAAGAAGCAATATTGTTCATTGGGTTAAATTGATGGTCCATTTAGTTCTTTCCTTTCATGGATTTTGTTGAATATAATAGTTCACAAATGTAGAATCTTGGGAAAATGCCACCTTGTTTTCATATGAATCAGTTAACAGCTGTAGATACAGAAATAATCAAGACATAATGAAGCTTGCTTGTTCTTTCTTGACCAACAGTTACTATTTCCCAGTCATCTGTTTCACTATGAGTTCATTCACACTATACACAGACACACAAACACACACACACACATCTCATAGCAAATTATTGCAAGAGTTGTATGCAAAAGGTATGCCATTATACTTTTTACAAACTTCTTATATTTCAATTTCCCATCATTCAAGTTCTTAACTTGCATGTCACAATTCTCTTCCAGGTTTATTCAAACCTCAGGAAATTTATATAAGATGGGCATAATACCTGTCTTTATCTGTTCTTTTTTTTTTTGTTATCTGTGCTTTTTGGATAGCTACAGTCTCTAAAAATAAGTTTTCCATAAATTGGTCACAGCAGCTAATTTAAAATCTAGCCATGATCTTGCACACTTTCTTATAATTATTAAGGTTAGTATTTTTATTGGATATGTATTTATATCTCAGGGTAAAACAAGACTTATCTCTGTGTTCAGGTCCACTATCATTTTAAAGCTCACTGGAACTTACTTTTTTTTTTTAAATTACATTTATATGCAGCCTTCTCCGAAGACTCAGGGCGTTACAATTTTGGAGCACAACCCAATGCGCTCAGCAATAGCCTTCATTCCATTGTATATGCCTGCTTATTACTAAGCGGCATTTTTACAAGGTCAGCTAATTGCCCCCAACAATCTTGGGTCCTCAATTTACCTACCCCGAGAGGATGGAAGGCTGAGTCAACCTTGAGCCTGGTGGGATTCGAGCCTACAGTAATTGTAGACAGCTGGATCTTAAGAGCAGGCATTTAACAGCCTGAGCCACTTTACAGCTGATTGTAAACCTGAACTATTGTACAATGAGATGGGCAGGCAGGAATACATTAGTAGTCTGAATCTGTATAAAACAGCTGTGAGATTGTCTAGAGCAAAGCTGGCTGAGGAACTCGGAGTAGAAGTTCACAAGTCTTAAAGTTGCCAAGGTTGGAGACCCCTGGTCTAGAATGTGGCTGACCAGAGAAAATACCTACTTTGTGAACTTTTGTTTTCAACAACCGTTCTCCCTCCCGCAAAACCAGCTATAGAAGTAGTCCTTGACTTACAGCTGTTTATTTAATCATTGTTCAAAGTTACAATGGCACTGAAAAAAGTGACTTATGACCAGTGATGGGATTCAGCTGGTTTGCACTGGTTTGGTAGAACTGATACCTAATTTTTTGTTGAGTTCGGCGAACTGGTTAGATGTGTTCCAGAAAATCTGTATTTTCCAAAACATATCTGGTTTTTGTTCAACTTCCTTCCAAACAAGGGAAAAAAACCCAAAAGTTGGGGGTGGGGAGGGGCCTGCACATAAGGCAACAGGCTAAGGCCCAAAGCACCAGCGGAGCACCAGGGAGTTGGGAGGGTGCTGAAGTGAGCGGGTGTCCTGCCTGTGGCACCCATGCTGGCTGCCCCTTCCTGGCCAGAGCTGGAATGCTGCCGCATTTAAGTGCCAGTAAATAGGCCCGTTTCAGTGCCTGGTACCCAGATGCCCTCACTTCCCTCAAGCATTTCTTTGCTTACCTGATTTCAAGCTCCGTCACATTTCTCTGTCGCATTTCTCATTGTCACGTGCAGGGAAACAGAAGTTTGTGGGACAAAAAAAAGTTTAATCAATATCAACTTCTTGTGGAAAAAAAAAAGATCTCAAGAAATTGGAATTGATTGAACTTTTTTTTTAGTCCCACAAATGTTTGCACACAACGGTGAGAAACACAATGGAGAAATGCGACGGAGCTGGAAATCAGGTTAACAAAGAAATACTTGGGTGAAGTGAGGGCATCTGGCCGGAGGTAGGTGAGGCAAGTGCTGAGGCGCTGCAGAGTAATGGAGAAAAGGGAAACGGAGCAGCCAGCACGAGAGAAGGACGACGAGCAGAGAGAAGAATGAGGAAAAGCGGCCTCCTCCTTCCCTCATGCTGGCCGCTCCATTTCCCCTTTCTCCATTGCAGCACAGCGCCCAGGAACCACATTGATAGCGGAGAGTTTGGGGAATGGTCAAGTCTGGCTTGCCCAGGGTCAGGTTGGCCATTGCAGGAGGCTCATCCCGCATATGCAGCGGAGCTGGAAGATGGGAATGGGCCACGCCTCCCATGACAGCCAACTTGACCCTGGGCGAACCGGTTGTTAAATTATTTGAATCCCACCACTGCTTGTGACCATTTTTCATAGTTGTGACTGCTGCAGCATCTCCATGGTCAGAATTCAGATGCTTGGCAATTGGCTTGTATTTATGATGGTTGCAGCATCCTGGGGTCATGTGACCACCTTTTTTTGCAACCTTCTGACAAGCAAAGTCAACAGGGAAGCCAGATTCCATTAACAACTATGTTACTAACTTAACAACTGTGGCAAGAAAAGTTGTAAAATGTGACAAAACTCACTTCACAAATGTCTTGCTTAGCAATGGAAATGATGGTTTCAGTTGTGTTTGCAAATCAAGGACTACATGTATGAACAAAATCCAGTAAACTGATAAGCAGTTACTATGATTTCCACTGCAACATATGCAGAAGAGCTTGCAAAACATGTCAAGCACAACATTATATTTTCTTGAGAAAAATGATTTTGGGGGGATAATCCAGAGCTAATTTTTCCTAGGGGAACAAAGGCCTACATGTACACTAAATTGACAGTAACTTGAGCAGGAATCACGTTCTCTGCTCTCTCTTTTCCTTGCCTGGGGCTCTGATTTCTGAAATACTGACTTCTAGAATATTATTTGATAAGGAGTTATAGCTCTTATTTATCAAGGTTAACTTGTTGTTTTAGACATGTTTTATAGGAAGGTGTGTTCAGGTATTAGCCCTGGTGAAAAACAAGACTTAGGATTGGTAAAGTTTAGCTCAAACTTTTGTTCCCTTTCATTTCTCAATTCCCAACTGAGAGACAATATCCAGAAAATATCCAGGAGGAAGTATTCACATTTGTCTTAATAGTTTAAGTTATCTAAACTCCAAATATTTGAAACATAAACCTGCTGCTGTTTTCTTGTATTTCCATTTTACTCTCAATTCTGCAGAAATCAGAGTGAAATATTAGCTCTATGTAGATAGGGAATGGACTGAGATAAACAGGTCTTCATTTGATCCTGGCAGCAGTCCTCTGATGCAATTATATATATATATAAAAACATCTCTTTCAGAATGTCCTGACATATTTTCACTGTGATGTTGTCTTTACTCCTCCCTTTTTGCTCTGGCACTTCAAGTGAGCAAGCTGTTATCAGACCCCTGAATTCATCAGTCAAAATTGTAACTTCAGAGGAATGTTGAAGAGGACTTAGCATTTAAAAAGAGGCATTGCGCACTGCCCTTGGCTGAGAAAGCAACAACTATCATCAAATGGCACACCTGGAAAGAAAGCACAGAAGAAGCTCAGCACCAAATAAATAAATACCCAAAGATGTTAACATGGAAAATGGACAGCTAGAACTACATTTCCTACTCTATGTGCAAACTCTGCTTTCTGCCTGCTGTAATAAGTGCATTATAACAGAAGGTGAAATTTATGCTAATACCAGTATCTACATTAAAAATCTAAAATAAAAACCCAGATATAGAAAATACATGTGTGTAAAACCTCCATGAATTTCTCCTATTGGTTGAATTCTTCTTTAAGCTGCAAACATTAGTTTATTATTCCAAACTAAACTTGTAAGGAATATATTGAGGTTCAATCTTAAAATACTGTAGCACAATGCTTTTATGTTGACAATCTCAAAACAGAATTATTTTTCCCCTTCAAAAGAACAAGGCAAAATTATTAGCCATGGGATATGGCAATTACAGGTAGTCCTTGACATGCAACCACAATTTTGGTCATTGAACAAAGTGGTTGTTAAGTAAATAGCCCATATGACTGCTTCACTCATCCTGGCTCTTCCAGTTGTGACCTTTAATAATCATGTGAATTGTTATGTAGATGGAGTGAAAGAACTGCCTAGAATAGATAGAATAGAATAGAATTCTTTATTGGCCAAGTGTGGTTGGACACACAAGGAATTTGTCTTGGTGCAAATACTCGCAGTATACATAAAAGAAAAGATACATTCGTCAAGAATCATAAGGTACAACACTTAATGATAAGTCATAGGGTACAATAAGCAATCAAATCATACTAGCAAACAGTCAATATAACTGAAGGAGGGGAACCCCTGGGATGTAGAAATGGAGTCCAGAGATTTCCCCTCCCACCTGTGCATGGAAAGGAACTCCTACACTGGGCTGGAGAAGCAAAGCTCAGATCCTAAATATTCAAGCTTCATTTCTCCAGCTGGCCACACGAGTTCTCTCCATTGGAAGAACATTTCTATGCTGAGCTGGAGAAACAAAATATGGATCTTTGGAATCTGAGCTTTGTTTCTCCAGCCAAGCACAGATCCGAGCTCCTTTCCTGCACTCTGCCACAGGCAGATCCTGAAGAATCAAGTTTCATTTCTCTTGCCCAGCATTGGAATTCCCCCTCCCCTCTGTGGGTGGATCTTCATTGGTTCTGCACCTTCCTTAAAAGCAACTGTCTTTAAATTAGGCTATTCCCTTTTTTAAAAAAAATTGGTGGCAGGTGTTATTCTACATGGGTTTAGCACCACTTTTATGCTCACACATTCATTGGCTGCTGCTATGGCCCTAAACTAACAGCCGCTCATTCAGATCGTTTGACAGAAACATTATCTAAGTAGCCATGAAAAAAAGGAGCAAAGAAAAGCTATGGCTGTCTAGTCAGATACTTACTATCACTCCCTCCTAAAATCAAAATCAGGGAATGGGGAAATGGGTGCAACTGAATCCACACTGATGCAATGCTTATTTATAAAGTAAGATGAGATTTCCAGACTAACAAGATTTCCCACCCACCCCCACTGGCTTTGCATGGTCCAGAAGCCAAATCAGGTACTGATGGAAGGAAAGATAGTCTCTGCTTATGACTCATACACCATAGTATTCTTTTTCCTCTCCCTGCTGTTGATACTCACATAGAGATCAATTTTTGGGTCTCTGCTTTGCCCGCTTCTTCTTGCTGCGTCCCTTGAGTCTCCTCCTCCTTTTGGAGGAAAGGTGGGAAAAAGAGTGGATGGGAGATAAGACATTGCAGAGAGTCCCAGCCTCCAGAATCTTTAGTAATGCCACTTACCTCCCTGACTTCAGAGCATCTTGTCGGGGCCTGGGGGAACAGAATTAGTCACTTTTAGCATATGGTGGTGTCTGCTCCACACATACAGAGCACCTTGAAGATGTGATACTACAGACCCAGTCAAGGGAAAAGGCAGATTCCCTAAAAGAATGTCCCATAGTCTGTGCTCCTTAAATATAGTTCATGCTACACTGCCTTTACCGCCATGCTGGCTGTGTGCCAGATGTTTCAGAAATCTCCAGCAACTTTGATGATGGCGACAGTGGACAGAAAGGCTGAACTCTAGCACAGAAATGGGGAAGCTTTTGACATTTTCTAAGAAGACCAGAACTACAATTACACCATATCGTTCAAGAAGGCAGGATCTGGATTTTCTGATTTTTACTGGGGTTCTTCTTTATCAACTTCTGTTCAATCTCCTTAAGCAAGAGAAAATCCTGTTTATTTTCAACAAGAGTAATTAGAGAAGGCTCTAAGGGATCCCCCCCTCCTCTCAAAGCCTCAAGTATAACAAGGCTTTGTTTGTTCAGCCTGCTTTAGAGTAATAAATGAAGTGTGAGATGACATGACTGGAGCCGGATATGTCAGGTTTACAATGGGTCTTCCAGGAACCCTAACAAATGCCTAATAATGCCACTCCGTAAAGAATTGGCTTATATAGGAAGATTATATCTTCATAAGATAGTCAAAGGAGGAGGGGAGGATTTTAGGGGGGGAACTCCAAACAATGAAAGTTTCAAAAAGAGATCTTTTGTTAAAAAGGCAAAGAAGGCACATAGCATGGTCATCAGAAGATAAGAAGAATTAATAATGCATATCAGTACTCATATATTACTAGGAGCTCTTCCATTCTGGGTAATTCTAGAGCAGTATTTCTCAACTTTGATAACTTTGATATGTGTGAACTTCAACTCCCCATAGCTAAGGAATTCTGGGAGCTGAAGCCCACCCATCTTAAAGTTGCAAGTTGAGAAACACTGTTCTAGAGGTTTGATCAATTTTCATGCATAATTATCTCTGAATGCCAGAACATGAGCAGGATACAAGCTGTTCCTTTCCTTTAGCAAAGATGAGATATCTGTAAAGGTCCCAAATGTCATGGAGAACAGCTGAATTGGAACAGCTGCTAACTCTGCCATATTTCATCACATCGTGTCCAGCTTATTAAGCAATAAGCATGCATGATAATTGCAGGATTGTCTACATGCTAATCTTCTACGGGAACACAAAAAATACCCAGAATGTAGCACTTGGTACTGAATTCAATTCCTGAGCATTTTGCCTTAATTCTTTTTCAGTTTGCTTTTTAAAAAATACATTCCTAAACTGTTTAGTAGAATTATGAAAACTTTTTATCCAATTCAGATTTGTTTGCATGCTAAACTCTAACGGCTTTAAGGAACGGCAGAGTAAGAGGTTTAACGATACTGCCAGGCTTCGTTCCAATGAAACCAACAAAATCTTCTTGCTGAAAAATCACATAAAGACCAACTGAGAATTGCATATTTGGGCTCATGAAGCAAAGAAAGAAATAAGTCAACACTATGATCTCTCGGAAGTCTTAATTTAATCTTACAACTGCTGATTTGGATATGGGAAAACAAAACTAGACTTTGAAGGACCCAATGAAAATATACTCCTTTTAGAGGTTATGATAGGAGTATTTACTAGATATAGGAAGTAAGTATTAGAAAATTGTTTGATAAGAACACACCATCTAAGCAATTAGAAATGTTTATGTTTTTATGTTTATTGGTTATGTATATCTTTTTGGTTTTGTATTTTACAAAATGTTTTGTATTATGTATATATTTTTTAATGTTTAATAAAGCTTATTTTTAAAATTAAAAAAAAGAAAAAGAAAATATACTGCTTTCAATACAGAGGATGAAATATGGTGGGGATTGGTAAATATCAGTAACATGATGTCAACCAAAGTTAGAATAACTGTGAGCAGAATTTATTTCAGAACACTGATGTACATCTGGGTGATCTGTTATAAACCTGAAGTCAGGTTTTCTGACTCTATATTAATTAACATTAACGATACAAAAGTTTCTTTTCTCTCTCTCTTACACCATGACTATGGGAAAAGCAACTCCAATGGAAAACCTGATGTTTGTATGAACAGAGAGATAAACTTGACACTGGTGCTAATCATAAAACCATATATGTGTTTTTAAGTTTATAGCAGTTATCTGCGCAGCTGCAATCGTTGGAGCTGGGTTCCAATGAAAACTTGACCCTGTGGATCTAAAGTCAGCCATTCTCTAATACAATTCGTGCGCCTTCATGTGCATAATGTCATGTGACATTAAGAGGAGGTCTGAAGTACCAGTTTCTGAAACATAATAGCAAAGACCTCAACGAAGAGGCAGATTCTCAAGTGGAAGGGTTTATTAAAAGCTTGCTTTCCCTTGTCCCCTAATTTGGACACTGCAAAGCACCGGGATGCACTTACCAAATGTCACAGCAAAGTTGCTCACCTGCATTCACATTTCCTGTGTTCAGTAAATGACAACTCCACAAAGGGTAACTGATTCTCTAGGTTGATCTTCTTGAGCTGAAAGGATAAAATCTAAGTGATTTGTTAAGCATCTTTATCTCTTTTCACTTCTCCCACTTGGCCAAAGAGTAGTTTTTGTTTTTAAGTATGACTCTGTTCCCCAGAGACATAGATTAACGAAGAACGATCTGTTTTTCTTTCACATCAAAGGGAAAGTTTCTTGGCCACCTGTATCTATTGGCCAGACAAGACAAGTTAAAAACAATGTATGCATGTAAACAGCAGTATGATGAGAAATATTTAATAACCGGCTCCGTTGGCTCCACTGCTACCATTCCACCATAGAACAGCTGATTGGCACACAAGGCGACAAGGCTCAGCTCTGCTTTTATCCCATAAAATTCCAGAAAATTTAATAACCAGCTCTCACAAGCCAATGGGAGCTGGCTCCAGAAACACCACTGCAAGTACTCCATTACATATGGAGCCATGTGATGCATCTGAGCTTTATTTTTAAAAATAGCAACCCAGGAGGAACAATAATAAACAGAATTTGGGCAATGTTGGGAGAGTTGTTTTTCATTTTTTATCATTGCATCAGACTTCCAAGGAAAATGACCTCTCTGAAGTTGCTGTTTTCCAATGGGGCAAATAGTTATTTAGCTAAACAGCTGATATCCCCTTCTAGGCAAGTAACAGACTCAGGATAAGCAATTCTTACCATGAGGCAGGTAGGACTCACCTATCCACACCTTCTACAGGCAGTCCTCACTCACCATTTGTTTGGTAACTGTTCAAGTTACAACGATTGGAAAAAAAATAACTACCAATCCTTGCATTTATGTCTGTTGCATAGTCCTGCAGTCATGTGATTGCTATTCAAGTGCTTTGTGACTTGTGTACATTTACAACCGTCACAGCACCCCATGATCACAATTTCCCAGCTTCACAACTGGCTTCCAACAAGCAGAATTAATGCAAAACACAGAAGTGAAATTATATGTCATGGTCATATGACCTCTCCCTTAAGGATTGCTGCTCTTAATGAGAGAGTTACTGTTCCCAATTGTAGTTGGTAAGCAATTTTATATAAACAGACACACATATCCTTAAAGTAAAAAGAATACTATGCAAATTCATACATAAATGTAATGTGTCTTCCAGTGTGGTTCTAAGGCAATTCCTTCACCTGACTCCATGGCAGAACTGCCTTGTTTCTCTTAAGACAACATTTCTCAACCTCAGCAATCTTAAGATGTGTGGACTTCATCTCCCAGAATTCCTCAGACAGCATACTAGCTGAGGAATTCTGGGAATTGAAGTATATCATCTAACGGTCCTATACAATGGAGTTGTAGAGTTTTGAAAAGATGGGAAAATAATATACTGTTTTTAATCAAAATACTAAGAACAGTTTCAGTTCTATGGGAACCTCAGCAGTGGACATTAGCTTCTTGGGAGCAAACTCTGAACTGAATTTACATGAAGCAAACAAGCCTTGACAGCTAACTGCAGAGAAAGTGAGGAAGTGACCCTGTGCTCCAGGATAAATGGAACTACAGTGTTCTCACCTACCTCCATAGTGATATTGGCCATTTCCACTGGGACACATTGCAGTGCCTCATCTCTACAACATCCACAGCAGCGACGCAAAGAAACACAGGATGGTTTGAACACGTGCTCCACTTCATGTGGGTATTCTGATGCAACACTGACCAGTTTCTCCAATGGCTGGCAGGAGCTGCGATTCCAAACATCAAAAAAGGATACCACTAAAAAAGAAAAAAAGTATAAAAGTAAAGTACTTAGTTGCCAGGTTTTTTTTCATATATCCAATGCAGGAAGTGCATTTAGGAAGCCATTGTGTCTTTCTCATTTGTTTTTCAGACTGCATTAGAATATTGTATCCAGTTCTGGCACATTTTAGGAAAGATTTTGACAAGCTGGAGTGTCTCCAGACAACAGTAATCCAAAAGAGAGGGAATCTGAAAGGAAAAACCTTTGGAAAACATTTGGAGGTGGTGCGTAGGTGTAGGTTGGAGAAAAGACTGTGGGGGAGACTTGATAGCTGCTTCAAATGTGTAAAGGATTATTACACAGAAGATGGGACAGGATTTTTCAGAGTTGTTCCAAAGAAGAGGACAAAAATAATGGGCTTAAATTACATGGGTGTAGGTTTTAGTCAAACATCTGGAAAAACATTCAATTGGCAAGAGCTGTGTAACAAGACTTCCTTCGGAGGTGGTAGGGTCTCAGTTGTTGAAAAGCTTTAAACAGAGGCTGGACAGTCACCTGCTGGGAATACTATAGCAATAGATTCTGCACTACGCAGGGAATTAAACAAGATGTTCTCCATCATCCCTTCCATCACTTACATGTTATGACTGTAGGATGTTCCCTTGCCTCTGTTTTAGTACTATCTCCCTCGAGGCAAGCAACAGTGTCCCTTAAAAACAATGCCTACAACCCCACAGGTTAAATTGCAATCATTCTGAGTCCAATCAAAATTCTTCCAAAATTGGAGGAAAAATTGAAAAATTTCAGAGCTTTTATGAGATCTCACTCCTTGACCACACCCAACATACTTTTTTGAAGGGCAAGAATCATTACTCATTGCACAATAATGTCTGCCAAGTAAATAATAATAATACTGGATTTGCATCTACTGAATAGCTGCGGTTCTTCAAGATGTTGAACAAAGATCTTTTCCATTAAAACTTTGAACTTTAATCATTTAACTGGAAATTGTGAACTAATACAAGATCAGTTATATTAAAAGTAACAGTAAACTGATTCTTTGCAGTTAGCAAGATTTAAAAAATATACAAACAGTATTTGCTGGGAATGTGAAAATTATTGGGTGAAAAATGGAAGACAACCTTGCACTGTGTTCATATTGCAAAGAAAACACTAGTTGAACCATAGTGTCTCCTCTTTCTTTATTAAATCAATTTCTACAGATTTCAACTACTTCAGTCCTTATAATCTAAATAAGCAAAGTAGTAATTGAAAAAGGGAAAGGATAAACTTGTAGGGTGTTGTAACATGAGAAGTTACAATCAAGAGTAAAGAGATTCTCAAAAAGGGTGGAGGATCTTTAAAAGAAAACCAAAGGGTAGCATCAGAGCACATGAACAGCCTCCAAGATTCTTCCCATTATAGATCAGACAGATAGACATATATAGTCCAAATCCACGCTATAAGAGAAGGTCATGCTTATACTCACCTGGTCCTTCAGTAGTGCTGTTCTGAAGAATCACATCTTTCATCTGGGAATAAAGGGGAAAAGGGGGAAAGATAATTTTCCCAATACATTCCAGACCCCAAAAGGTAGAAAGGCTGACACAATGTGCCCCACAACCCTTCTCCAAGATATTTGGGAACTGTAACAACCAGACTTTTAATTACAAATGGCTTACCGCTGAGAATCCTGGGAGTAGCAAACTCCATGTCTACAAAACTGAATTCAGAGATATGTGACATTCTTGTTACTGTATTTCATTAAACAAATGATAAGACAAGAGAAGTGTCCACTAACTTCACCTCAGAGTTTGCTAGAGTTCAAACATTCATTCATCCATTAATGACAGAAGTCTACCTATGGTTTGGTAAAAGATCTAAAAGTAAAGACAAGGCCTTCCAAAGTTTTAGCAAGCTCATTCCAGCAGAAAATAAGGTTGACAGCAATAATCCATCACTACCTGTTTTATATATACATTATTTTGTTTTAGTCAATGAATAATGTAGGAATAATGTCAATGAGTAGGAAGAATGATTGTTGTCATACTCTTCTTACATACTTTTATGTTTTGTGTCTTGGGAAGGAATTCATTCTAGCAGCAAACGTTTCTCTGAGTACTGGGAATGGATTAAGAAAATAGGATTCAATCGTCCCACAGGCTGAATCCCAACATACCCATGGAAATTGCTTTTTAATACATTGTCAAAAACTGAGAAAAAGGGTCCTAGACATTTCTTAGAGTAGCTGCAAGAGGGTTTCTAAGACTGCTTCTAAGACAAAACAGCTCTTTCCACCTTCAGAATGGAAGACTTAAAATACTCTATGGATTTATTGGATGCCTTTTGGTGATTAGTTAAAATATGGATGGGGAGATGGTAGCAAAAGTTGCCAGCCCAGATGACCCTGATTTATTTATTTATTTTTATTTTGGAAATTTTATATAGCCGCCTACTCGCTCACGGCAACCCTAGGCAGCTTACAGAAAATAAAACACAATATAGAAAAAATAAAAATTATAAAAAATTATAAAATAATCACCCTCCGCTCTCCTCAGTGGCAACACATACTCATATCAGTCATTTAATGGGCTCCATCCCACTCTGGGTTCCCCAGGCCTGCTGGCAAAACCACATCTTCAAGACCTTCCAAAAGAGTGTCAGAGTTGGAGCCAGTCTAATTTCTGGAGGGATGATGTTCCACAGGCAGGGAGCCACCACAGAGAAAGCCCTTCTTCTAGCCCAGCTGTGGGCAAACTACAGCCCGGGGGCCGGATCCGGCCCGTTCGGCTGTTCTATCCGCCCGAGCCAAAGAGCGGAGGGTTCTCTTGCTCTCCCAGAAGGCTACGTGAAGTAATCTAACTTTGAATTTATATTAGTTCACACAAACACTCCATCCATGCTTTTGTTCCGGCACTCCGGTCCAGTTTAAGAACCCATTGTGGCCCTCGAGTCAAAAAGTTTGACCACCGCTGTTCTAGCCCCTTCTTCTGGATACCTCCCTAGGGTCGGGACCCACAACATTTCTTGCCTCCCCACTCTAGTGGGTTGGATGGATGTGACCATCAAGAAATGATCCTTCAGATAACCTGATCCCAAGCTATGAAGAGCATTAAAAGTGACCACTGCACCTTAAATTGCACCTGCAACCAATGCAGCTCCCATAGGAGTGGTGACACATATGTACATGAGGTCTGCAGAAAACCATGTGGGCTGCTGCATTTTGAACCAACTGTAGCTTTCAGTTCCTTTTCAAAAATAGCCCCATATAGAGCATGTTGCAATAGTCTAGATGTACAGCAGAATTCTACTTGTGTTTGTAATCTGATTGAATATTCTAAAACTATTTACTGTCTCAAATGTGATGAAGGATGCTGTTCCCTTGCCAGCATAGAAAGAAGTTTTAACTACTAGTCAGATTCGTTTCTATGTATACAGTTGACCTTCATGAGAAACCGCAAAATGTCTTGAGTTCACCCTGGCACATACTTACATAGAAGAAGAGAAAACTACTACCCAATCAAACATAGAAGAAAACTTATAGATTCAAGATCTGTCACTTCTAATAGTTATCTTGCTATGATTCATTTGATGGTGTTATCCTGTCTTCTTGCAATTCCCAACTTTGTGTTAGAAACACAAGGTGTCAGTCTAACACACAGTTTCCCATATCTGGCCATTCTAACATTTATATAAGTGGAGAAAGATTTGAAGAGTCCTTAATGATTAAATGGAATGGAAAAAAGAGAAAGGGACAAAATAGAATTAAATGCTAGAGATGCAGCTTGGTAGTCCTAAGATTAGGCATGAAAATAGCAATATGAAAAGAGTATGGTAAAAGAAAAATACTTTGAATTAGCCTCTACATACAGAAAGCTGAGTTTTTCCCCAAATTTTACTGTCACTTAATGAATTTGATTGTTATAACTTTGAAATACTAATTCATAACAATGTTCACTAAGAAATGCTTACATAAGCACAAATACAGCTGTATATAGTTGAAATTTAATAATTTGATCCCCTGCCCTGCATAAAAATGAAAAATGATCAGTCATTTACAGTAAATAACCAAGGTTGGCAGCAATAATCCATCACTACCTGTTTTATATATACATTATTTTGTTTTAGTCAATGAATAAGTCTGTAGATTGTTTGTATATATTGGGCTAGCCATCCAATATTTCTGCTTTTGAAAGTTTTTGCAGTCAACTAAAGTTTGACCCAATGAATGATTGTACTGAGCTACTAAAATCTACTGGCTAATAGCAGATACTACCTTTAGCACATGGGCTGAATTTATTCCAAACCTGCCTCAGAAACTAATGGATTTTTTTTTTGCAGTCTGATGCTGTCCAGATGCATTAGATTACAATCTCCATGTTCTCAGTCTCTGGGACCAGGCCGGCTGGAATGTTGGAAGTTGTAGTCTAACACCAGAGGGGGTGTTGAGCTAAAGAAAGCCAATCTAGTGTCAAGGAACACACCAAGACCAGAAGGCGCTCAGCAACAGTCATTTCTTTTAAGTGTAGTACAAATGAGCCATTCCATCAGTTCTGCAGAAAAACCAGTCACCTCTTCTTTTCTCAATTTTTCTTAACTTACTTTTTTCCTTCTTTCCTTCCCTTTTCGTATTGTATTAGGCCTGATGTAGAACCCACTAAGTAGGCTCAAACCAGGTTACTATCTGGTAGGTAGGACATCAGTTAGAAATGTCAGGGCTGTAAACTGTCCTGGGGAGTAAGACTATAATAAAGGCAGTAATGGCAAATGGCTTCTGTATCGTTGCCATGAAAACAGCATTGGATTTGTCCATGTCAGGAGTCTAGTTCAACTTGAAAAAAGTTTTTCATCTAGTAGACATGATTTTTTTTATCATGTCTACTAGATCAGGGGTCTCCAACCTTGCCTGGCGGAAACTCCCAGAATTCCTCAGCCAGCAGCTGGCTGAGGAATTCTGGGAGTTGAAGTCCGCCAGGCTTAAAGTTGCCAGGGTTGGCGACCCCTGTACTAGATAGTAAAGCTATGAATAGCCACCCCCCGACTCTCCACTCAAGTAACTCTCTTTTATTTTTAGAGCACTTCTTCCAAATCATTTGTGAAGCATACACCAGCCCAGTGGTCACCAACCAGTGGGCCAGGGACCACTGGTGGTCCGCGAGAAAATTTTGGTGGTCCGGAGAGAAATGTCCCCCCCAAAGAAATTAACCCAGACTGCGCAGGAACACAAGGCTGTGCTGCCCACATGGCCCGCGGGAACACAAGGCTTGCGTCACTTGCATTGCAAACAACACGAGATAGTGGGGCGGGAAAGGGCAGGGGGGAGAAACTTGCCCCACACGCCTAGCCTGGCCACCGGGCTGCTTCTTTCCGCTTCTTTCTTCTTCTGCTTTTGGCTGCACGCAAGGAAAGCAGCAAAAGTCTTTCTTTCTCTCCCTCAAACTCCATTAGAAATGAGTCTTTGGGATCCTGCAAGGCATCCTGCTCCATTAGAAATGCATCCTGCAAGGCATCCTGCTCCAGTTGACAAGTCTCACAAAGACTCATTTCTGGCAGAGTTTGGGGGAGAGAGAAAAAGACTTCTGCTGCTTCTGCTGCTTTCCTTGCATGAAGCCAAAAGTCTCTCTCTCTCTCTCTCTCTCTCTCTCTCCTCCCTCCCTCCCTCTCTCTCCCCCTGAGAACGGAGCTGGAGACGGTATCCTGCGATCCCAAATAAATAATGATCGATCAGTAGGAAAACGGGGTGGGAATTTTCCTGCAGATTTTTTTGGGGGTTTTCCCAGGGTCTCTGGTCCAGGGGATTTAAAATTATGAGTTTGGTGGTCCCTGAGATCCAAAAGGTTGGCAACCCCTGCACCAGCCTATTCCAGAAAACTCTTTACCCTGTGGTGCTTTTAGCCAGACTGTTCTTGACCTCCATGACCTCATTGCACAGCCCCCGGCTCCAATTGTCTGTGTGTGGACATAACAACTTTACAGATGAGTTAAAAAGAGATACTTGGGGAGATAGCAAAGCATCAATTGCAGAAAAGAGAGAACTGAATTTCTCTTTTGCAAAAGTTTGACAAACTTAAATGAAAAGAGAATGCCATGTTCTGCACAGCAATATGGTCCTTGGATTATTGTATGGGTCTGGAACTTGCATTTCACTCATAAGAAAGTGTAGATGAGGTTGGAAAATAGAATATCATACTGTATGTCAGAATGATCGAGGCAATTAAAGAATGTTAACAAAACACTACTGAATTTAAACCTGAAATTTGGTTCTCCATCCAAGTTGTCCCCATATCTATATTAAAATTACTGTATCAATGTTTTCTAAATGGAAAGTTGTGTTGGAAATTCCCTCCATCCCTTTCTCCGAGCCGGGTAGATTCTACATCCTGCTCTACCACATCAAACGTTTTATCCAAGTCCCCATGTCTGCTCTTCAGTGCTGAAGTTCTACCTTGCAGCTTCTGGGCAGGTGCAGATCTTACCCTTCTTCTATTAAACATTTCTAACCACTTCCTACACAATTAGGCTTTCAGGTCAGATGACCATGACGATGGGGAGTTTAATTTGTGCCTTGATGCTCCGCTCTTCATCTATGAAACACTTGCCCGTGTAGCTCCTACAATTCCGAGACCTGAGCAAAACGCCTCCGAGGTCCGTTCCCCTTCCCGTTTGGTTCTTCTCGTTTTAGTAAAGAAAGACAGCGCCGATCGCCGGGGATTATTATTTTTCCCGCTCCATCCTCTCCGTGAAGATCAGGGGACACGATCGCAAGCACCACTACCAGACCAAGGAAAGTGACACGGGAGAGTAGCGGATTCGGGCATCGCACGCCCAGCAGACACACTGAGGATGCGAAATAGGAAGCTACGGCACACATACACCCCGCCCCCCAAAATCCTCGCCAGAGATCGGGAACGATTAATTAGTCAGTTCCGAAGTTCACCTCACCTGCGCGCCCACCACATGCAGAGCAAGAACTACCAGAAAACCGCGGAGAAGTTGCATAGCGGCCGCCAGCTCCTTCCACGACCAACCAATAGACTATATCCACTGCCGGCTTTCGGATGCTTCTGGGACGAAGCAAAGGCGTCTGGCTTCCCGGATCCCCGAGTCGCTTCCGCGAAGAGCCTCCCCGCGTCTCTGAATCAGGTACGAATCCCGCGCGCCGAGCGAGGAGCCGCTTCTAAGAGCCCGCCGCTCGCCTCGCTCCGCCCGAGGCTGCAGCGACTGGGGGGAGCGAGAGCGTGGGTCGCTCCTGTAGCCCCAGGCAGGGCCATGTGAAGGCTGCCCGCCTTCCTGCTCCTCCCACGGCCCCTGGCACCCCGCCCTCGCTCCCTGCCGCTGCAGCCCCGGGGATTTCTGGAGGGCGTTTCCGGTGGCCCCGCCGGGATCGTTTGGTTGACCTAGCGGACGCGTTGCAAGAGGACTCTGCTGCGGGAAAGCCCGAGTGACTCCGCCGGGAAGGTCCAGGGTTCTGGAGTAACGCCTGCCTGCTCTGAGACACGCTCCTTTAAACAGTCCATCTAAGAGAGTTCAAGCATCCTTCACTTCCAACACAGAAGTGACATAACATACACACTGTATAAATATTGGATGAGTAGCTAATTATCCACATTTTAAATAAATGTAATTGTTGTGTTCCATATTTTGTATTTCATTTTCTGTACTTTTACATTTAGTTGTATATTTTGTTTACTTTTATAATTTAATGAAATTTACCCTGGATGTTTGAATTGGTCGTATGGGTTTATTCAATTGTTGTAAAGCAGAATAAGTATGTTGCTTACACAGTGTCTTAGTGGTAAATGATAGAGATACATGTAAATATGAATTCATATGTATAATATCGGAATAACTGTATTCATGGTTGACCTGAGGAGTTCTATGATCTCTGAGCATGCTGTTTTCTTGCAGAGATATCATTACCAAGCTAGGTAACATCATGAGTACAAATAAGTGTGGGGTTTGCTGTCTGTTTATAAATATAATTTCTCCTGAGTGGGGCAGAATCTTGACTGGCCCAAGCATCAGGTTCATTGCATGCATATTTATTTATTTATTTAATTGGATTTATATGCCGCCCCATCTCCGGAGGGACTTGGGGCAGCTTACACAGAAATATATATACAATAAATACAAAATTTATCAAATTAACTCTAATCCAATTATAATAAAATCAAATTAAAATACCCTTAAATTAAAATTCCCAACCCTGCTCAGTCCAGGCTGGCCTGTGCAAATAGCCAAGTCTTGAGATCACGGCGGCAGGAGCGCAGGTCTGGGGCCAAACGCAGCTCCAGGGGTAGCTGATTCTAAAGGGTGGGCGCCCCCACAGAGAAGGCCCTCCCCCAGGGGACCACCAACTGACACTGTCTGGCCGACAGCACCCCCAGGAGGGCCTGCCTGTGAGAGCGTACTGGGCGATTGGACCTCGATGCTGGTAGGAGGTGCTCCTGCAAGTACCCGGGACCCGAGCCATGCAGGGCTTTATAGGTTAATACCAGCACCTTGAATCTTACACGGAGGGCAACTGGCAACCAATGAAGATCGTGCAGGAGGGGTGTCACATGGGAGAATCGGGCCGCTCCCATATAGAGGCCCCTCTTATATTTGCCAAACCTAGTAAGCATTGGCATCCATGGGAAATTTTTTTTTAATCAAAATAACAGGTATAACTATATATAATCAAATTCCTGTCCCTTTTAACAAGCATCAACATAATAGCACGCACATTGATGCCTCATTCAATGGAGTATCCACACCTCCACTTGATTTCTTTTATCCAAATGGCACTGATTGTAAACATCAAACTTTTCTTCATTTTGCATTCTACAGTATAATAATAGAGTGACTTTTTGTCAGATTTTTGGCTTGAAGCAGTTAGTTTTCTTTGGCATGTCATTGTTTTTTGCACTATTGCTTCTTACAGCCTTGTATATATTTATTGTGACTTTATATATTATCATTTGGTTTTATTTCTTTGAAAGCTGTGTTTGAGACATTTGCTGTAAAAATAATATATAAAGATAGTAAGAAAAAAAGAAATTCTAGTTTCCACTTAGAAGAAATAATGACAGTGTTCAGGGAATTCTTATTTTGAAATTTGGGTAGAAAGTGCTGAATAATGGACCAGTGATCTGAGTCAAAATAAACCAATTCTTATTTCTAATTAAATTAAGATTTGGATTTAATGTTTGCCAGCTGTCTTGAGAACTTGCCAGAGTAGAAAGGCAGGGTGTAAATCAAATAACTGAGTAAAATAAGCAAAGAACATTCTGCTGCCCACCACTGTTCTGAATTTTAATAGCTCCATAAAGGTGAAAGTTTGGTTTTCCTGTACCAGATGCTTCAGGTAGACAATTATCTATAAAGAATGCTTCAATTCTAACTTCCCCTACCTTGGTCAAGAATATACAGCCATGTAAAACCTTTTGGGGGGAGGGGATAGCAGTCTGCCTGTCCCTTCTCTGCCCAACTTTCTACATTCTCTTTTCCTCAAAGTTCAGGTCTTTTTCATTCAGTGTATGTTGTTCATATGTACCCAAACTCTCATAATTCTCCGCTATGCTAGCTATACTGGGTCAGTTTTATGGTAACCTGTCCAACTCTTCTAGAGAGCATTTGTTTGGGGAAGACTTGTTTAAATGTATTCATAAAGTAGAAAATAACTAGTTTGTTTATCAGGAATGGGAAACTCAAATATTAAGCATAAGTCACATATTAAAATGTAAATAATACATTTGGAAGAGTGGGGGGGTTGTTAATGGAAGAGGAAGAATTGAATTCCTCCTGCCCGTCCATATGGTCTGCAATCTGACTGATGTTTGTCTAATAAACAAGATGCTAATTGGAATAGAGTATCTGTAATTCAGGGTTCAACTGTGGAATTTTTGGTGCTTTTTGAGTTTAGTTGTTTGCTTGCAGACATTTACTACCCAACTAGGTAATATCATCAGTGTGAGTGAGTATGGGATTTGCTTCTTGTTTATATACTTTCCAAAATTGGAAGAGTTGTAACTTACTTCTTGGTTGATGCATATTTTAACAAGATGCATATTTTATTTTATTTACTTATTTATCTCTTAAATTTATATGCTGCCCATTTCACTATATCAGCAATCCTGGTTGGCTGTATTGATATTGTAGTCTCACAAGTAATATCATTTCTATATTTGGCTGCAGGAGAGCTAATGAGGAATTCAGTATAAATGGTCAAGGATCACAAGGTATCTATAGTGATTTTATTGACTTAGAATCTAGGAATTGTTGGCAAGGCACCAGGATGGGGAAAGCTATGCACACAGTTCACCAGACCAACCCTCTCAATGTGTGACTTCAGCTAACATCTATTACTAAGATTTTTGAAATTTAATTGAAATCTACACACTGAGAAGTGCCCAGGGTTTGGAAAACCTGCTTTATCACATGTAATGGAATCACGATTATTCAAAGCACTTTGGTAGTCCCAAAGCACAGGTCCCCAAACTTGGCAACTTTAAGACTTGTGGACTTCAACTCCCAGAATTCCTCAGCCAGCATAGCCACAAGTCCACAAGTCTTAAAGTTGTCAAGTTTGGAGATCTCTGTCCCAAAGTTTAAGATAATACCTTGAAACCAGATTGTATTCAAGAATCTGGCATATTATCTGAGGACTAACTGAACAGGACCAAGGAGCTTCGTTTTTTTAAACAACTTTCCATTTAATCTCTGATTCTGCTTTTTTCACTCTTTGGCATTTTCCTTTCTTTTTTTAAGCACCATTAAGATTAAGAGGTCAATTCCACAGAAACCAACAGAAACATTAACTTTGCTGATCTTGGATATATGCCATAAACATAGAATTTACTTCGTACATTTTTATTGTTGGTGGTCCACAAGCCAGATCACATAATATAGGCCCTAACCTATATGAATAGAGGTGAGAATTATCCAGGCTCAAGGGGAATTAAGTAAGAAAGCGTTGCTGCTCTCTAAGCTTAGTTGTTTGCTTGCAGATGTTTCATTGCCCAACTAGGTAACATTATCAGTGCAATATTTTAATTATCTTTGGTATTTATGACACCATATAGCAAAGTTGTGGTTTGGATTTTACAAGTTTGTAGCTCTAACATGGAATGTCACAGTGTTCGTGTACATGTGAGTTTGTGTGTGGTCTTCTTCTTCTGTTGTTTTCCTCATTCTTTCAAAAATATTTGTTTAACCCTTCTGAAATGGTACAAGCCATATTTTGAACCTTCTTGTATACTTAACTTTATGCATTAGTTCTTAAGGGGGGGATTCTTCACTAAGTTACGGGTAGTTCTGGAGGTGAAAGGCATTGATTCTGCAATTTATTTGTCTCAACTTGTTGTCTGTGTCCAGACAATTGTTAGACATCAACATTGACTTGAATGTCCCCCTTCCCCCAAAAACAGGTTTTGTGTGCATCCGTGTGTGTCTGTGCACACGCTTACCACAGTAACCTTGGCTCATTATCAAAAGACTGAGGATATTGGATCTGATTGGTATTTGGATGGAAAACCATCAGGAAATTCCATGGCTGTAGTCTAGACTGGGAAATAAACATTGCTTATTGCTACCAAAAAGCAATGTGGATATAGCCAGCAAGAGATAATTAGAGATAATGAGCCAATTAGAGATAATCCCCCTAGTACTGGAAAGCAGAGAAAAAGATAAAGGGACAGCAACCATGGCAGAAATATAAAAGATGGATGAAATTGAAGTAAAAGAGGTATTGCAGGCTGGTGAGGATAACTGTGCCCAGATAAGATTAGCAAACTTTTAAAAAGGCTCCCAATACTGGGTGCAGCATCATACAAACATATCTGAAAAAGTCATCATAAAAAGCCCAGTAGCACCATGTTTACTGTCATAGTTAGGCAGAATCTGCCCCGCCACCACCAAAATGCTCTAACAGCACTTAGTGACTTTGCTTCCTTATCATCAATCATCTTCTGTGAAAATACCTGAAAGCAACTTAGTAATAGAAGTCACTAAGACTTGAAAATTTAATGGTGATTTACATAACAGTGCTTCCAAAAACAAAGCTGGCATTCAGAGTCTCTAAGGTGGCCCTTGGGATCCCAGCCCACATTTTCATAGCAAACACACCCAGTTTTACATGGCAGAAAGTCAGTTCTGAATTCCTGCGCTTGATTAAGGCTGGGTCTGGTTTCAGGATGTGTGGAAGAACTGCAAGCATGAAGAAGAGGAAGCAAAGACTGCTATCTTCTCTCAGAGTAAGAGATACATTACACTTCTTCAACAAGAAATGTGCTGTGGTTGTACAAAGAGAATTAGCCACAGCAATGGTACCTTCCACCCCACCCCCTCAAAAATTATGGGATACTTTCCCCTGAATACTTTGCCTCTGTTCTTTTGTTCCACCACAGAAAAGGAACTATTATTCTCAGACCTTTCAGACATCTTGTTAAATATGCAGCTAATTTTTACCTTACTTTTAAGATTTTGTACAGTCATGTTTTAATTACCAGGCTAAGCTTAGTTTTTTGGATTTTCATTCTTTGCCATTTTAATGGAGTCTACTTTCTTTTTATGAATACCCTGCTGGAACTGTTTTTAATTAATGTAGAATAAAACATTTAACCACTTTATTCTAATTTCTGGACCTACAGTTGGCAAGAGAGGGTTAAGACTAATATGTTACCAAAGGTAATACTCTGCCAACAGAAAGGCTACATGATACCAAGATAATAGTCTGGGTCTAAAACTATTAGTTAACAGAAGAGACAAAAACTAAGAAGGCTGCAAGAGCTAGAAAGATTATTGTACAAAGAATGGCACAATGTTTTCACCAACATCATAGCCTCCTCAGGAAACTTCCATGCTACTCCTGAAATTTTCACCACAGTTTTGTCCTCTTTCTTAAAAAAAGAGAAAGATTGAATGAGAAAACCTAAGAGAATGAAGTGGAATAACTCAAAGAATTAATCAGAGCCAGTGTTTAAGTTAGCAAAGCTTTGATAAATGTGCAACTTGCATTTCATTATATGAGTGAGTGAGTGAGTGAGTGAGTGAGTGAGTCTTGATTGTCCAAAATTCCTAAAATAATTATTGTCACATATAAGGCAAAGACCAGGTTGGACAGATATATGAATCATAATTAAAAATATAAAAAGCAAACAATAGGGGTTGATTCTTTCATCCATGGTATAGGAAGCTTACTAATCCATGGAATGTCTTCAGCAACCAATGGCTTTTTTTAGGGATAGAAAGATGGAGCCCTTTTCTGCTTTGCTTTGCATCTGGTCAATCTTTGGTGGTGAGAACAGTTGACTGATCTTATCTACATAACTTCCATTTCATTAACACCTCCCAGAAACATGGGAAAACCTGGTCAATATGGGGAAAAAAACCTCAAAAGAAGTGTTGACTGTGTTGAAGTCAAAGGAGAGAACAATGCCACTTTCAGGAGACAGGAAAACTGACGTTTGTCCTGAGAGGAGAATTTGCTTCAGGGCGTTTTTCTTCCGCTGGCAGGTGCACAAGACAGTTTCCCTGCTGTCCTCCAGATGTTATCCTAGTGCTTGCTACTGTAAAAGCAGATTAAAATTCTTAATTGTGCAGACAGATGATACATGCTCAGACAACAAGGCTTCTCATCACTGAAAAGATTTGTGGGGGGGGAGGGTTCCCAAGTCAATTTTTGATTCCTGGCGACTCCCTGCACAGGTCTCTGTAGTTTTCTGGGTCAATTCCTTAGGAAGATTAAGAAAGACTAAAGATGTTGCACAATTGTGAGAGTAAACCCTCTGAAATTACAACCAGTAACCTTTTAAAAAATGGTACACTATTTATGAAGGATTCAAATCTTCTGATTGGAACTTCCCTAGAACAGCACTGTATTAGTGTTCAGTAAGAATATATTTATTGATTCATATAAAGGACTTTTACGGCTGCCCATTGTATATTTAATAACTCTGGGTGTTCTCAAAAGCAATATCTGTAGTCCAACAGGTTGCCAATGAAAGGAACAGAATATCTCATTTGGGGGCATAATATATGACCACATGATAATGCTTTGATGTTGAGTTGACTGGGCAATTGCATTTGGCTTATCAGCTATATTTAGTGTATGTGTATACAGATATATACAGGGGGGAATCCTTTTTACCTCTCTATGGCTGGTCTGTGTCTTTCCTCAATATCGGGTCTTCTAGCAGAAGCCTGCAAGTTTGGACACAGTATCTTAGCTAGAATAGAATTCTTTATTGGCCAAGTGTGATTGGACACACAAGGAATTTGTCTTGGTACAAATGCTTTCAGTGTACATAAAAGAAAAGATACATTCATCAAGAGTCAAGAATCATAAGGTACCCACACTTAATGATAGTCATAGGGTACAATAAGCAATCAAATCATACTAGGAAATAGTCAATAAAAATCATAAGGATACAAGCGACAAAGTTACAGTCATACAGTCACAAGTGGGAGGGGATGGGTGATAAGGATTGATGAGAAGATTAATAGTAATAGTAGTGCAGACTTGTAAATAGTTGGACAGTGTTGAGGGAATTATTTGTTTGGCAGAGTGATGGCGCTCAGGAAAAAACTGTTCTTGTGTCTAGTTGTTCTGGTGTGCAGTGCTCTATAGCGTCATTTTGAGGGTAGGAGTTGAAACAGTTTATGTCTAGGGTGTGAGGGGTCTGTAAATATTTTCACAGCCCTCTTTTTGACTTGTGCAGTATAGAGGTCCTCAATTGAAGGCAGGTTGGTAGTAATTGTTTTTCTGCAGTCCTAATTACTCTTTGGAGTCTGTGTCTGTCTTGTTGGGTTGCAGAACCAAACCAGACAGTTATAGAGGTTCAGATGACAGATTCAGTAATTCCTCTGTAGAACTGTATCAGCAGCTCCTTGGGCAGTTCGAGCTTTCTGAGTTGGCGCAGAAAGAACATTTCAATGATGTTCAATGATTTCAATGATGATGTTTTTGATGTTAGGTGTCCATTTTAGGTTTTGTGATATGATAGAACCTATAAATTTGAAGGTCTCTACTGTTGATACTGTGTTGTCTAGTATTGTAAGAGGTGGCAGTATGGGAGGTTTCTCCTAAAGTCTACCACCATTTCTACGGTTTTGAGTGTGTTCAGTTCCAGATTGTTCCAGTTACACCACGAGGCAAGTTGTACAATCTCCTGTCATTGTCTCGAATGAGACCAATCACTGTTGTATCATCTGCAAACTTCAGTATTTTAAGAGATGGATCGTTTGAGGTGCAGTCATTGGTATATAGGGAGAAATGGAGAAAGCACACAGCCTTGGGGGGGGGGGGCTGTGCTAATTGTACAGGTATCAGATGTGATTCTGCCTAGCTTCACCTGCTACTTCCTGTCTGTTAGGAAGCTTATGACCCACTTACAAGTGTGTTCAGGTACCGCTAGCTGGTTTAGTTTAGTAGAAGAATGTCTGGAATGATGGTATTGAATGCTGAACTGAAGTCTACAAAGAGGACCCTTGGGTAGGTATTTGGAGATTCAAGGTGTTGTAGGATGTAATGCAGAGCCATATTAACAGCATCATCTGTCGATCTATTTGCTCAGTATGCAAACTGCATGAGATCTAACAGCAGATCCGTGATGGTTTTCAAGTGGGACAGCACTAGCCTTTCAAAGGTTTTCATAACTACAGATGTTAGAGCAACTGGTCTGTAGTCATTCAGTTCCCTGAAGGAGGGCTTCTTTGGCACTGGAATGATAGTAGAGCGTTTGAAGCAAGAAGGAACATAGCACATCTCTACTGATTTATTGAAGATTCGGGTGAAGATGGGGGCCAATTTGTCAGCACAGACTTTTAAGCAAGAAGGAGTTATCTTGTCTGGCCCTGGTGCTTTCCTGGCTTTTGTCTGTGAAATAGATCTTGCACTTCTTTTTCTGTGAACCCAATGGGTTGGGGTCAGTTGTAGGAGGCTTGGCTGTTGTTGGTGTGTTTGAGATGGGGGTTGTGGAGATAGGTGGCTGTAGTTTCCTTTCAAACCTGCAGTAAAACACATCAAGATCATCTGCTAGTTGTTGATTTCCTTCTGCCTGGGAATGAGGTTTGCTATAGCCAGTGATGTTTTTAAGAGTTTTCACATGTATGCTGGTTCATTCCTTAATTTTTCAGAGTAGCTTCTTTTTGCTGCTCTGATCTCTTTCTTGTTAATACATTTCTGGCCTGATTGTATAGCATTCTGTCACCTTTTCTGTAGGCTTCCTTTTTGGAATGATGTAACTGCTTAAGTTTAGCTGTGAACCAAGGTTTATTGTTACTATATACTCGCAGGTTCCTTGTTGGTACACATAGGTCTTCAAAGAAGCTGACATGATGTTACAGTATCTGTGAGCTCATCTAGGTCTGCAGAGGTATCTTCAAAAACATTCCAATCAATGCAATCAGGGCAAGCTTGAAGCTTCAGCTTTGTCTCATCAGTCCAAGTCCTCACTGATTTAATTGTTGGTTTCATGGTTTTAAATCTTTGTCTGTAGGCAGGTACAAGGTGAATTATGCAGTAATCAGAGTGTCTCACAGCAGCTCGTGGTAAAGCCAGTAGGTTTCTTTAGCCAGTAGGTTTCTTTAGCAGGTAGGTGTGGATCAAGTCTGGGCCTGGTGCTGTCCAGCTCTTCATGTTCTTGACCCACTATTGGCTATCAACTATGTGATGGTCACTTGTTCATGTTCCATCTAGGAGATTGTTGTTGTCTACTCTCAGGTCCTGCAATGACTTTACACTAGTGTTATGTGTCTTTGTTTTAACCCATGTGTTCTTCCAGTTTTGTTCAGTTTCTGGTATTGGTGGCTATCCCATCACTATGTTTTTGCACTGCAGTTGGAAGCACATTGGATGCTCTTTGGGGAACAGAGCATTTATCTTCTTTGCTTCTCTAATGAATCTCCTTAGCCAGTGCTGTGAGCCTTTGTTTATTAGTATTTAGGGCTTCAGATGGAGATAGGGCCTCGTATTTTTTTTCAGTAACCAAGGCTTATCCCTAATCTCCACACTCTTTTATAGTTCCACCAACTGACTGAGTTGCCTTGATCTTAGCTTCCAGACTCATTTTCCAGGGGTGAGCAGGCAATGTGCTGCTTCTTACTCATGTAGCCAACTAGGGATTGTCATGAGAGCTCTGTTGGCATCTTCTAGCACACTATTTGATGGTAATTTTTCACTGAACCTTGATAGGGAAGCCTTGAGAGTTGACTATAGCTAGTTTACCATTATCTTATGCTTCATATCAGCTGATATGTTCTGTAATGGAAGGAAGGGGCATGGAGTTTCCGGCTTCATGTGTTGGGTGTACATCTGTTTGTTCTTCCATGTGTTCTTGAGTTCAGAATGTAATGTATAGTCTATCTCAGTTGTTAGAGCAACTTCTTCACTATGTTGAAGCACTGGGTAACTTAATTGTTTCTTAGTGTGTATGCTGGTCTTCTGTACATCCATAGTTCCCTCCAATATTTCAGTCAGTAAATACTCTCTCATTAATTAGGTCTAGTGTTGAAGCAATGTTTCATCAATTTATATCCAAGGTAGGGAAGTGAAGTGTTGGTGGGGTCTTTGCCCAAGAACCCCTACAAGTAAGGTAGGTACCAGCTGAGATTTGAACTCTACTTTCCCATATCAAAGGATGGTGTTCTAATCACTATGCTATCCAGCTACTCCATGTGATAATACTCTGAATTTGGGTTGGACTGCTTTTTGGTCTGTCAGCAATATTTAATGTATACAAATATAGACATTCACATTCATTTCACAATGTTGTGGTATCACGATTCAAAAGGAATATTTCTTTGTGTGAGACAGGAATGAGGTGTGTTGCCCACAGTTTAACTAGTCCAAATTGTCCTCCTCACCACACCTTCTCCTGCCTTTTTCATGAGTAGGATTCCAGTGTGTTAAGACAAGGACATTCATAGATTTAAAAAAGTAGCAGCTGCAAGCTGGTTTAGAACAATGAATCACCTAATCAGTTAGTTCTCTGGTGCATATTAGCCCCTCTTCAAACTACTTTGACCTGTAGGAGGGTAGGAGAAACTGAATCTGGATTCCCCATTGACTTTGCTTGTCAGAAGGTTGCAGAAGACCCATGACCCCATGACACTGTAACCATCATAAGTCAATTGCCAAGCATCTGAACTTGGGTCACATGATCACAGGGATGCTAAATGGTTGCAAATGTGGACAATGGTCATAAGTCACTTTCTCAGTGATGTTATAACTTTGAACGGTCATTAAATGAACTGTTGTAAATTGAGGACTACCTATGCTTTCAGTCTTGCAAGAGTTTGTCAATGTACCTTTACTATAAAATACAATTAGCTCATCTGGTTATGATTCCTATCTGATTTACCCCACAAAGCCACCCCCATCCCATATGTTCTCCTGGAAGGGCATGTTCCACATACCTTAGAAAATCCAGCAAATAAGTAATTAAATGAATAAAATCTCAGAATTGGAAAACATCAGCAAATAATTTTTAAAAATAGATATCAAAGTTCTAGATTAAAGTACTATTAACATGGAGTTCATAGAACTTTGGGACATGATAAATAGTCACTTCAATCAAATTGAAAAATAGCACTTTTCCTAAAGTTATTCTCCCAATAAGTGGTTGTGCATACAGGCAGTGGTTGTGCATACCGGCATCTCGGTCCAGTTTGGAATGTCCATCGTTGACCATAGGGGGAGTGGTGTTGCCCCCTGTGGATAGGGCGAGGAACCTGGGGGTCCTCCTGGATGCACGGCTCCGATTGGAGGAGCAGGTGGGGGCCGTCGCCAGGGGGGCCTTTGCCCAGGTCCGGCTGGTTCGCCAGCTCTGCCCGTTCTGGACCGAGATGCCCTGCATACAGTCACTCATGCCCTTGTTACTTCGTGACTCGACTACTGCAACGCTCTCTATTTAGGACTGCCCTTGTGTGCCATCCGGAGATTGCAGCTGGTGCAGAATGCGGCGGCGCGGGTGGTGATGGGAGTTTCCCGGTTGTCCCATGTTGCCCCCCTCCTGCGCAGCCTGCATTGGCTGCCAGCTGAACTCCGGGTGAGATTCAAGGTTCTAACTCTAACATACAAGTCCTACATGACATGGGTCCTTATTATTTAAGGAGCGACTTCTGCCGACATCGAATACCAACCGCCCTGTGCGAGCACATAGACAAGGACTCCTTGGGGTCCTGTCGGCCGGGCAATGCTGGCTGGCGGTCCCCCGACAACGTGCCTATTCTGTCGCGGTCCCCAACCTCTGGAATCAACTTCCCTTGGAGCTCCGCCTGGCTCCTGACCTCCACCTTCCGCCATGACCTGAAGACCTGGTTGTTTAACCAATCCAGGCTGTGACCCTCGGGTGGGGTGGTTCTTATCTTTGTATTTTGGAATTATGTCCTGGGGCTTGTTTAGTTTAATTTTTTTAAAGTATTTATTGTTGTTGTTGTTTTAATTGTGAGCCTGAGTCTTCGGAGATGGGGCGGCATACAAGTCCCACTAATAAATAAATAATAAATAATAATAAATAATAAATTTTCTTTCAGCCCACCATCTAATTACTGGTCAGAGGAATACAGATTTTTGAAAACAACTTGAACAACCTGTTTGGGGGTGTTCTACACAAGGACTCTGGACTTCTGTGATCTCATTATGTCTCTATATTGGTCTAATTTCCAATCTTCACTAAAACTATGTATTTTGAAAAATCTTATAGATCTGTGGAATTTGTGGACACATTCACAGAATTTTCCATTTACATGTCATGCCCAATTATCAGATGCTGATCTTATTACTTTTAGGTGAAAAACGGGTCTTGGATGTTTGATTCTTTTTTGCATATATCTAGACCAGGGGTGTCAAACTCAAGCCCCACAGGCTGGATCCAGAGCATGGGGAGCTTAGATCTGGACCATGGGGCTGCCTTGGAAATAGTGAAATAGTATGGTGCCTGTGCCAGTGAAAATGGAGCTTGGGAGAGCCACATGCTGCCCTCCCGAGCTCCGTTTTCATTGGCAGGCGCACAGGCCACCACAGGCGCCCCCAACATGAGTAACATTGCCAAGCCCGCCCTGGCCACACCCCCCCAAGGTCAAACACAACCCTGATGTGGCTTTCAATGAAATCGAGTTTGACACCCCTGATTAGACAATGGTCACAATGTGAAGTAGGAATACAGATTTTCATGTATAGGAGAAAGCATTAGAATATTTGCAATAAATTTCCATATTTATCTCCATTTATTTCCATTTCTCATAGTGTGATGGGTGAAGGATTTCAGTACTGCTGATGTGGACCAGGGAGTCACGTTTGCTTTCTAAATGCTGTAATAATGGGGGGTTTGAAGACAACCAAGCTTCAAAAAGATTTTCAGGAGGTGGATGAGTGAAAGGGGTGGCACTGAGGAGATATCCTAAGAAAGGTAAAGTAGAATGAGGTTGCACCCAATGAGCAAACTATCTCTAATATTTGGGAAGAGGGAGAAAGGGGCATTACTGTCTAATTTTCTGACATACATACACATATACATATACATATGTATGTATATATGTATAAGCTCTATACCCATGTTTCTCTACGAAACTATGTGATTGGGCTTAGTTTTTGGGGAGGGAAATAAGGGGAAAAATGTGCCTCTGTCTGCCAGCATCCATCGGTATTCATCTGCCTGTGTGAGAAAGTTGAGGGCTGTTTGAAAACTAAAGCAGCATTTGCTTTGTGAGCAAGAAGGAGGCAGCAAGGAGCCTGGGCGTGGCTTAGCTCAACTGTTCTGTACTAAAGCTGCTTGGTGCTGTGAAACTGAAACCGAAACTCTTCTCCTCTGCTTGTGCTTTGCATTTGGAACAGATTTCTTTTCAGGTGGGGAAGGGGAGTAGAACTCCTTAGCATCAGAGCGTGTTAATAATAACATATGAAATACTAATGCTCTGATGGTCATTTCGAAAAATCCTTTCTTAGTGGGCACCTAGAAGCCAAGAGGAACATACGTGCCAAATTTCAAGTTTGTAGGCTTTACAGTTCTGGAGATTTTGTGATGATGTGTTAGTGGTATTTCGCTTTTACATATATAGATTTAATTCAATACTATATCAACTGTATTACCAATTACAATTAACTTCAGACCACGTAAACCACAAGAAATATGCTAACAATTTTTGTTATATATAAATATATTCCGTGCCAGGTGTAAAAGTTCTCTGTTCAGGAAGCTGACAATTGGGGGAAGTGGCACGTGTTGTTATTCCCATTGCCACATTTTGGTCATCAACAGCAGGAAACATGTAAGCTCTTATTCACCTCCAGCTGCACATGGCCGGAACTACGTGGTTTATTTTTGTAGCTTAGGGCTCTAAGGTAAATGGGCTGGCACAAGAGCAACGTCAGCTTTGCCACAGGGCAGATCAAAGTCCAAAAGAAAATAGAGTATGTTTTGGGCAATTTTAAGAGGAAGGATGGTATATTATTATAAATAATAAGAACAAGAATAATGTTACTTTTGATTTAATGTATACAACTCAGTCATAGGTACTGCGTCCAAGTTACACAGTTCTCAGTCTCATGTCTATATCTGCTAGGAGACTTTGCTCCAGGCTTTCAGTAATAAAAGATGCATTTTATTAGTTTTACTATATGCTCTATTCTTTAAACTTGTAACTCAGAATAATTTCCATGGAGCACTATGCATATGTTGGATCATAGTACAAATTAAAGTTGCACTCCTAGTAACTGGAAGACATCAGGAGCAGGAAGGATATCTTCAAACAATTAAATCTATCTTTAATGTAACAGTTCTTGTCAAACATACCACTTTTTAAAGATAATTGAACCTGGGAAATAATTAGCATAGGCAATTCTACACTATATGTACTCTCATTTATACAAAGGCAAAGTTGATAAAAACTAGAGTACATTTCTATAACTCCTCAAGGATAAATAGGAATGAGAGTTTAGGTAATACTTGATTTGCTACTGAGACAAAAGGCATCATAACTGGAGGGCTGTTCATGATTAGGCATAGCAACAATTTGTCTCTCCCAAAAGAGTGACTTTCATTTATTTCCAAGCTCCCCTTCTATACAACTGGAGGAAAGTGTTAGAAGAGAAAAAAGAATAAGAAGGACTTACAGAAAATCCAGACAATTTTCTCAAAGCATCTTCTTTAATTAACATGTGCTGACCATGGGACAGTAGGAATGGCCATAAAGGTAAGTCAGTTTCCAAGGGCCCAAAATGTGATCATATGACATGGAGGTGGGGTGTAACCATTTTAATTTCAAAAACAAGTTGTTAAGTAGCTTTTTAAAAGTCCATTGTAACTTTAAACTTTAACTGGTCATAAGTCAAAGATTACCTGTAATAATTCATTTTCAACACTGCATGTAGCAATTAAATGTTAGCAAGCTTAATGTTACTGGAATTAATATTGCCTAGTAATACTGCCTTCCTGCTCCAGTGTTGAAGTTCAAATGAAATCTTTAGGGATTCAAAGAATTTTAAAAGACAATGAGACTGCATCTATCTGTCATGCCCTCAACACAATACAAAAAGTACCTAAGCTTCTGGCTGGCAACAGGTACAAAATCTCTACTGCAGCATCACTCGCATGTATATTTGAATATCCCAGGTATAGAGAAGAACAGACATACTTACAATCCCTTCACAATCATGATGAAGGAATAGCTGGCAGGGATATAACTGGCATCCACATCACATGTATATGGATGTGCCCAGCAGGCATGTTCCACCTGATCATCTGAACATCTCCTTCCTAGCAACAAAGGGGATATCAGGATAATACCTAATTTATCCTCAGAAAAAACATATGTATTTTTGGATTTCCATGCTTATTTATAGTCTTAGAAGGATATAGCAGATAACAGATAATCAGAGTTGGAAGGGATCATGTAGGTCATCTAGTCCAACCCCCTGCACAAGCAGGAGACCCTACACCATTTCTGACAGATGGGAGTCCAATCTCTTCTTGAAAGTCTCAAGTGATGGAGTCCCCACAACTTCTGAAGGCACGCTGTCCGATTGATTGATTGTTCTCACTGTCAGAAAGTTTCTCCTTATTTCTAGGTAGAGTCTCTATAGCTTGGCCCCTTCCTCTCTGTGGCAGCCCCTCAAATATTGGAACACTGCTGTCATGTCTCCCCGGTCCTTCTCTTCACTAGACTAGCCATGCCCATATCTTGAAGCACCATGGAAGTCCTAGGTAGTGTCATCAATTTTGCCTCTTCTTTCAAAGGACAGATGCATAGTACAGGTTGTCCATACAATGGTCCAATTTATGACCACAACTGAGCCCAAAATTTATGTTGCTAAGTGAGAAATTTGTGAAGTGAGTTTTGTCCTATTTGATGACTTTTCTTGCCACATTTGTTAAGGGAATCACTGCAGTTATTAAATTACTAACACGGTTGATAAATGAAACTGGTCTCCCCACTGACTTTGCTTGTCAAAAGGTCGCAAAAGGGAATCACATGACTCCAGGACACTATAAACCATCATAAATGTGAGTCAGTTGTCAAGCAACTAGTGCTGTAACTTTGAATGGTCACTAAGCAAACTGTTGTAAGTCAAGGACTACTTGTAAAGGGGATTCTTAGTCAAGCAGATCAATTCACTCAATATTGTACCACCTTCCCCTTTTTAGTAAAACCTCTACCTGCTAATCACGTTCTAGGAGATGAATTCTTCTCTTGGTTTCAGAGCGTTGCATCCAGCCATCTGGGGAATGTAAACAGTGACAGTTTCTCTGCTGCAGGCTTGATCAATGAAAGCTTTGCCTTTATTGCATCTGGTTTCCTAGTTGTGCTGGCCACAATGGCTTGGTATGCAGATTAAACATCACTGCCAGCTAATTTCCCCATGCTTTGAAAAGCTTCAGCCACTGATATTTACAGATATAGCTGCTAATAGAGACAGAATAGCAGCCAGGTCTGGCTTCAGTTTGAGCTTCTTCTCCCACTCTCAGACATATAAACTCAAGATTTACATCAATATTTTACCTCCTGGGTTTATCTCATGATTGCGCTTTCCAGGGTTCAAGTTCCCAGAGCAAATTGGTGCAGTATAGTGTCACAAGGAGAGTTGTTAACATGAATCTCTCCCACACACCCACCTACCCCGCTGTCTCTAATCTACCTATTCTCCAAACTGCAGCAGAAAAAGATCTTGCCATTATTATGGACCACATGAAGAGAGGCTGGCAGCTCCAGACATTCTTGTTCCCATGGCAATTTTGCTTAATGGGCTGCAGAGTCCCCAGCCTAGATGAAAGCAAAGAGCAAATGACTGAGGCCAGCTAGCAGAGCATGGTATGTAATCATGGGGAGGACAGATGACACATCTACCACGCTTGCATTTGTGCCTCCTTTAAATAATGGTTTATATTGCTTGGATGGTACCATCCAAAACATATTCATTCACTCAAGACAGAGAGAAGCCTCTGTTTCACTGCAAAGGGAAAATAGGGGGATGGGTGTCCCTGGCATAAAAGGCTCCCGTCCAATGGTGGGATTCAAAAATGTTACTACCGGTTCTGTGGGTGTGGTTTGGTGGGTGTGGTATGGCTTGGGGGGCGTGGCAGGGGAAGGATACTGTAAAAATCTCCATTCTCTCCCCACCCACTAACCTGCTTTCCAGCACCATTCTCCTGTGCAGGGCAACAAAAGAAGACCCAGCCGATCAGCTGGGACTCGGGAGGCAGAGAATAGATGGGGGCAGGACCAGCCAGAGGTGGTATTTGCTGGTTCTCCAAACTACTCAAAATTTCCGCTACTGGTTCTCCAGAACTGGTCAGCACCCACATCTGCTACCTTCCTGGGACCCACCTCATGATGCTTCCTAGCTGATGAAGGCCACAGCATGACCTTGCTGCGAAATCTGATGAGATGTAAAATCATACATTGCAATGTCCTTCCGGTCAATGAATACTTCAGCTTCAACCATAACAATACAAGAGCACACAATAGATACAAACTCATGATTAACCGCACCAAACTTAATTGCAGGAAATACAACTTTAGCAACAGAATGGTCAATGTCTGGAATACTCTACCTGACTCTGTGGTTTCTTCCCCAAACCCCCAAAACTTTAACCTTAGACTGTCTACTATTGACCTCACCCGCACCCTCTGCAGGTCTGGGTTCCACAGTGCATCTGGGGAGCGCACCAATTCCCAGAAGCCCCTCCTATGGGGCGCAGGCGATTGGACTGTGATGCAGGCAGGAAGCGTCCCGCAAGTACCCTGCACCCAAGCCATTAAGGGCTTTATAAGTTGTTACTAACACCTTGAAGGAAACCGGAAGGCAACGGCAACCAATGCAGGTCGGCGCAGGAGGGGTGTAACATGGGAGTATCGGGATACCCCCATCACAGCCAGCGACGCATTCTGCACCAGCTGCAACCTCCGGGTAATCCGCAGGAAGCCCCATGTAGAGAGCATTGCAGTAGTCGATCCTGGATGTGGCGGCGCATGAGTGACGTCACGAAGAGCATCTCGGTCCAGGTAAGGGCGGCTGGCGAACCAGCGAACCTGGGCAAAAGCCCCTGGCCACAGCTCCCACCTGCTCCTCCAAACTAGCTGTGCATCCAGGAGGGCGCCCAGATTCTCACCCTATCCACGGGGTAACACCTCCCCCATGACCAAAGATGGCACATCAACTGAACCCCGAGATGCCAGTAAGAACAGCCACTCAGTCTTGGCGGGTTGAGTCTGAGCCTGAACTCCCCATCCAGGCCCACCGCCTCCAGGCACGGGACATCACCAGAGAGCATCACTGATCTGGTTTGGGGTGAGGTATCATCAATATGGATGATACCACCCCATGGGCTCGGAGCCACCTTTCCTGTGTGTGCATAAGCACATCCCTATCCCATTGTCTTCTTTTTTTCTTATATGTATCCATCTATTTATAATTATGTTTATACTTATACCTATTATCTTGTAAGCAATTGACTAATCAAATAAATAAATAAAAATAAATGTAATTGGGGAGAGGCAATTCCTCAAGAAACAAGGTCCCATGCCATGTAGATCTTTATAGGCCATTACCAGCACCTTGAACTGAACCCCTAAGCAAAGTGACAACCAACACAGCTCATAAACAAAGGTATAACTTGTGCTAATTGTGAGACTAACATAGCTGGCTGTACAATAGCATTTTGTACCAGCTGAAGCTCTCTCAAGTGTGTTTCAAGGCCAGTGCATTGCACTAATCTATATGAGAGATGACTAAAGCCCGAGTGACCACAACCTCTTGGTTCAAGAATGAGCACAACTGGTTCATTCCAGTACAGCTGGAAGCCGAGTAGGAAAGGCTGAGGATCGAAGGCAAGGGTGGCGTAGAGAAAGCAGCAGAGAGCATGGTAAGGAGGGAAAGAAGGAAGAATTCAGGGGGTACAAGTACAGACAAGCAACCCAACCAGAGTCTATTTCAAGGATGTTATATGAGAGGAGGCTGCCAGTCTCAAGTCTGCCTGGATGTTTATTTTGAGGGTGCACGAAGGCTGAGACTGAACAAAATCCAATGCTTTTGCAAACTACTAGAAATTCCCTTAGGAACTTAATGTCAATTGGAGTATTTCTGGATCTTCAAAAAAATAATCCAAATGGAAGACTGGGAACCATTTTTACCAGTTATTGTTGATGAACGTAAATGACTAAAAGTAAAAAGGGTTATTTAACTTGGAGCAATTAGGCTGCCTGGTCCCTTACATCTCTTGCAGTATGAGACAAGATTTTGGCAACATCTAAAGTTATTATTACCAAATGTAGTTTGTTCCTGGCAATGATCTAGTAGGTAGGTTTCATTAACCTAAAATGCATAGGTTTTAGTTTATAATAATAGTATATTTAGAAAAGGATTTGGAATGTCAAGCAACTGAGTTCTCATTTCACTTTTTCTTCAAAGATATATTCTATGTTAATAGAAATCAGTTTTAGAGTACTAATGTAGTTACAGATCATGCAGCAGTAACACTTCATAAAAAGCAAAAGTACAGTATTTGCTGATATAAAAATTAGCTATAGTTCAGAATATAGGTAGTTCTGGACTTACAACCATACATTTAAGAGCCTTGGTGGTGCAGGCTGTTAAACACCTAGCACTTAGCTCCAGATGCCTGCAATTAGTGCAGGCTCAAATCCCACCAGGCTCAAGGTTGACTCAGCCTTCCATCCTCTCGGGGTAGGTAAATTGAGGACCCAAGATTGTTGGGGGCAATAAGCTGACTTTGTAAAAATGCTGCTTAGTAATAAGCAGGCATATACAATGGAATGAAGGCTATTGCTGAGCATTGGGTTGTGCTCCAAAATTGTAAGCCTCCTGAGTCTCCGGAGAAGGGTGGCATATAAATGTGAATTTAAAAAGAACCATTCAAAGTTATGATAGTACTGAAAAAAGCGACTTACAATTTACCCTCACACTTACAATCTTTGCAGCATCTCCACAATGACATGATCAAAATTCAGGCACTTGCAACTGGCAAGTATTTATGGTGGAAGAAGATGGCATTTGAATTCCAGCTTGGCAAGAATTCTGTGCATAGTATGAGATGAAATACTTTCCTGTTATTCTGTTATATATTCCATAGTGGCCATTTTTGAGCTGGACTATACCTTTCCTAATCAGAATCTATCATCTTCACAACATGTTCATACTGCAGAGGTAGTTCCATTAACTCCTTAAAAGTCAGCCAGATTTAACAATTCCTCGGATCTAGAGAAGAAGAAATCAATTATCCTGGTAGCCTAATCCTATGCATTAGCTTAGGTTACAACATCCTGTGTTATGAGAAGCAGCCCCAGATGTTTGATTTATACCTGCTCTAGTGTAAACCAAGATGCAGCAAAAGTATAAATGTTAAAATATATACAAACTACATATTAATTCAAAACATTAAAATCAGGTGATTTAAACACAATTTAATCAATAATACTATATTTTAAATTTAAAATATGCATTGGTGATAGATTTTCTGAAAATCTGATTGCATTTAATAATATCTAACAATTAAGTTCTATATTTCTATGATATATAGCCTACACATCACAGGGACACTTTCATCTGCTAAAAAACTTTTTAAAACTTTATGACAAAAAACATACGCACTCACAACATTTTCTTCTTTATTTGACTTGTTTGTTTATTTTTGAGACACTAAACTATTGCAATAATGTCTTTTACAAAATGAAAAAGGATTTTATTATCCAGGGTTATTGTTAATGTTGAAGAAGTACTACTGTCAGTGGTATAATATTGCTTGCTCAAAAGCAGGAACAAGAAGAAACACATTGAACAGGTAGATAATAGGGAGAAAAATTGGCATGAGAAAATATGTGTTTTCTCATCTCATTGGAGTTGTATCATACTCCAACTCTCTCTCTGTTTCAGAGGAATACTTCTTCATCAGAGGAATACTAGGAATTAAACAATTAATAAGAGATGGGCTCATACTTTTTTTTCTTATACCAGTTTTCCCCTTATTTTCCACAATACTGCTCCTGGGATAATTAATTTGGAAAAACTAGCTTTTGCTGCCAGATAGCTAGTGTTATAAGAGAAATTTCTATGGGCATCATGCTATTTCCTTGCACTATCTTAACAGGAGAAAAAACCCCTCACTGTTCCAGAGAGTGTAGAACAGGAGTATGCAACTAAATCCCATTCAAATTCTTTGGATTGACTTCAATCAGTTCCAACCAGCACAACCAATATGAAGGCACTATGGAAACTGTGCTCTAAAATATTTGTAGGGCACCAGATTGCTTGCACAAGATGTGAAGTGAGTCTGCCAGCTCTAACAAGCTTTCCCCAAACACAGTTCACTACAACAGCTTGTTGAAAATTAACACCACAATATTAAAAAGAAGGAAAAACAGCTGGATATGGTGAAGAAAGGATGAAACAGATACACAAAGTTGACAGGAAGTCAAAAAAGACTATTATAGTAATGACAACAACAATAAACTTTATTATGATCAATTATCAGTATAAAAAAAAGAATATTGCAAAATAAAATACTGTTATAATTGTGTCCACATAATTCCTGGGATCTTCTATAGGAAGGGTATTGTAGGCAGAAGTTAGCTGGATTGATTATTCAGTTTTCTACTGAAAAGACAATAAATAGCCCTTTGAAAAGCCGAGACAAACAATTCAGGAAAGGCCTCCATTTCATGACCAGTAAACTCTGTCAAAGGTCCCTATCAATATTATGGCTAGTGTGCTAACCCAGCAAAGTGAAGTGCTTTACAGCTATGGTCCTCTGGGCCTGGTATTTATTTTATGATTTGTGTATAGCTTTAACAGAATTGAAAATTTATTTACTGAAAGGATGGCAACTTTACTTCCAAATAATTTATCTTAAAAAGAAATGTTGCTTAGATTTGCTGAAATATGGTAGTATCAGTTTTGAGAGGAAGGGGGGAATTGTCTTCCTTTTGAGTAAATATAATATTTTGTAGTCATTTTTCACTCACATGTTTTAAGGTGGCTTGCAGGAGAAAAAATAACCACCGATTAAAAAACAGAACTGAAAAGTAACCCAAGCAGAATTCTACACAGAATGCAACAGAACATCTCAGATACGTTCTATCTCTAAAAAATAATACAGAGCTAAAATAGCTAATGGAAGAATACTGTCCCCTGAAAAAGAGTTTCAAGAAGAAAAACAGCTGCACCTCTGAAACTTCATTCTTCATTCACCATTTAAGATAACTTAAACACAAATAGTCAATCATAATTTTATGATATACAAGTTATAACTGTCAACTCATAAAACATTTTGTATACACGTTTTATAGTTGACAACAGAAAGAAGGGGGGGCTTTCAAAGAGCAGGCGGCAGTGTGGAATCGAAAGCACATTCCATTCATATTTCCTTCAAATACTGATTAGATGACTGAAGCTTCTGCCACACAAAAATCTAATTGGAGAGCACTCTTGGCTATGGACGTTTTTTGTTGGATGATACACCCAGAGGGGTGGGGGGAAAAGCAGGATCAAGGGTGCCAGTGAACAACATATCTCAGAGTTGGCTATGTCCAGGTAAATGCCGGACATAGAATGTTACCTTCAAATAAATCTTTTTTAGTTTTGGGAGCGTGGCTCGAGGCTCATGATTTAATTGGAGTAACCGCCAGAATCCTGACAATAACATTGCATTAGAATTGAATGTATTATTGGAACAGAACTATTTAATGAGAAAATATGTGCTAGAAAAATGAAATAGAAATGTAACTTTGAGAGAATATTTATCTGATGCTTAACAAATCAGTAATTAAAACTTCATGTGCCAGGGCCAGCTCTTCTTTTAATTTGGACATGGAAGTCTCTACAGCAACGTTTCAGGAAAAAGTTGTTTTACTCACTGAATTTATACTGCACTATCAAGGAGGAAGAGAGATTCTTCTGTCTCACGTGCCAAAATAATTTGATTAGTCTGGGTTCTATGACTTTAATTGGAGTGGGAATTGTGCTATTTGCTACTTTGTCTCAGCAGGCAGCAATGTATCCTAAGCGTAGTGAATAGTTCTTACAAAAGGCGCTGTAAACCTATTCTGTTTTTTCTCTGCAATAAGAGATGTTGTGAGACAATGAAAGGTGACATCTGAACCCCATTTCAAGTTCTCTGAAGTATGCAGAACAATTACTAGAGTTGTGCAAATTCTTTGAAAAGGAACCTCAGATGTATTTGATGTTCTACAAAGGACCTCCTTTCAAATTGTCAGAGATAGGGTTAGGGCAGAAGTATTCACAAAAGCAAGCACATCTTGCCAAAAACATATTATTCGATAAATCTGGTAGTGCCACTCTGATCTTTTTTTTTTCCTGAGTGAGCCATGTCAGTACAGCAGACAGTCCAGCCTGGGAAAAAAATAAAACCACTTATAAAACTGACCTTTACAGACATTGCCACTATAACCAGTTACAGAAAGACTCTTGGGACACAGACTTGGACTGTGGGAAGCAGCCTTTTAGCTGTGACTAGAAAATAGCTCCTTTTGCATATTTAAAAGGGCTGCCTAGTTCCAACTAAGTATCCATTAGGAAAGGCAATGATATTTTGAAATGAAGAAGTTTAGGAGTTTGAACTATCACTTCAACCATCTCCCTTCAATTTATGTGCAACAAGCTCCTTATTCAAAAGTGTTTTCCCCTTAAATGTGACTAACCTGTATAATCCCAAATAGATTTATTGTAAACTAGGATGCCCATCTGAGAGTCACAAATATGAGAAAAACCTGATTTCTCCCACCAAGTTTTAGCTTCCACCATTCTCACAACTTTGACTTCACCAATCTAGGAATTTTCTTAGGACTTCTCATTTCATTTATTGTGGCTCTGTGTTTTTCAGATACTAGTGTATGCGAAATAAATCCAACATTTCTCTGTTGCTTAACAATATTCTCTCTAGCTTCCATGTTATCACAGTTCCTTGACTTGATATGGCTTCCTCAGTTCTCATAGCAGTGGTGGGATTCATATCTTTTTACTACCGGTTCTGTGGGTGTGGCTTGTTGAGCGTGGCAGGGGAAGGATACTGTAAAATCTCCAGTCAGAAGTGGTATTTGCCGGTTCTCCAAACTACTCAAAATTTCCACTACTGCTTCTCCAGAACTGGTCAGAACCTGCTGAATATCACCACTGTCTCATCTTGTTATTTCTATCTAGAACAGATAAAATTTCCTCAGCATTTTATTAACAATAATATTATTAACAATAAAATGCACCCGAAAAGCATGGAGGAGAATGGTAAGCAGATAGAAATACAGTTAAGCAAATAAATTAACAAAGTTAAAATTGTTACTTAAGCATAATGAAGAGACAAATTATAATGATGTGATTGGGTGTCTTGAACAAACTGCCTTCAACCTTATTTAAAACAACATACTTACTAGATCTTGACTTAAATAATACTTTAAGAAAATTCATAAAAAATGAATGGGAAAAGTAAATTATGATTAAGCTTTTCTCACTGCTTTTGTGATTTCATAAAGATGAATAATTTGAAGTTAAGACTAAGAGCAATTTATTGCTACTTATTACCTAATTACAATACTCTCTTTTTTCTAAAGATAAATTTAGAATGTGGAGTGCAGATCTAAGATCGTGCAAAGGGTAATCCTATTTGTGAGGTCAAAAAAATGAATAAATCCTACCAATCAGCATCGCGTTCCCGATAACCAGAAGCTGTTCCATGGACATGTGTAGGAAGCAATATGACCTCTGTAAATCTAATTCAAATGAGAAATCGTGGGATTGTTGCTGTCTAGATCAAGGAATACCAAAGAGACTTATGGGTAAAAAAACAAAGTTCCTGAGAATTGCCAATATTAAACTATGGGAAGAGATACAATTTAAGACTCATCCCACAGTTTCCAAATTATCCTTGTAATAACCTATGTTACTGAACAAAACATCTTTATTTTATTCCAGGGCAATGGAAATTTGTTTGTTTTATTAGTTTTGAAATATCTGAACTGCAGATGAACTGGAAAACATGTGATAAAGAACAGCAATTCATACGATGATTTCGGGGGAGGGAGAGAGGGAGAGAGAGAATTAAAAACAATTTAGATTTTTTCATCTGTTTAATTGCTTTTGGTTCTTTCCTTATCCTCTCATTTCCTAAGGGTTTTTTTCTTTGTGCTCTCTTCACTAGGAGAATTAATATAGTACTGTTACTTTTTTCTCCTTTCTTCTTTCCTTATAGATTATTTTATATAATTGTATTTAAAATTGTAATTTTATATACATCTTTTGTTAACTTTATTTTTGAAACCAAAGTAGTCCTCATTTACCAAACACTCATTCAGCAACTGTCTGAAGTTATGACAGTGCTGAAAAAAGACACTTATGACTAGTTCTGAAAGTTGTGGCCATTGCATCATCCCATGGTCATGTGATCATGATTTACATGCTTGGCAACCAGTGTGCATTTATACTTAATCACAGCATCTGGTGATCACGTGATCTCAATTCATGACCTTCACAGCTAGCTTCAAAAAGGTAAGTGTAATCATCTGAATTGTTTTGCTTCACAACTGCAGCCAGAACTGATGAAGTAATGTTGTAAATTGGTCACGGTCATGTGGCGTTTCATTTTATGATCACCTTGCTTAGTAACAGAGTTTCTGGTCCCAAATGTGATGGGTAAGTGAGGACTACCTGTTTGTAATGTTTATATAACAATAATATAATTATATTGCTCTTTTGTTTCTAAGTAGTGCTATAGGTGTTATTATGGTATATATGTAAGATACTATAATATTTTTAAAGAGATATTCATTTAAAGGTGAAGTATCATCAGTACACTGATGATACACAGTTATACATCTCTACCCCAGGCCACATCAGTGATGCCCTCTCCGTGATGTCCCGTTGTCTGGATGCGGTACGGATCTGGATGGACAGAAACATGCTTCAGCTCAATCCGGCTAAGACAGAGTGGTTGTGCATACAGACATCTCAGCCCAGCCAGGAGATTCCATCTTTGGTCATGGGGGGAGAGGTGTTGCCCCCCGTGGATAGGGCACAGAATCTGGGGGTCCTCCTGGACTCACGGCTCAGGTTAGAGGAGCAGGTGGGAGCCGTGGTCAGGGGGCCTTTGCCCAGGTCCAGCTGGTTCACCAGTTACACCCATACCTGGACCGAGATGCCCTGCGCACGGTCACTCAGGCACTTGTCACCTCTCGGCTCGACTACTGCAACGCTCTCTATCTAGGACTGCCCTTGCATACCATCCGAGGCTTCAGCTGGTGCAAAATGCGCTGCGGGTTGTGATGGGAGCTTCCTGGTACTCCCATGTTACACCCCTCCTGCGTGGCCTGCATTGGCTACCGGTTGCCCTCTGAATGAGATTCAAGGTTTTGGTATTGACATTCAAAGTCCTACGAGACATGGGTCCGGGCTATCTATGGGAACGTCTACTGCCGGCATCAAATACCAACCGCCCTGTACGAGCTCACAGGCAGGGGCTCCTCAGCATGCCGTCTGCAACCCAGTGTCGTTTGGCGGTGACGTGGGGGAGGGCCTACTCTGTGGCGGCTCCCTCTCTGTGGAACCAACTACCTTTGGGGCTCTGCCTGGCCCCTGACCTCCACACTTTCCGCCACGACTTGAAAACCTGGTTGTTTGAGCAGGCTGCGCTGTGCTGAGGGGGGGTTCATTTTTTAAAATATTTAATCATAAATGGGTTTTAGTTTAATTTGGCTTGGTTAGTTTAATTCTATTTTAGATAATTAATTTATTGTGCTGGTTTTAATTGTGAGCCGCCCCGAGTCCTTTTTGGGAGAGGGGGTGGCATACAAGTCAAACAAATAAATAAACAAATAAACAAACAAATAAACAAACAAACAAACAAATAAATAAATAAATGTTTCTGAAGTTTAACAAAACATTTTCTTAAAAACAGAGGTGTATACAATGTAGTAGTATGGGGAAAAAAGTACCAAAATTAGCCTTGGTGGTGCAAGCTGTTAAATGCCTAGCACTTAATTCCAGCTGCCTGCAATTACTGCAGGCTCGAATCCCACCAGGCTCAAGGTTGACTCAGCCTTCCATCCTCTCGGGGCAGGTAAATTGAGGATCCAAGATTGTTGTGGGCAATAAGCTGACTTTGTAAAAATGCCGCTTAGTAATAAGCAGGCATATACAATGGCTATTGCTGAGCGCATTGGGTTGTAAGCCACCCTGAGTCTCCGGAGAAGGGTGGCATATAAATATGAATAAATAATAAATAATAATAATAAATAATACCAATATTTAGAGGATTATTTAGGGAAGCTGAAGTATCTGTTCTTACGGAACATAATAGTTACAGTATGGAATTGTCTAGGATGAAGTGTGTCTACTTTATATCATGTTATAGAATGGATTGTTCAAATATACAGTAAATCAGAATATTGACTATTACTCATTATGACTTTTTACTACTATCAATATCAATATGTCTCAGTTTCTGTATAAAAACAGAAGACAGCCTCATCACGAATGTCTTATACTTATGCATCTTCTGACATAATAAATCAGATATATCTTTGGTCTAATCTACCACAGGTTTTCTTATATAAAGATAATAATTTTAGATTGATCCACAGAGGCACAATCATGCATTCAACCTATTTTTTTTTAAATCAGCATTTCTAATGTTGGCATTAGAAAGAAAGAAGCATTTCTTTCTTTCTGTTGGCAACTGACTGTGCAAATTTATGCCTGATTCTATAAATTATTATCCTAAGAATCTTTTAATACTAATATATTTATGCTGTCCTAATACTGAGAAGCAAGTCCAGACAATATAAAACAGATTCTGGAAATTAAATGAAAACCTTGCTCATGAACCATTGCTCAATAACTATTAATAACATTATAATGTTATCATAGTATTATATCTTTTTGGTTACATTAACAAAACACATTATGTGGAGCTCCTGAAAGTTTATATACATAAAGATGTATATATCATGATCATTTATTTTCATACAAAGGTACTACCACTAACTCAAGGGTCAATTGAATATAGATCTGGAAATCCACTATAATATGATGCAAATGAGCATAATTTTTCCCAAAAATACATCATTTAGCGCCTGGCAAGTTCTACAACCAATTTTATTTTAAATTAAATTAAGGATAAACAAATAGAAAAAAACTACAATTTCATATAACAAAGAAATCTTTTCTCCAAGAATTCCTGCCCCCCCTCCCCGCAGAACTGCTGAAGGCATTTGTAGAAAGTAAGAATGGATGGCTACAGGCCAGTGTTCGGCTAGAAACAGCTTATTTTCTTAGAAATAGGCCAAAGTGATTCAGAAGCTAAAAGGTTAGATGGATATCATCTGTTCCCCTTATGAAAAGTGATGGTGAATATAGCAATATATTCTCAAAATTCCAAATGTATTCCTGACACAAAAAGTTTGAAGTTCCTTAGAATACATGATTTTATATGTATTGTTATTAATTACAATTGAAGAAATAACATTTCAAATAGAAATAGTTTCCGCTAAGCTGTGAGGTCCTTTTAAAAAATTCCTTTCTGATTAGAGAAGAAATGGTGAACTGGTGATATGTTCTGACCAAGGCTTCCTAAGACACCAACAAACACACATAAAATCCAAACTCCTTTTATTTTAGTTCAATGGCTGAGAATTATTGTCATTCATAGCCCGGAATGCGTTTCAATCGGTTATAAATAGTCCCAGGAATGTCTGCCAAAGTTCTTCAGAAGAATTCTGATAAGAACACACCTTATCTGAATCTGACTTGAAGTGCTGCCAACTAAAGTCCCAATTAGTCTTTTAAAACCAAAACGGAGAACAAATTCACCACGGAGCTTTCAGAGTCCAAACTGATCAGAGCAAACAACGTTGCTTCCTGCAAAGGTTTTCCTACCTTTGCACTTCCTTTATACCTTATGGGAGGGGCAATCACCTCAAAACCTTACTCCTGAGTCACCCCTTTTGTCTTAGCTGCTCTTGCCTTCTGGCAGCTCTGCGCACATGTGCACTGGGAACAGGCTCCCTTGTTCCTCTGCCTCACTACTGCCAGATTCTGGAGGCTCCGGAGTCAGCATATAACTCCCAGATGGTCCTAGCCCCATATCTGTATTGGGTGCAGGACCCTCATCTGAGTCCTCCCCAGACTCCTGGACTGGTCCCTGTTCTTCCACATGGTCCGATTCTGCTGCCGTCTGCATAGGCTGCCAGCAAACCACAACATGATGTCTCCAAAAAACAGAACTGACTACGATGGCAGAATGAAAATCTGGCAAGTAGATCAGCTGTTTGATAATTCCTCTCTGGACAAGGAAAGGATTTGATATCAGCCACCACTGCTCCAGACAGATGCTCCACATGAAGAGACTGCAAGATAGCAGTCTGTTGGATTTAGAACTCTGGGAGATGGATTAATCATCTTGCTCAAACAATCAGCATCTTGGAAAGGAGACTAAGTTCATATACTTCCTTTTCTAATCACTTTCAGAAATTGCTTGTTAAATACTGTTCTGCTATTAGGAACCTTTAGATCAAAATATTTTACTACACTGCATGAGTTTCCTTCAATCCTTAATAAAAAAAGTTTTAATACAAGTTTAAGAATTAAAAAATATTGGAATAAACAGCAATAGGGTGCAGCTACAAATGGATTAAAGGTTCAGATGAAATAAGATTTTCAAATCTTGAAATAAGATTTTGGAATTAATTACAAAGAATCTTTACTATGGAAAAATTATTTTGCATTCATTTTTTTTAAATATAAGACTTCAAAACTGGACACCAGGGGAAACTACAAGGAGCTAAGATTACAATTAAAGGAGAACACGTAAATTCAATTTGCAATTACAAAATGAAGCAAAATAATTTAATAATTTAATTTAAATTAAATTAATAATTTAATTTAATAATTTAACATAATGAAGGTTATTTTTCAACCAGCTCACACATAAATTAATTTTAAAAATGTCTACCTCTATATATATTGTGTGTGTCTAAAAGAGGAACAAGTTCTACTTGACTGAGTTGAAAGTGGATTTACAAATGATAGACTACAATAATAACATTGAAAAAGATGTTACCCTGAACATACAAAAGAAACTAGCTGATGTCTTAATAATTAAAGGTGATGTAGTACAAACAACAAACCAAGAGAGTGACCTAAATAATTTTCCTATGTGGGATTTACAAAAGAAGCTTGTTAAGTTTTTAAGAATTATGTGAGAAGAGATAAAAATAAAAGTAACCAAGTTCTATGACAGTGAGAAACAAATGAAAGGCATATTAAGTTGGTTTCTTTGATTAATGTTGATTATGTATGTTGTTATCTCTGTTAACCTTTAATGGATTTTTGCTGACATTAGGACTAAGCTGATTATAGATTTGTCTATAGATAAAAGATAGGATATAAGAAGAAGAGATCATTTGCTGTATTTAAGAGAAGTTAATAAATTACATTTGTACATGATAAAGATGGGAATGTCATTTTATATATTTGTCTTTTTCTTTACCATATTATTTCCCCCCCTATTTTCCTCTTTTCTGCACCTTCTAGTCTTGTTTTGTTGTATTTTTGGGGGGGTTGTATTGCCATAGTTTGTATCCTTAATTCCTTTCTTTGAGAAAATTATACAAAATATGCTGAGAGCTTTAAAGGGAAATAAGGAAAAACACAGTCCAAATTTACTGTTTTAAATACACTTTCACTCTGCTGCCACATCCTGAACAGAATCTTTAATATTATCCATGTGTGTCTTATTTGTTTACTCACACCTAATGTTCCATAAGAGGGCAGTGTCGAACCCATAAAATGTCTATGTCCTTGTTGAATGACTGTGCTTGAGGGGAGGGAGGTGGAGATACTGTTTTAATGTTTTGTTTTGTTTGTATGATTGCTTCATTTATTTATTTTTTTGAGAGGAACCATTTATGTTTTAATTGTGAGCGACCTAGAGTGTGAGATCTGAGTGGCTCATCTCACATGAGATGGGCAGCTGTATAAAGCTGTATAAAGGTGACAATGCGATCAGGCCAGAAACATATTAACAAGAGAGATCAGAGCAGCAAAAAGAAGCTATTCTGAAAAATTAAGGAAACAGTTCTCAACAAATGAACCAGCAAACATGTGGAAAACTCTTTAAAAACATCACTGGCTACAGCAAACCTCCTTCCCAGGCAGAAGGAAATCAACAACTAGCAGATGACCTGAATGTGTTTTACTGCAGGTTTGAAAGGAAACTACAGCCACCTATCTCCACAACCCCGCTCTCAAACACACCAACAACAGCCAAGTCTCCTACAACTGACCCCAATATATTAATGGGGAACGCTGAGATTACACGCAACTGGAGTTTTCTCATCTCTCACAGAGACTTTGACAAGATACAAATATTAACATTTATTCAGATTCTCAAGATTTGAAAAGGTGGTGGCATCCACCTTTGGAACCGATTATTTAGTTGGCTCTTTCCGTGTTTAAATGTTGTGGAACAAGCAGTTGCTTTTGTGGTTATAAGAGGTTTAACAAGAAGCTACCCCGAAATCAGAACTTCTGGGGGACGATCTCACGAAATCGGAACGCCCCGGTTCCCCCCTCCCCCAGCTAACATTTAATTCGCGATTGGACACGAATTACGGTATATATAAAAAGGTGGGACCAACCAGCTGTTCTGTCCAATGGCAGCTCCCCGGAAAGGCGTCTAATGCACTGCGGAGGTCCGGTCTGCAACTAAAGCCCTTTTTTTTCGTTCCGCCGCTGAGCTGGTTGCTTCAGTTTCAATCGCAGCAATGTCGGTTGTGACCACCAAGAAGGAGTCCGAACTTTCCGGCCAGATCGAAGACTTCGTGATGCTTCTGAAAAGAGGCGGAAAGTTGCCTCGTTCAGGGGAGGTGGCCCGACGGACGGTGGGGCTGCTGCGGAAGATCGTGGCGAACGGGCGCTGGGACAATGCTGGTGAGGAAGCGGGGTAGTCGCAGCCTTCGCGGGCTGCTGGATTCAGCCTCTTTGCTTCGATCCAGCTTTACCCCCGGCTCGGCATAAAACAGAAAACATGGCTAGTTACTTTCCAAGGCAGGAAAAGTGAAGATACTCCTTAAGTCTTAATTCATTCGGTTTCTTCGATGCCCCTCCGTAATAGGTTCCATCAGTGAAGCACACTATTGTTTAACTGCACAGCCTATAATTTTTCTTTCCACCTAGAATATGCAGTTGTGACGGAAGTCTGCACTGTAGAAAGGATAATTGTAAAATTCCAGCGTTTTGTTTCTCCAGTTCCTAGATGACAAAATGTATCTGTCAAAGCATTCTCACGTATTTGGAACGGAAGCTCTGAAGATAGTTATCAGTAACTTCATTGGCATGGACACATCCGTTTCTAAAGAGTTTCAAGCTATGTGTCAATAACACCTTTTTGCGCAGATGAGGATGGACATCTTAAAGCTCACCCCAGGCACCCAATGTATCCTCATGTTTTCTTAAATGAGCTTGCAAAGTTTTCTTCCACCTTTATTGACACATGGAAGAGATGGTGTTCTTAATAATGGTTTACCAAATTAATATATTGCTTGGATTACACACTGAAATATAAACCAATATGGGCTGGGCTAGGTTAACTATAATGAGCTGGCTAATGTGTTTAAAGAAATTGTGTGAATATTGCACCTTCCAAATATCCTTTCCATTTTATTTTAAGTTAGGGAAAGATAACATAAGAAATGGTAAAATCTCAAAACAAGGTATATTTGATTTAGTTAGTATTATGCTACTATTCCCAGGCAGTGAAGGTAGCAAAGGATGCTTATTCTTTTACCATCATAATGATTGCATAAAAAAATTTTAAAAATCGTTTTTAAAGTATTTTTAGCTTTTTGACATCTGCAGACACTGCTGATCTCCATGAAGTTTCTAGGAGAGATTGTTCATAATTAGGAGCCATTAATGTTATCTAATGTTAAAAGGAAAGAACTGATATGGAAGTTTGTCAAAGTTGAACAAAACTTTCTGAGGAGCATCTTGTGATAGATACTGCCAGGCAAGATGAAAAAGTTATTGGTCAGCAGAAAACTGGTTTGGATATTGAAATTCAGTTTAATCTGGAAATAGTCCTGCTTTCACTTATAGCTTCATAGCATGGAATGCTTCTGAATTCTTTGCTGCCAAGTGGGAAAGACTGCATGCTCATGATTATATTTAACACAGTAGATACAATTAGATTTAGCAGCTATTATACGTAGATTACTGTATGTAAAGTACTGCATGTTAAATACCGCAGTACAAGTTCTAGGTAGGCCTACTCTTGAAAATACATTTTACCTGAATATTGACAGCCTTTCATGATTGCCAGTTAGTTGTCTCCTTGGCTCAATTCAAGATTAGGGACTGGTTATTTAACAAATTATTTGTTACACTGAATCAATGAAGATATTAATAATTATAAGTAATTAGTAATTATAAGTAAATAATATAGTGGAGTCATCTCAAAAACTCAACCATTCCCTTGGGTCCCCCAAGCCTGATGACATACCTAAGTCTTTCGAGGGACTGTCAAACATTTAACAGAGATGGAATCAGTCTGATATTCATTATGCCCCATAGTGTATAAACTTGAGTTTAATTTATTAAAAATAGCAATAATAGTGTCTGGTTTAAACAAACGAGTCATGGAAATTCTTATTTAGATAATTGCACACACATAATGTCATGTAATACTACAAAAGTCCCAGGTTAAAGTTTAATGATAAAACGTCCAATTAACTGAGAAGATAGAGGAACAGAATGTAAGTTAAGAATGTAAGTACTTAAGGGAAGAAGTAGATTGAACTGTAGTTATATAATGAATTATCAGATGTATCTCCCTCTCATTTCAGGAGAGCTAATGAACTTGATTCGTAAGGAAGGTAAGAGAATGAGTGCAGCCCAACCATCTGAGACCACTGTAGGTAACATGGTGAGACGAGTATTGAAAATAATTCGCGAAGAATACAGCAGGTAAGTTTGCTTTAGCTTGTCTTATTTTGACTATTTTGGCATCTTCTAAGAAGATATTTTCTGTGTAACATTAATTTTGAAGAATCAAATCAGTTTAACATCATTTGTTTCCTAATATTTTTAACTTTAATTGTACAAAGGAACCATCCATATTTCTTTATAGGAATATTTTTGCAAAGTGTGCCCTTGTAAACTGTTAAACTGCCAAGTTACTTAAGAATGCACTGCTGCTATATGGTTCTTCCTGTACTAAAGCTGTTTTAAGCCCATTTTGTTTGCTACCATCTAGTTTGAGCAATGTTCCTTCCAGAGACATAACTTTTAAAGTTCTTAAATCTTTTGAAGGGACCATATTACTCTGACCAGCAAATAGTATAGGCTTTCATCAGGATTACAATTTCTCACTTTGCCTGGATTGAAATTATTTGTTCCACAGGCTCCGAGGACGTAGTGAAGAGAGTGACCAGCAAGAATCTCTGCACAAACTTCTGACCTCAGGAGGTCTCAGTGAAGATTTCAAGATCTGCTATCAGCCACTAAGGGCCAATATTATCGATGCTATTAGAGAGCTGTTACTTGAACTCGGTAAGAGAAGCTGATGGTAGAATAGAAGGAATTGGAAATTAAATAATTCCTGGTAAACTAATATTTTTTAATTTACATCCTAAATTGCAGCATTAAGCTGCCTTCCAATCAACAGAAAGATCTCTTCCATTTAAATGGGAATACTGTAGAAAGACTTCAGTGCTAGTTATATTTTAAATGATGCAGAGGCAGTGTGGCCTGATTTGTGAACTGGACAATGCTAAGAAGTAATTGCCTTGTATGGAACAACACTTATAGTAAATATTTTGCCTATGTAATTTTAAGAAATTAAGCGGGTTGTACATAATAACCTTTCTTCCAATTTTAATTGCAAAGACAAATTAAGTTGTGCAATGTAATGTGCATGAATCTGTTAAAAATCAGCAGACTCTTACCTGATTTTAAATAAGATGTTGGCATATTGTAAAATACTAGTGTCCAAAATTTACATCATTTCCAAGAATGCTTATGTGTTCCAGATAGTTGTTCAGACCAAGGCTTCCGAGAATGTAATTATGCACATGCTTATTTTAAAAACAAGCCTTCTTTTATTGCAACGCTGGGAGTTACTTTCATTCCCAACCAGTAATGAATCCTTAAACAATACTTCGAGATAAGCACCCACCTTTCTTTTCTGTGAAGTGCTACCAATAATAGAAGTGTCCAATGAAGTACAAAGAGCTGAAGAGCAAAGAATGAATCTGAACTGAACAAACGACTTTGCTTCCTGCAAAGGTTTCATCATCTTTGTCTGTCCTTTATACCTTATGGGAAGGGCAATCACCTCCCAGCCTTACTCCTGAGTCACCCCTTTTGCTTCAGCTGCTCTCGCCTTCTAGCAGCTCTGGCAACCCACGCACTGGGAACTGGCTCCCCTGGGTCCTCTGCCTTGCTGCTGCCAGACTCTGAAGGCTCCAGAGGCAGCACCCCACTCTCAGATGGTCCCAGCCCCATCTCTGCATCGGACACAGGACCCTCGTCCAAGTCTCTCCAGACTCCCGGACTGATCCCCTTTCTTCCCCACTGTCCGATTCTGCTGCTGTCTGCACCGGCTGCCGGCAAACCACAACAATAGTCTTAGAAAATAAATATGGAATTCTGGCCAGCTGGGAATTCTGGAAGTTGAAATTCATGCATCTTAAAGTTGCTGAGATTGAAAAATACTGATATAGAGCATTCCAGAGGTAGGGTAGGTATGTATTAAGATGCCATGCATGTCAAAATATCCTTTAGGATTAGCCATGCTCAATCAAATATGTTTTTAAAATGTGCAACACCCAACAACTATTTTTTTTAAAAGTCTACATCATAGGATTCTCTTGTGTCCATCAGTGTCAAAAAATGGCCTATTCCTATCCTATGCATTGTCAGCAAATATTTAGGTAGTCTTTTAAAAACATAGTTGCAACATTCTACTTTAGGCTTTTCCAACCAATTTTTATTACTATATTTCATTTATTCATGTCTACTGATTCTCTAAGTTGAGAATTCTAGGAAATGTAGACTTAACAGGATACTCTGTTAAGTAAAACTTCATAATCATGTCAGTTAAAATTAGTCAACTTAGAGGTTTATGTACATGGAATTATGAGAAATGTTGAACGATGTCTTCCAGGCAAATTGTGTTGTGTCAGTCTCTTTTGTCATGACTAGATTTCTTTTCCCTGCAGAGAGCACTACTGAAAATATTTCCACCCAGGCTTTGGAACACATCCATTCCAATGAGGTGATTATGACTATTGGTTATTCACGCACAGTGGAGGCTTTTCTGAAAGAGGCAGCACGTAAAAGGAAATTCCATGTCATTGTGGCTGAATGTGCACCCTTTTGCCAGGTAAAGGCTTGTTATGTGAGCACTTCTTTGCACTTATTTGGTGTTGATCCTTAACATGGAACATCATTTTAAATAAAAATGTACTATGATAAAATGAGTAGATTTTGTGAAGCAGAAATGCAATGTTGCTTACCCAATTAAAAATTACCCAGCCAGATATCTCACTGCGTTTTCTTTCTTCTGCTGAACTTATTGGAATTGTTTGTGTGGCCTAGCTTGATAATATGCATTCAAGAACCTTTGGAATGCGTAGCTCACAATGTTTACTTGTTATATCTCCCCAAATATTAATCTTTCCATATCTTTTTTTTCTTGCAGGGCCATGAAATGGCTGTCAGCTTGTCTAAAGAGAATATAGAAACCACAGTCATGAGTGATGCAGCCATCTTCGCTGTTATGTCTCGAGTCAACAAGGTGGGCTTCTTGGGGTTGAGTTTGTCTCTTCAGAGTTGACATGTTTTCTTGTTGCTGGTAAAACATCAAATCATAGATTTTCATAGAGAAAAACAAAAACCACATGTGTATCACTGTTGTATTGTTGTTGATGATACAGTATCTTACCAATTGTATCTTTATCCAGATTTATTTTTACAGGTGGTCTTTGACTTCTGGCCAGTTGCTTAGCAACCATTCAAAGTTTTGATGGCCACACATACATAGCCCATGGTCATGTGATTGCATTTTGGGCTTTTGACAACTAACATTTATGACTGCAGCATCCCACAGTCATGTGACCACAATTTACCATGTTTTCTGGCAACCAACTTTTAGATTATGATGTAGAAAGAGAATATTTATTAATCTTATGTAGATTAATTTTTATTTTGTTATGATAAGCCGTTTTCATTGTCCACTTCTATTTTGCAGGTTATCATTGGAACAAAAACCATTTTGGCCAATGGCGCATTAATAGCCGTCAGTGGAACTCATACTCTGGCACTAGCAGCCAAACACCATTCTACCCCTCTCATTGTCTGTGCACCCATGTTCAAACTCACACCACAGGCAAGTGTAGTGATTTTTGAACTGTACCTTGGTTGAGAGAAATACAAAAATGCTACTGTGGCAATATAAAGATGAATAAGAATGCACTGGAAAAATGAAATCCCACTAGTGGTCTGCAAGCAAGCAGTGTACTTTTCAGAGAAGAATCTGAGTATCTTTGTCTCTGAAACAGTGAGCCCTGTGATGCATTTTTCTAACAAAATTTATGGCACACAGCAGAGATTCTTAAGTAGTGGTTGTGATCTCACCATCCCCACAGGTTGCTAGCAATTAATAAGGTGGGACTGCTACTTTTAAAAGGCTGATCAGTCTTGTAGAGGCAAAGTAGGAGTGCTATCAAAACTTTCTTCAGGTTTATTATTTATTATTTATTAATTCGACTTATATGCCCTCTCCCGAGGGACTCGGCTCACAACTAAAATAGAATACAACAATAAGTTACTTAAAAATATATTAAATTAAAGCCGAATTAATATTAGTATTATTATTAAAACCCCAAAATTACGTAAACAACCCCAAGGGTCAACACTGCCCAGATTGTAAAACAGCCAGGTTTTTAGCTCACGGCGAAGGTGGAGATCGGGAGCCAGCCGAGCTCCAGCGAAGAAGATTCCATAGAGTGGGGCTGCCACAGAATAGGCCCTCCCGGGTCCCCAAACGACATTGAGTCGCGGAGGGCAGCCCGAGGAGACCCCGCCTGTGCGACCGTACCAGGCGGCTGGTATTTGAGGCTGGGAGAAGTCGTTCTCGTAAATATCCTGGACCCATGCCATGTAGGACTTTGAATGTTAAAACCAAAACCTTCAATTGGGGTTCAATTGGGTGAGTCAGAAATGGCTAAATCTTTGGCTCTAACCACCTGGCAAAAACTGGGCAATCGAAACAGGTTTTTGAATTCATTTATTTTATTAGTTTTATTTACAGTAGGATTTTAGAGAATTATTTCTCATTTCATGGGATTGTAATATGAAGTTTGTGGTCTTCTAATGTATGTTACAGAGCAGGGGAATATTGAGTAGTTGAGATTATATCTAATCCTTCTCTGTCTCCTGTTCTTCTCATTTTCAGTTTCTTAACGAAGAGGATTCATTCCACAAGTTTGTGTCTCCACAGGAAGTGCTCCCTTTTACAGAAGGTAAATTCTTTTGTTAATTAAGAGGGATGGAGAAATGAGTTAAATTTTATCACTTAAGAGCCCACAAAAATGTGGATCCTGGCCCTGTTCAATTTTTCCAAGTGTGATCTTCAGCATGTTGTGCAAAATTAGTCCGCTTCAAGCTGAAGGCACTTGCTTACAACTCGGACTTTTTAATGATTACTTTAGGATATGTAGCATCCAACCTTTTCTGATGGGAATTCTCATCATGGAACCATTCTGGCAGCTGGACTACTGTACTACATGAACAAAGTAGCTAGGTAGAACCACAAGTGACCATGTTTTCATTGGTATTTATGCTCCCAATACCTGCTGTAAATCAGTGGGTGGGAAAATACCCAATGCTAATCTAAGGGGCTGGTAGATATTTCATCTAGTCCCAGAGCCTCAAGGGGAAATAGAAATTTTAGATCAGCAGTTTCCCCTCCTCATAGCAATGCCTTGTTTTAAGACAGAATATCAGCGCATATAGATTTACAGTATGCATGTAACTAAGTTCTCAGTTGAATGCATTTACACTGAAATCAATAGTTCTTTAATGAGTCATAACTACTTTTCAGTGGTGCAAATAATTTACTGTAAATAATATGGGACTAAATTGTTTTTTGCTCTGGGTAGACGTATCTACTGGTCACCCTGTCTCTGTTTTTATGTAGCTGGTCGTTTTCCAATCATGTAAATCTTTTTCTTTCAGGAGAGATTCTATCAAAGGTCAACGTTTACTGTCCAGTTTTTGACTACGTTCCTCCAGAACTTATCACACTCTTCATTTCAAACATTGGAGGCAATGCTCCTTCTTATATCTATCGTCTTATGAGCGAACTTTATCATCCCGATGATCGTGAACTTTGAAACTTTGCGCTATGGGCTTAATTTATTCCAGAATAAATGGGTGATATAACAAATACCAATATTTTCATTGGGGAAATAAATAAACTACAGTAAATGAAAGTGCTATCTTTAAAAGCATTTTTTAGCTATGCTTTCTCTGTTGGCATGAGAACTTGTGTTCTAGGTATATTTCAACAACTTTATTAGTAATAGCCCACAAAATTCTAAAGTCTTCATAAGCCAGTGCCATATTAATTCAGGAATAGCCAACTTAGTCCTCCAGGTACTTTGGATTTCAGTTCCCATAAACCTCTGCTTTATGGTCAGTGATAAGGAATTGTGAGAACTGTACTCTAATTTAAAACATTTGGATATCAGAATTGCTTATTTTTATCTCATGAAAGAAGGCATTGCTCTTAAATTGTTGAAAAATGTTTTCAAAAATACATAGAAAAAGCTTCAAAAATGAGATAGAATAGAAAACTGACTAAATATAAAATGGAAGTTACATTGCTTCTTAACCTATTCTCACTTTGCTTTCATCTAAAGGTAATATATACTTTAAGAAACTTAAAGTAATCTATGCTGCATGTTAGCAATAGCAAAAAGATGGAAGACTGTTTTTAAATAGCAATTCATTAAAAAGTACCATCTGCACTGGAAATCAGAATCTAAATTTAGCTCCCTTTATGAATTGATACAAAACACCAGAATTATTGTTTAAGTCAGAGTTTTGCAAATATGTGAAACTACTTTGGTAAAAAGAGGCAAGGATTCATTAAAAAAAAACTTTTTTTCCAAATTACCAAAACAGTTCCAGTGCACATGAGATTTCTCCACATTCCCCAAAGGAACAAAATAGTTGATTCTGACTACCATATAGATGTTCCAAAGTATTAGACACCTTTCCAAATACTGAATTTTCATCTTCCTTAATACCAGGGAAAAAAAACCTAGTGTTTAGATAGCACCTGTATTCATAGAACTGTTGAGGCTTCAACTTTGCAGTAGATTCTTTTTCTTTCCCAAAGAGCTTCCAGGCTTTAACCATTTTTCTTAATTTGGCCAGATTAGGTTTCGGCTGTAAGGAAAAAAATGCCAATGACTCATTGACAATAATTAAGACAATGACCTAGACAATCCTCTATTATTAATTGGCATTCGGATTAACAAACTTTCAAATTTATTGCATATTATTTAGAATGAAATACAGCAGGGATCAAAAACTTGTGGGCTGTGTATGCCCTTCCTAAGCCTTTCTGTGATTTCTACAGAATTTACCCTTAAATTGCTGTGTAGTCTGCAGGGTCTATAATGCAGTTTGCTGCTGAATTTTGATGGCAAACAACTGCAGTTTGAGATACTTAACTATTTTCCCCAAACTAAAAAAGTATCCTTTGGAAATTTTGCCCTGTAACAATATCACTATATCTATTCTGTAACAATAACTGCTGGACGGATAGAGATAGAAATAGAGATACCCAATTTAGATTATTTTAAAATGAGTGCTATGTTCTGTTGTTGATAGTAGTTAGTGGTAATAATGGTACCAATATTGTGCCATCAGTGCTGACTCTAAATAATTCTATTACTATCTGTCCCTAACCGGGTCCTTCAGGTCTTCTAATGGCACACCCATTGCCACTATAACTAAGTCTATCCATTTGGATGTTGGTTATCCAGTTTTATTTCCTTCCACCTTTTTCAGAGACTTCTCTAGAGAACTAGGATTTCATATAATGTGTTTGAAGCAGAATAATTTGAGCCTGGTTGTTTGTGCCTCAAGTGAGAACTCTGGGTTCATTTGTTCAATGATGCATGTGGTTGTTTTCTTGGCTGTCCATAGTATTCTCCAACACCAAAAGCATCAATTGTCTTTCTATCCTGCTTTTTCAAAGTTCAACTTTTCTTCTAAAAGAAATGAATGGAATGCCATTGTTTGCATTATTCTGCTCTTTGTAGATGTAGACAATTCCAGCACCTGAACAGCTTTTCCAAGGACTTCTTTGCTACTCTACTAAATGCTAGTCTGCAGCATATTTCTTGGCTGCTGTTCATTTATAGTTGATCATAAAAGGCAAAAGCTCTCTTCAACATCTTCATTGTTAATTCTGAGTTACTGTACCTAATTTGGTCTTCTTTATACATAATTTTAGTGCCATTTTTCACTGTTCCTTGACTTTTTATTACTACTATTACATATTTCAATTGTCAGAACAGGGTCATCAGGATGTTATTTATGTTTTTCCCCTCCAATTTTAATACCATATTCATTTTTTTCCAATCCAGCTCCCTTAATATATATTCAGCATGTTAGTGATGTCAATAATTATGATCATAGGATTGTCTGAAAGGTTTTCAACAGCATCAAAATGGTAGATACGATTGGGTCAAAGCCCAATCCTTTCTGACATATGCTGCAGGCATTGATCGCTACTTTCACTCACCATTTTGATTCTTTTGACCACTGCTGATACCCCTGATAAAAGTAACAAAAGGAATGAAACTTAAAGATATCAAGGAACAAGGAAATGAATATCTACAATGTTTTGCTATGCTTATAGTCTTGTTGCTTGCTAGCACTGAACACCAATTATTATGAATAATGTGTTTGTTCCTTGTTCACTTTCAATTTCCTTTTTATTCCTTTGCAGGGATTATACAAAAACAAGCTGTATAGTCCCACATAAATACCTACACAAATAATAACAAATAATAACAATATTGTGTCAATTGTCCCAATTCTTAAATAAGGCCATAGTACTTTCACTATTATCTTATGTGCTTTTTTTTGTTCTGCACAAATTATGAATTAACTTAGTTCTTAATTAACAGACTGCCAAAATTGTACTTTTATGAGTATTTTGGCATTTTCCTTAGTTGATTTCGCATGTAAAACCTGAATATTAGTTCACAATAGACCCATTTATAGTCTGCATCGGATAGGCATATGGTGTACAAAACACTACTCAATGAATCAATATTATTTTTAGCTTTTCATTTCGGACATACCTATATCCAGTTCAAAGGTTTTATTATGAAATTAATCTTGAATTTTCACTTAAATATATACTATAAAAAAGATGAGGATATATTATGTCTCAGTAGATAGCAGCACCTAGCCCATATTGACTGATATCAAGCTGCGCGAAGCTCAGCCCTGATTACTACTAGAAGCTAAATTGCTTCTGTAACATTGGCAGCAAAAACTTAATGGATGTACTTGTCAGGAATAGTGTTTGATTTAAGGACCTTTTTACTTTTACATTTTCACATTATGCAGGCCCAAAAATAGAAAAAATAACTATTGACATGAACTACATTGTCTTTCTTATGGATATAGGCTGTCAGGACACAAGATCTTTGGACAATATCATATTTTGACATTCTTTCAAATCTTTCAGATTAAAAGAATAGGACAAAGTTCTTCAGCTGATGCTAAATAACATTCAACTACAACAAGAGATTTTATTCCTTTACTTATTTAAACAATTTATAGAGGCACCCATCTCACAACTATGATTCCACTTTACCAAAGCCCATTGTAAATTAAACTGGCACACAGGTAGCAGAGTAACAGTCAACACAATGCGCTTCTTACGTGCTCTGTGCTTACCTGACTTTCCTGCTGCAAATGGTCCACATCTGCGAGAGGCAACATGGAAGGTCTCCCATGAGCACATTGGAAAGGCAGTTGACAACATGACAAGGAAGCCATAAGATGGCAACTTTCATCAAAAGTCAAGGTATCATTGAATTTAATAGCACCTGAAAAGAAAGAAGAGTAGGAGAGTTTTGTGGTAAAATATTCTTTTCCTCTTCTTTACTTTCTTTATTTTCCAAAACAATTTATTTCCTTTATTGCCAAAAAAAGTATTCCTTCTTTAAAAAAAAAATAACTGTTTTTTTTCTTTTTTCTCTCTCTTTCCCTCTTCCTGCCCCCCAAAACAAATCAGGTAGTTATGAACATTTATTTAACAACTTTTCAAAATTGCAATGCGGCTATGACACTTGCATTTACAAGCATTGCAGCAGCTCTGTGGTCACATGATCAAAATTCAGTTTCTTGGCAACCGGTATGTATGTACCATGGTTGCAGCAACCCAGACAAGTAATTGCCATTTTTTATAATTACAGGGCGCTTCTGACAAAAAGTCAATGGTGGAAGCCTGATTTGCTTAATGACCATCCGTCACTTACAGATCATGGCAAAAAAAAAGTTGTAAAATGATTCAGTACTTAGTGATGGACATTCCAGTCCTAATTATGGTTGTAAATTGAGGACTACCTGTATGGGGTGGAGAGAGGGTGGGTAGATAATACAGGAAAAGAGTACTTACAATATGGATTTCAGATGATTAATGATGAATTATAGGGCCAGATTTATTTGGAATTTTAGCTTTGATTTAATTAGAATGAATTTTCTTATAAGAAAATAGTCTTTTGCTTTGGGATTTTATGATAAGGGCCCTTTGAAGGCTGGACACTAGAGGCAATTAGAAGATTAAAAAAAAGAATGGAGCAGAATTCTATAACAAAAGATATTGAACATTTTTTTGAATATTTTGAGCACATAGACAAACTTCTTGATAAAATGAACAGATGTTGTAATGAAGTTATAGAACAAGCTTTAACTGGTAATTCTGAAATTATTTTGAAGGAAGATTTGTGATAAGCAGCGATATGGAGAAAGATATGGACATATAGTGCATACTGATGATTTATTCCCCAAGGAATTATAAAAGTATTATACCAGGAAATGGGTTTGAATATTTTTTTACTAGATACATATAAAATATTTTTTAACGTCTAGAAAGATTTCACTGAGAGGGACAAATGAAAGGATAAGTATTGAAAGACTCGTGACTACAAAAACAGATGAACAAAAAACTAGTACTGGGTCTCTTTCTGAGAGGGTTTAGATTAAAGATGGCTTATTCTAAAAGGCTAAAAAGAGAAAATAGTTATATCTGGAATCCCTTATTCAACTTTTGCTTGGCAAGGAATGACTGACATAGTTTGTATTTGCTTTTATTTCATTTATAATTAAAATTATTTGAAAAAATACTACATTGCAAAAAGAAATAAAAGATTAAAAACGCAAATACTACATGTGCAAATGCATCTGCTAGGTCCCTAACTAATCTGGTTCTATGAACACGGCCACTGGAAAACTAAGGCACCCATGTAGCCTTTTACAACTATAACATATATTCTAGGGCTGGCCTAGGTTTCCTCCCATACTGGGGACAGCTGTTTGATCCAGTGGATCTCTCTCTCTGAACTTTCATTGTATTGATGTTCACCCGACAAACCACCCATCATCTTTTGTTTGGTTCTTTTGAAAGTTAGAAGTTTCCGATGGCAAAAACAGCTTTATGATTAGCAAAGTGGGACAAGGCAGAAAATTATGTTGGACTCATCTCTGAAATTTCAGGTAGCCTCAGATTACAAACTGGAATAATCCATTTTGGTGCCATCATCTTTTGGCAGTTTCTTTGCTAAAGTACAGAATATATATCATACAGGATATGAAGAAGGCCAAATGCTGGGTTGGGACCAGCATGTAGAGCTTCCTTTCCCTGAAACAATCCCTCCATGAAGAATGAGCTACAATGTCTTTCACGTGCTAGATGATCAAATACCAATTCAAATTATCAGGGATCTCCTCAGGGGTACTTGAAATAGCTGAAAACCAAATGATGACTTAGACAATTATACCCTGATGAGTCCTGGGTGGGAATCAGAGAAAGTACAAGTGATACAGGGAATAAGAGCTGATTCTGTTTGCCTCCTGATTCAGAATTACTAAGAAAATTGACATACATCTAAAGCATAACCACTGTGTAAACTATGTCCCAAATTCTTCAACAAGAAAAATAATGGACCCCTTCTATTCTCTATTACTGCTGACTTTTCAGTGACAACATGTTTGCTTCAGAACAAAAAGGCATTAAACAAGCTTTTCCTTACCATGGCAGGCCTGCGAAGCTAGCACTTTCATAATGGTTAATGGTAATGTCACTTGTGACCCACCAGTTGTCTGTAGTAACTGAAAATAGGAGTATATTGGTTGATTTTCTAAAAAGGTTGAATGAAGAATGAAAAGTACTAGTAGTTAGATATAACGAGATGTACAAATTACAACCTGTAGCCTTTGAAAACCATAGCTATAGTGCCAGAGCTCCTCCAAAAGCTGCTGCTCAATTTTATTTTTTCATATGATAGAAGAAGAAAATAATAAATATATGGGAAATATTTAATTAAACTGTACTTAATTGTATTTAATTTGAATTTAATAACATATATAATTTTAATATACCTAAATTAAATTTATGGAGTTTGTCCTAGATCTATCAACTTATTTCTAATGTGTTATTTAAAAACCCTTGAGGTAAAAAAAAGTATTAACACATGTATTAAAGTCACTGATCTGGAGTCATGTTTGACACCAGCAAACAGATGAATTTGATACAACTTTTTATTCCTAATGCTGCAGTGGTGGGATTCAGCCAGTTTGCACCACTTTGGGAGAACCGGGTGTTAACTTTCTGAGCAGTTTGGTGAACTGGTTGCTGGAAGAAATTATTAGGGCAGAGAACTGGTTGTTACATTATTTGAATCCCACCACTGTAATGCTGGTTTTGTTATTGTTTTCCCCTTATAATTATTCACATTATAAAATGAGAATCAACTGATTCCCTGATTACTTTTTTAGTGAGGATATATATAAGTCCATTCATTTCCGAATCCTCACAACAAAATAATAATCCATGTGGACCATGTCATAGTTTTTAAATTCCCTTTGATGGCAAATAAAGATGTATTCCCTAGTTAAATACTTTTATTAAACTATTCTGGAAAATTTTTGCTCTCTAGATATGCTCTTTTAAAATTAGCTAATAGGTTTTATATTTTTTTAATACTAAGCAACATAATGAAGTTCTTCTCTAACTATTTTGGCTACTGATGAAAACAGGAACCTACCAAAACTTTAAAATGGATAGACAGAAAATCAAATGTACATTTTCTCATTTTAAATTTAATTCGTAAAACATTTTCATTTTATAGCATTCTTCAAATTACATACATAATCTTCCAAAGACCATACCTCAATTTGTTCTTGAATGAGCTCCTGAAAAAATAAACAAAATATGATGTCAGAATTCAGTTTCTGTTTTGTGTTCACAAAGAAATTTTATCCTCTAAAAAAAGATTATGAAATAATAATGATGGAGGTATCAGAATACAATGTTATATACTTTAAATTTTAAAAAAGACAAGTTCTCAGTTAATTTTTTGTAAAGCCACTATTATCAGAAACTGAGTATATTCTTTTTTGAATGCAAGCACAGTAATTGATTGCCAATATACACATAAACCAACTGGAGAGAAAAATAGCTCGCTTCTTTATTAGAAAGGCTACAATCAGTACCAACTCAGAAGTAGCAGGTTTATTAACAATGAAGACTTCAAACAATTCTTGAAAGTGCTTTTTTTAATCCAATAAACTAAAAACCTAAAATAACCCTAATGGTTGCACAGCTTTTTCAAAGAACAAGCACACTACAAGAAAATATCCAATTTCCACAAATCATCCTGGTATAGAATTGTTAATCACAACTTTTGTATAAAGCTAAACCAATGAAAAGCATGACTTTTCTCACTCTACGTGTTATCTTACATTTTATTCAGGATTTTATTCAGACTTGAAAGTAAAAAAAACAGGAAGATAGTTTTTTATGTAGTAGAAATTGCAAACTTTGTGTTGAACAATGAATTAGAGCAAACATCATTTAATACCTATATTTATATCTCACCTGCACAATTCTCTTAGTCACGGAATGCCTTCCACGCCGCAATTCATTAGCCTCTTTCTCCATAAAACACAGTGGCACTTTCCCAACAAGAATCTGAGAGAGATTGTTTTTGGGAAATAGCAATTCAAGGCCTAAGTTCTCCAGACTTTTATGACAGCACCTGCAAAGTTAAACAAAAATTCTAAAGAGCAGGCTCAGATACTCTAGTTCTCTTCCAAGGTTGAAACTCCTGAACTACAAATTACTTCAAATTTTCAAATAGGTGTGACAATTAATAAAGACCAATCACTTCTTGAGTCACAGTTTGTGGAGAATCTATTGCAGACCGTTTACTCATTGATCAGTTCAGCAATAAAATTATGTTATTTATTTTATAGGATCTTAACCAATTCAGATTATTTTTAATTCAATTCAGAAGAATAAGTATCAATATAGTGATTTCACAATAAAAGTCTAATCTGAAAGCACCCTTATGTTTTTGAAGGAGCAGTCAATATGTTGGATGCTCTGAGTAGTACCAACCATAAGAGTCTTCTCTGATCCTCCGTTACGTCAATCTCCAATGGGGGTGACAAAGTAGAAGCCAATAATTTCTTCTTCCCCTGTGCTTCATGTTGCTTGTCATAGGAATCTAATAATAGAGCAACAAAACCATTGTTCATGATGTTTTGAAGACAGTATATATTCACTAAGAAATTAAATATTATTCTACCCAGCAACTGATGGGCAACCTATGCTACAGTATTAAAGAAGAAATATTATTTAACCTTGGCAGCAGTCTTGTTAATACTGTAACTGCCAATATTAACCAAGGCGTCAATTATTATAACACTTTTATCAACAAATTATTGTCTCTGAAATAATAGAGCAAACTGCCATGACTATAAATGACTCCATTTAAAGCCTATAATATACACTTCTTACATCCCAGACAGTTTTTCACATTTTTGGCCAATTATTGCTGCCAGGCCATTGAAGCAAGTTTTCTCTTGGAGTCTTCACTTTAAGAAATTCATAGCTGTTGTTGATCTGGAGGTCAATGAACTATTATAAATTACAAGAATTGCTGCCATCTTTCATAACTATGACCAGATGCTTGTAAAGCTCAAAAATGTCATTCTTTGTGGTAGAAAAAATGGAAATTATTCATATTCTAACATTTACAGAACCTCCAATAAAATCTATATAGGAATTCCTGATCATCAATGATAAATTAATATACATTCATTTTAATTATTAATATATATTTGTATCTCAATAAATTTGATTTTTCAGCTTCCAGCTTATTTTAGCAGCTGTAAAAGTATTTTCTTTGACCATCTGAAGCTGTACCTGTGATAAGTTGCTCAAGACGGACACGTTCATGGGCTGCATGCTGATCCACAAGTACAAGAAGATTCCCATCTAGAGCCATAAAAATAGCATCTTCATCATCTTAACACGTAACATCAGTTGTAAATTTAACCTCACTTTATCCTCAGCTTGTGAGGTAGGTTAGAATGTCGGACAGCAATTTGATCAAGCTTATATGAGAAGCATTTCAAACAAATAGAAATTTGAATTAGAAATCTTTCAGTTCAGCTTCTTTCTTCCCTTGAGGGAAGAGAACAGTTGCAAGAAAATGTTCTGGAGCTCATCTAATTATATTATTTCAAGTAAGACTGAACCCCTTGAATCAATATTACCAATGCAGTTGAATAATCAATATTGTTCTACATTTCATCATAAGCCACTGTGTGTAGTTATTTTCCAGTTAATACTGTACTGAATGGATACATATACATATAGGTGTTAGCAATTCAATAGTAGAATCTGTATAAAAGAGTTGCTGGTAGTTAGGCAGAATAATCATTTAGTAAAGCATTATTATTAGATGTTCCAGTTTTATTTTTTTAAATAATGAGTAACTTGGGATGATTTAAAATGGTTAGGAAGCAACATGCACAATTTTGTTCAATTCATCTTTTTCGCAGCTATGGAATTCTCACGTATAACTAAGTTTTACAAAGTTTTAAATTTTACTGAAAGTTTAAATGTTTCTTTTATAAGAAGAAATTGCATTTTACCTGCATGTTCATTCTCATCTTCCCTAGTGTTGATTAAACATGCAATAAATTTATTGTCCACTTGATTAAGAACCTATAAATTATTCAAAAATAATAAGAGTTTTTAAAAAACAGAATAATTCTAGAGCACAAATGAAAAGATGTGATTTCATTAGATTTTGACCTTGTTAATATGGATCTGTAAATTATTATTTGCTAACAATAGCACTATTTTACCATAGATTGTTACAACCCAGAATAAGTGTATTCTGTACAAGTGTTCAATTTCAAGTGTTCTATTTCAAGTGATTGTTGCAATGCTGCTATTTAGACATTCACCTGCAGAGAATCAATCATCTTTTTAGTGAACCGATAAGGATAGAGGATGTTATGTATTTTCACAGCAAGGGTATCTGCCTGCCCACTGCTAACATCCAGAGCGACCTGTAAGATAAATAATCTCCTCTTAGAATTGTTACTAGATAAGAAAATGGCAGACTGAAAAAATCACACCCCCACTTTAGTATCAACGTGTCTGATATGGAGATAAAGAACAAACAAAACTATAGCATACTATATTGTAATTAGGTATCATTCTAAAAACAGATTGCAGAGATTCTCAACTGCTTTTGAATTAATTATCCTTAATAATAACCCAATGATCCTGGCTTAAGCCAATGGTGATCACAATTTATTCCTGGTTCTGGAGTCTGATTTGGGAAACAAGGTCTACTTTTGCTGGGAATATTCTCCTTGTAACAATTTAAAAAATAACTTCCCTCTCAAAAGTAAATGTTTCCTTTTTTTTAATGCAAAGCTGGTTGAGACTCAGCTGCTACAATTTTGCTAAGCCTCTTTTTTCCCCTTCTGTGTGCTGAGCAATTAAATCCTTCTAAAACTAAGTCATAGATGCACAATCCGGAGAGATTCCATGAAGCAGGTCTAGCCACTGGTTCCTTGGTCTTTGCCAGTCATTGGCTCCACAGAGTCATCTTCAGTTCACCATACCTTCCCAAAAGTCACAATTTACTTGCCAGTGATATGAAAATGCTTTGCCATTGCATTCTTCCAGGATGTTTTTTTTCCCCTTGAATTTGCAGTTTGAACCTAGGGCAGTCAGTGGTGGCTAACCTTTTTGGGCTCCTGTGCCAAAAATTGTGTGTACGCTTGCGTGCCTGTGCTTGCATGCAGCACCCAGAAGGCAACTGGGATCTCCTGTTGGTCTCCCATTCAAATGCAGACCCTTTTTTAAAACTCCGCCGAGCTCAGCCAGGAAGCAATACATCTTTACAATATGTGCGTAGCCTTACAGAATTAGCACACAGACTTACAGTTACCATATATAGTTACCATAGGGACCATACCCATCTATTTAATTGCCAGAATGGACTGAAAATATTTGGAGAGAGCTCCACAGTTATTTTAGGATACAAATGGATCTTATAATAATCCAGTTATCAAGTAAATTGGGGGGGAAACTTTCTGGAAAATTATGAGTAAAAGTAGTATAAACTTTTAAATGGTAAGACTATAACAACATACTTTATCCTAGATACAATAGTAAAAATAAGATTCGGGGGGGGTTACTTCTGAACATGTTGAAATATATTTTCCTCCACTTTTGAATAATTAATATGTGCTTTAAAACCTATACCAGAAAATAATAACATGGATAAGTTTAATCAGTTTTAATATTATAATATACAGTGCAAATAATTATGAACAAATAATAAGAACTTTCCCTGATTACCAAAAATTAAAATGAATGAATGAATGAATAAATGAATGAATGAATGAATAAATAAATGCTACATAATACTACCTACCTCTGGATATTGAGCAAACACAGGATTGTCCCATTCTGAAAGTAGACCCTGAAGAGATTCTTCTTGTGCATCTAAGGGAAAACAATAATATGCAATCTTGAAATTATAAGAATTGTGTCATGTTTGATGTGCGTGCTTGTGCGTGTGTGTATTAAAATAAATTATTCCAAATTAAAACTAGGTGTATCCAAGGAAAAATTATGCCTGCTCTCAGAGATTAGGTACAATATGAGATATATTTCTTTTTACAACCACCTTACATTTTGTGCTAAACACATTCTGAATCTTCTTCCAATCTAGTGTACATTTTAGTACACAATACATGTACTGTTATTTAAAAAATGTTAGAAATCATTGCCTCCTCTATTTCAACTGGAAACATACTAAAAAGTAACAGAACAATTGTTTAATATTTTGTGGCTGATAAAGATCTGAAAAAATTAACCTGTTTTTAGAACAAAGCAATTAAAGCAGATCAATCATTCTTTTTCAAACCACTAGCACTGTTTACATAGAATTGAACACTTCACATTATCCACCATACTGCAGTTCCAAAGGTGCTTTTTCAGGAGGCAATTGGACTTTCCTGGTTTTTCTTTGAAGATGTTTCGCTTCTCATCCAAGAAGCTTCTTCAGCTCTGACTGGATGGTTGGGAATGGAAGGATTTATATTCCTTGCATACAGCTGGTCATTTGCATCCTTTTAGAGGGTTGTTGAAGCACTTGGAGGTTTATCTGTGTCTTCAGGGTCACTTGAATAATGCTAATGGTTCCTGTAGTCTGCAATTTTTCTCGAAATCTATTCATACTCCTACACCATTCGAAGGGTGTTCATCCCAAATTGCATAGCTAAAAGTCTGTAGAGATTCTCAGTCATCCAAGTCAAAGAAATGTAAGAAAGTCCAGTTGCCACTTGAAAAAGCACCTTTGGGACAACCATGACCTGGATGATTGAGAATCTTTACAGACACAATACTGCAGGTGACTTTGAATCTAGAAAAGCTATTTGCAGTTCTGCACGTCATGGGAGTCATACAAATTTAACTGTTAATAGAGCTCAAATTGCACCCAATTTCTGTTGGGACAGTTGCAGAATTAGTATTTTATGCCCTGGTAAACTCAGCCTACCTCTGTAATCCTGACTTTCCAAACTCCTCTCTTTCTGTGCATTTGGAAGGAAGGGCACAACAACTTCACTTCGAAAGGGATGGCACCTGCACTGAAACCCTAAATATTTAACAGGTTACTTCGATATGTACTCTTATAATTACCTCTGAATATGCTCCTGCATATTATTACAATCCCCAGTCATCCCATTTTATACATTCACAGAGAAGTCATACTATAAAACTAAGCAGAATTACATCTTGGTATCTTCAAATAAATAAACATGGACAGTTATGTGAGGTATACAAATAGACATTATTAAGGTTAGTAATGATGTGGTTCTCAAACAATGTCTTTCACATTAAAACCTAGAAGAAATAGAACATGTCCAGAAAAAAAATATCCTAAACAAGTAGAGCAAAAGAGAGTTTTCGTTCAATAGCAGATGTGTTGTGCTTGAAAGTATATACTGAAGCAGAAGTGTGAGGCTTTGAGGCCCACTATCAGTCTAGTCTGCTTCTTATGCTACTACTGAGCCTTACATTCAGATTGCATGCAGCTGCATGTGGAAATCTATCTATCTATCTATCTATCTATCTATCTATCTATCTATCTATCTATTTATTTATGAGATTTATATGCTGCTCTATCTCCCTAAGGACTCAGGGCGGCTTACAATACTAAAAACAATACAATATAAATATTAAAAAATTAATTAAAACGGAAATCTCATAAATCAGTTAAAAATTTAAAAAACAACCACTAAAAGCCACTAAAAAGACCCTTCCCCCCCCTTCAGTCCAGGTAGGCTAGTTGGAACAGCCAAGTTTTTAGGCCATGGCAGAAGGATCGGAGGTCAGGGGCCACCCAGAGCTCCAGGGCTAGCTGGTTCCAAAGGATGGATGCCCCACAGAGAAGGCCCTACCCCTGGGAGCCGCCAGCTGGCATTGCCTGGCTGACGGCACCCTGAGCAGGCCCTGCCGGTGGGAGCACACGGGTCGTCGGGAAGCTGTTATCGGCAGCAGGGTTTCCTGCAAATACCCCGGTCCAATGCCATGAAGGGCTTTATAGGTTAACACGAGCACCTTGAATCTCACTTGGAGGGCAACCGGTAACCAGTGCAGCTCACGCAGGAGGGGTGTAACATGGGAGTATTGGGAACCTCCCATCACAACCCGCACCGCTGCATTCTGGACAAGTTGAAGCCTCTGGGTGGTCCTCAAGGGCAGCCCCATGTAGAGAGCATTGCAGTAGTCCAGATGGGAAATGACAAGCGCATGAGTAACCATACGTAGAGCATCTCGATCCAGGAAGGGTCACAACTGGCACACCAGGCAAGCCTAGGCAAACGCTCCCCAGCCACGGCTCCCACCTGCTCCTCTAAACTGAGCTGTGCGTCCAGGAGGACACCCAAGTTGTGAGACCTATCTATGGGGGGCAACACCTCTCCCCCCATAGCTAGAGATGGAATATCGAGCATCTGGCTAACTCGAGATGCCAGTACATACAGCCATTCGGTCTTAGCCAGGTTGAGCCGGAGTGTGTTCCTCCCCATCCAGACCTGCACCCCTTCCAGGCACCTGGACATCACTTCGAGGGCATCACTGGGTTGGTTAGGGGTGGAGATGAAAAGCTGGGTATCATCAGCATACTGATGATATCTCACCCCAAAACCACGGATGATCTCACCCAGCGGCTTCATGTAGATGTTGAACAAGAGGGGCGAGAGAACCGACCCCTGAGGCACCCCACAAAGGAGGGGCCTCAGGGTCGATCTCTGCCCCGCTGCCAATACTAACTGCGTACAACCCGAGAGGTAGGAGGAGAACCACCGTAAAATGGTGGCCCCCACCCCCAACCCCTCGAGGCGTCACAGTAAGATACCATGGTCGATGGTATCAAAAGCCGCCGAGAGATCTAACAGCACCAGGACAGAGGAATAACCTCTGTCCCGAGCCCTCCAGAGATCATCCACCAGCGCAGCCAATGCCATCTCTGTGCTGTACCCGGGCCTTAAACCCGATTGGTATGGGTCTAGATAGTCAGTTTCCTCCAGAAACACCGGAAGCTGTCAGGCAACGACACTCTCAACCTTTGCAACAAAGTGAAGGTTGGAGACTGGACGAAAGTTGTTTAAATCAGCTGGGTCCAAGGCAGGCTTCTTGAGGAGGAGCCTCACCACCACCTCTTTCAAGGTGGAAGGGAAGGAACCCTCACTCAAAGAAGCATTAATAACTGCCTGGAGCCAGCCTCGTGTAACCTCCCGGGTGGCATACACCAGCTAGGAGGGACACGGGTCCAATAAACACATGGCAGCACTCAGCTTCCCCATGACTCTGTCCACCTCATTTGGAGTCACAGAATCAAACTCCTCCCAGATAACATTTCTAAGACCAGTCGCCATATTCCCATCGGACTCTGCCCAGTCGGAGTCCAAGCCTGTCCGAATCCAAGCGATCTTGTCCGTCAGATGTTGACTAAACTCCTCAGCACGTCCTTGAAGAGGGTCCTCCCCCCCTCTGGTTAAGGAGGGAACAGGAGACCCTAAACAGGGTAGCCGGGTGATTATCTACGGACGCAATGAGAGCAGAGAAGTACGTACACTTCGCTGCTCTCATCGCAGCAAGATAAGACCTAATATAGGTTCTTAACTGCGATCGGTCAGATTCAGACCTGCTGGACCTCCAACAGCTCCCTAGGCCTCTTTTCCACTGCTTCATTTCTCGGAGCTCCTTAGAAAACCAGGGAACTACTAGAGATCTGTGGCGGGTCAGAGGCCGCAAAGGAACAACTCGGTCCAGCACCCCGGCGGCAGGCGTCCACCAGGGTCTCCACCGAGCTGTGGGCAAAGGAGGCCAGAATTGGCCCAAGTGCCATCAGGAACCCTTCCAGGTCCATTAGGCGCCTGGGGTGGAGCCATCTCACCGGTTCCACCTCCCAGCGGCGAGGGGTGGCATATTGGAAGGCCAGTCGGAGGAGATAATGATCTGCCCATGACAGGGGTTGTATAGTTGGAGACCCCCCCCAGATCATTTCTCCACTGTCCCGAGAGAAAAAACCAGGTCAAGCATGTGTCCCCCTTCGTGAGTCAGACCCTGTATTACTTGAGTCAGGTCCAAGGCCATCATGGAGGCCATGAACTCCTGCACCAACCCTGATGCCTCTCCCAGAGAAGGCAAGTTAAAGTCCCCCAGGACCATAAGCCTGGGGAACTCAACTGCCACCTCCAAGAGGACATCGAGGAGGGCAGGCAGGGCTGTAGCCACGCAACTGGGAGATAGATACGTGAACAACAGACCCAACTGACCCCCAGGGCCCAACCTCAAGAGGAGAGACTCACATCCGCCTATCTGCGGGACAGTGGTCTCCCCCAGACAAAGAGCCTCCCTGATCACAACCGCCACCCCCCCCCACCCCTACCCTGGGCCCGGGGCTGGTGTAGCACATGGAAACCCAGCGGGCACAAATCCACCAGAGGGATTCCCCCCTCCAGGCCCAACCAGGTTTCTGTAATGCAAGCCAGGTCCGCGTTTTCCTCCTCGATCAAATCCCTGATGAGGGGAGCTTTGTTCACTACGGACCTGGCGTTCAAACACACCACCTTGAGCCCAGGGGCCCAGTCCTCCAAGCTCCAGGGAATGCAGGAACGAACCTGTGGGTCGGAGCGCGCCACCGCTCGCAGACAGCGGGGGTGCACTCCCGGAAACCGATACGGCCCGCCGTCCTTACCTCTGCCGCCATTCCTGATCACCATGGGGATAATTCCCCCCACCTTCCCCTCCAGGGCCCCGGCCCACCCCAACCTCCCCCTGCCGTGACCCATTTCTAACCCGGATTGATATCCCAGAGGAGCCCCCCAAGTTCCAACTGGGCTAGACTACCCACCCTATGTTCTTCCCCATGAAAAAGATGGTTGCAAATACAATAGTCAGGAAGATAGTATACATTTTAAAAAGAACTAGGATTCAAGCAGTTTGAGAAATGCTGCAACGTAATTTAATTACCAAAACTGTGTTGCTAAACATAGCAACAGAAGTTGCTATTTAAGTACACTTCTAATTATGCAGGCAATTGGACTATGTCAGTGATGGATAATCTTTTCATCATCGCATGCCGAAAGTGTGTGCGCACGCACGTGTGCCTGCACCCATGACCCAATGCATGCAGGACCCCCTACCCCCCTGCGCATGCGCATGCTACCCCCCGTGCCACACACCTCTGCATGCGGCGTGACCCCCCCGCATGCTTCCCGCCTCCCTGCGCATGCATGGCAGATACCCGACAATCAGCTGGCTGTCGGGGGCACGCACGCATGCACAGTGGATCAGTTCTGGGAGACAGCTCGCGTGCCGGCAGAAATGGCTCTGCGTGCCACTTCCGGCACGCGTGCCATAGGTTCGCCATCACAGGACTATGTTCTGTAACAATACCCATAATTTTTGATATAGTAATCTGTACTGTGATTGAAGAAGAAAAGACAAATCAATTTTCTTGAAACTTATTGTTTTAAATAATTCTTAAGTACAGAATGAAGCCAGATGATTCAAGAGAAAATCATTGTCTTCACTGCTAATTGGGCAATCAAATTTACAAGAATTCTATAAATTAATTTAATACTTCTACCATATACAGGTAGTCCTCAACTTACAACCATTCATTTAATAACTGTTCAAAGTTGCAACAGCACTGAAAAAAGTGACATGATCATCTTTCACATTTACGACCGTTGCAGCATCCCTGTGATCATGTGATCAAAATTTGGACACTTGGCAACTCTCATTTATTTATGATGGCTGTGGTGCTCCAGGGGCATGTGATCATCTTTTGTGACCTTCTGACAAGCAAAGTCAATGGGGAAGCCAGATTCACTTAACAACTGTGTGACTAACTTAAAAACTGCAGTGATTCACTTAACAGTGGTGGCAAGGAAGGTTGTAAAAATGAGACAAGACTCACTTAACAACTGTTCTACTTAGCAAGAGAAATTTGGGGTTCCATTGTGGCAAGTCAAGAACAAACATATATAAGTGACATAGAGCTGAGCAAGATTAAAGAGGGAATTACTATTTAGATTTCAGGAATTTATTTAACTAGTTGACTAAATACATAGTGTTGGAAACAATAAGAGGAATTCTTTATTATTATTCATAGTGTGTTATTCATAGTGTGTTAAGTATGATGGAATCATACTTAACATGCTTGATTGATTGATTTGCACAATCTGCCAGCTCTTGGTAGTTTACATAATATAAATTATTAAAACATTCACAGTACATTTAAATTATTACTTATCTGAAAACTCATTAATAGTATATCAACAAGACTAGCAGAAATTAAAATATAAATAACATCACAGCACATATGATTTCTTTTTCAGTGCTTATATTTATTTTCACCTGGGCTAATCTGTCATTTATGAGATAAGCTATGAACTGACTTTCTGCTGTCTCTTAATTATTCATGTCTGTTCTTTCCTCTGTTCCTTTCCTAAAGGTAAAAGTTCCCCTCACACATATGTGCTAGTCAGTCATTCCAGCTCGAGGGAGTGGTGCTCATCTTCATTACAAAGCTGAAGAGCCAGCGCTGTCTGAAGACATCTCCATGGTCTTGTGGCCGGCATGACTAAATGTCGAATGTGCATGAAATACTGTTACCTTCCCACCAAACTGGTCCCTATTTTTCTACTTGCATTTTTACATGCTTTTGAACTGCTAGATTGGCAGAAGCTGGGACAGGTAACAGGAGCTCACTCCGTTATGCGGCGCTAGGGATTTGAACTGCTGAACTGCTGACCTTTCTGATCCACAAGCACAGCGTCTTAACCACCATGTCCTTTCCTAGCCTCTCCATAATCTCTCAGAGTGTATTGGGGAAGCTATTACTCTGAATTATTAAGATTTAACTCCTGATACAACCATTCTATCCATAATGCTATACTGGCAATGAAACAGTTTTACACCATGTACTTACCATTCTCTATGACATTTACAGCTATTGTGCTTAGATCTTTAGTACAAGCTACTGAAGATTCTTCAGGAGGAGCTGTATAGGAACTCAGCCCACTCATTTTGTTGATGAATACCATTCTGCCCAATGATGCATCAAACTTATAAAACCACTCAGAGGGACTGAATTTTGGTTTCTCACTCGCACTTGAATCATCTGTGTTCTTTTCCATATTTCCAGGCACATTTACACTTCGAAGTTCATTACATTTTGCAGCTTGCTTTGTAAATTCACCCATAATGCTTGAGTCTTCACAAGAACTGTCAGTATCCACTTTGTTGCACAGAACTGAGTGTCTGTTTTGGGAGATTGTGTATTCTCCATCAGTGTCAATGAAACAATGACTGACAGTTTCTGCTCTTGCATTCAATGTTCCCATAGAATTACCCTGTTTATCAGAGGCTGTAGCAAACCAATTACTTTCTGTTTCTTCCTCTCTTATGGAAGGACAGTGTTGAGATTTTTTATAGGTACTTTGCGAATGAGTACTTCTAGATATGAGATGCTGTATATTTTTAACTTCGGGACCTGAACACACTTCAGTTTGAGCTGAAGATTTATCTATGGGTTCTGTACTTATAACATCCTGATCACATTCTTTCATTCTTGACACTTTAGAGGCAAGTGTCCTTGTGCAATTAGATCCAGATCCAGATTTCCTTACTTTTTCAGAATATTCTGTAATGGTACTTGAACTAAAAGCTTTTCTGATAGACAGATTTTCTTCTGGGGAATGCTGAGACTTTTCTAAGCGAAGGAGGCAATTACAGCCTTTATTATTAGACTCAATATATTCTTTCGTTGGAGTTTCACAAATTTTCTGTAGATCTGTTCTATCACTAGCCATAGATTTGGAATAGACTGGTGCTTCATTACTATTTATTTCTGTACCTTTTATTGATGCATTCCTTTTTAAATTCCCATAATATTTTCTGAACCTATCAAGGGATCCCAGTTTTGAATGGCAACTTAATTTTGTTGAATCACAATATTGAACCCTAACAGAAACATCATTTATTTGCCTATTGCTGTTTATATTGCCTAAATGATTAACTGAATCTGCAGGCACTACAGGCATATATCCTTTTGCATGTGATATTACAGAATGCACAGTACTATCTGCAGGAAGTGAGACTGATGTACTCTTTTTCTCTAGCCATTCCTTTGTATTTCCTGTGTGTATGATATTGGTTTTTGTCATATATTCTAGAGAACTCGGAATCTGCTCTGAAAATTCTAGCTGTTTTTCAAACATAGCCTTGGCACTTACTGGACCCAGTTTAGCCTGTCTGTTTAATAAACTACTAGATTCTGTTGTTCTATATGATGGCTGATTTTGAGGTAAATATGCTGTAATGTTTTCGGAAGCCAGTTTCAAAGGATCATGTTCTACCATCAGTCTGCTAGCAATATTTAACTTGGTAAAGGATTCTCTGCCCTTTTTTTCCGACTTGCATTTTCCCATTGTGCTATCTCCAAAAATATATTTACTTTTAAATTCATCAATATGTTTTTCAATTTCAATACATCCCACAGTGTCTGAATCAGGGCTCCTTTCCTGGATTCCTGCATCATTAGTATCTTTCCCATGGTCCTCAGTACAAAGCAAAGTATCAGAATGATGGTCTGTTTCTGAAATTTTGTCTTGGATGCCAAGTTCTTCTGGGCATTTGGACCTCATAACATCAATGTGTAGTTCTGACTCTTCAGGGACTTTATTGAATTTTAGAAAATCAGAAATAATGTCATTTTTATTGGGCAGAAGATACTTATCTTTACTACTTCTCAATTCATGAACAGATTCAAAACCAGTTACATTTGAGTAAACACCTACTTCTTTCACATTGTCAACAGGTTGTATATTATCTGGTATCTTCTTTGTCACTTTCCTTCTGACAGATTTTGATTGCAGATTAAATGTTTCATAAGACTCTACAATATTATCACAAGCTGACTTAAAGCTCTCCTGCATATCCTTCTCTTTGGGGAGAGAAGACTGTAAAGCTATGTTATCCAAACAAAAATCATTATTTTCATTAAAGTCTGTAGTAGCTTCACTACACAACTCAATAAATAGATGTTCTTGCTTTAAAAATGCTTTTACTCCTTCTTCAACGCAGGTTAGGAGAGCATCCCATCTGCGAAATTCTATTAAAGTTTTTGCAGGTTCCAAACATATATCATATTCATCATGCTGACATTTCACATTGATAATAAACACACCATGGAGTTCTGAGCCAGAACGATAGACCATTTACATATAACACTCTGTTTCCTCAATAGAAAATCAATAAGCTTATGCAATTTTGTTTTTAATATCAACCTATTATTTATATACAAAAATTGAATATTCTTATTGTAATGTCCTTCTGAACTGATAAAGCACCATTGTTTAACAGGAAAAATCTTCATTTCAAGTAACAGAAAAGAGACAGATGGATGAACAAGTGAAAGAGCCTCTACTTTATGCCTCACTCTCTCAAATTCCAGTGTGAAATCCATGCACTTTCTCCTCACAGGTAGCTGATGGTACAAATTGTATACAGTCACTGTTGTTCCAAGACTAGGCCTACTCAGTTCTGCTTCTGAGACTTCAAGACCTTTTCCATTGTGAAACAGTTTCAAGAAGGTTTTTGCTATCCTACTTGTCCTGGATGATATTTCCAATATACTGGCCATACTTGCAATACTTGCCAAAGCCTCTCCACGGAAGCCATAAAACTTCAGATTTTCTAAGTCTTCCAATGAATAACATTTACTAGTAAAGTATCTATTGCCTACTTTGTTGAGGTCTTCTCTTTCCATCCCACAGCCATTGTCCACCACCTGGACCTTAAAGGTTTCCAAATCCACTCTAATAGCAATACATGTAGCTTTTGCATCTATGCTATTAAGGATAAGCTCCTCAACACAATGTCCGACTGAATTAATGGCCACTCCAGAGCGCAAACTGGTTTGTATTTCTTCAGGCAAGCATTTGATCATTGTAAGAGAAAAGGCTGTTGAAATCTCGGTCTATTAGTTATGCATTGCCATCTGCCTTTTCTGTAAATATCCTGTTAAAAAAACAGAGAATCCAATGATCTTTTAATTTTTAGCCAGATATTTCACAAATCCCTTAATATTTTCCAGAGTGTTTCCAATACTCATTTTGTACTTTAATTAACAAAATCCAGTTCAATTTAGAAAAAAAATGCTTTCACTTAAGTTCAACCTAGATATGTTTAGTTAGACTGTTTTAGTTAAAATTGCATGCAGGAACTATTAGCAGGGATGTTAACATTGCTCTCCCTGTGCTCTCCCCCCTAAAATGGCTTTTTTCAGTCAAATCCTAATTCTCAGTTCCCATTAATAACTGATCAGCTGAGTAGTGGAGAAACTGGACAATTTATTTCTAGACTATAACATGGAAAATATTAGGAAACAATGACTATTGTGAGCTAACTTGCTATTCTTTGATTAATGCAATTAATTGTAATTTTTGCTGTGATAACATATGATATTTACAAGTCAGTTAGTGCAATAGTTAGCATTCTTACATTCATTAACACCATTCATTTTTGGCTTCTACTTGTATTGACATTTAGCCTGTCATACACTGAGCTAAGCTCTCTCACAGGACTGCTGTGAAGATAAAAAATGTGCTAAGTCCCTTCCACATATCCAGTTAAAAGTAAGATGTAAAACAGGTAAAAAGATTTTACAATGTACATTTTCGAAAATGTTGCACTTCTGAGACTATTTTAGCAAGACAATAATGAAATCGGAAGAAGTCCCACCTTTCTGCCAGATTTAAGGAGGAACTTTTGGCTTCAAGATGATTGTTGACATGCGAGAAACAGGCAGGAAGGAAGCACCTTCCCAATCAAGCAGTTAATGGAGATCTGTCGTTGGTTCCGTTTTCTGCCCACCGCCTCTCCGCTGAAGTAACTTCAGGCTCTGCCTCCTTTCTTTCGTCACAGGTCTACCCAGAGCTGCCCCGTTTCTCTTCCGTATTTTTTTTTCTCCTCTGGACAAAATCACCTCAGTGGGACCCAACCCGCCTCTTCAGTTAGCTTTATTGTCGATCATCTGAAAGCAGGTCGGTGCTGCGGAAGAAATTGGGCCTTCTCAAATGCCTCATGTGAGAACTTCAGTTCCCAGCGTACACCAAAATATTACAATGCATTCTGGGAGTTGTGGTATTTTTGTGATTTTTATTTACAAGACGGATCGAAGTTTTGTTAGCTCCTCCAAATCATTGTATAATATAAACCTGAACTTGCTTCTGATCCGCTCTAGATCTCCTATAATCAACTATTCCTGAAGAATCTTTCCGCAATTAAACAGCTGCAGAATAAAAAATCTTGAGCAAGGCGTCAAGTAGCACAGAAAAAGTTAGTGTTTAAATGTAGGTGGATACATATTTTCGGCTTAAATGAAAGTTTGAACATCGCAAATGTTCAATTAGACAGTCCTTGAAGCACTGCAAATTTTTATGAATTTTTACCATTTTGATACACAACACTCTTTCAAAGTTGTCCTTCAACAGGTTAAATATAAATCATTACATTTAGGGAGAAGAAATACAAATTATATATTCAAAAATATATGAGTCACGAGTGCCAAAAAAGGCCCTAATTTTTCTTAAAATGGTTGTCAACTTTTTTCACATATTTATTTTTTCTCAACAAATATAAAATACAGAAAAACACCTTGTAGGAATACAGTATTTCAGGTTGCCGAGGAGGAGCTAAAAGGAATATTGTTGCTGAAATATGATATAAGCAGCAGCTGGAAAAGTTGAGAAACACATTTAAGGCTGCGGCTGTGCAGCTCTGACTTATAAACTCTTATCGTATTCCAAGGCATATGTGCAATGAGACAATATTTGAATATTAATTGAGAATGGTGTTAATTTAATATAACTGAGGGTTGTACTACATTTAGGTATTTATCTCATGCTTAAATATCCAGCAATGCAAATTAAATACTTTTGCTTGTCTGCAAAGATTCTCAGTCATCCAGGTCATGAGTGTCCCAAAGGTGCTTTTTCAGGAGGCAACTGGACTTTTTGAAGGCTTTTGCTACTCATCCAAGAAGCTTCTTCAGCTCTGACAGGATACTGGGGAATGCAAGGATTTCCCCACTATCCTGTCAGAGCTGAAGAAGCTTCTTGGATAAGAAGCAAAACATCTTCAAAAGAAAAAACAAAACAGTCCAGTTGCCTCCTGAAAAAGCACCTTTGGGACAATGCTTTTGCTTGTGTTTAGTGAAGTACCAGTTAAAAAGAATGTCTTTAAATGGTCCATAGGAGTTGTATGAATACCATAGCCCTGACAACCCCTCCAATATGGCTATTATGTTCCCATCTGTTTATCTTCATAGTTATAGCATGGTTTGTAACTAGATTATACTGAAATGCAGAACAATAAAATTATTTTTTATACTTTGCATAGCATAGTTTAAATCTTGATCAGAAAAAAATCATTTATACTTATTTAAAATAGAGTTCCTTTTCTTAGTGTATATTTACCCCCCATATCAAGTTATTTTACAATTTATGAAATTTCAAAAAGTTTAAAACAAAAAAACTAATAAGCTTGCAATGAAATTCTGTAATTTATATTCTATATACTTGCAATCTTTCAATATGTACGTTTCAGTTTTATACATAGCTCTGGATATGATGCAGCAAATGTATCTTTATCAACAGTCAAAATATTGGGACATCACTCAATTCAGGAAATGTTTATCTTAAAACATTTAATAGAAGCTTCATATAATAAATAATTACAACAGAAAGAATGCATTTAACCAATTACAAGAAAATGAAAACTAAATGAATGACTGTCTTCTAGACAAGTCCATGGTCCAACCATGTTTTCTATTCTTAAGCCTCTTTATTTGATTATACAAAAGTCACTATGCTCTAAATGAACAATTTTCTTTTCATTGTGGAATTCAGCTCTGTCGATGTGAGATTTGGGACTTCCAGTTTTCTGAAGCCATTCCTGAAGTTGTCGGACTTTGATAAGAGGGCCTTGGATTTGTCCTTGCACGGTGCCATAATTAGTATTTTGGACCCAGCCAACTAGACCCAACTTTTTTCCTTGTGCCTAAAAATAACAATACACATGCAGATATTAAAAAAAATCACACATACACAAATATGATTAATCTAAATTATATGAAAACCTTTAGAATTCCTCTGTAGAGAATTATTATAACCCCACTAAATTACTGTATAATCCAAACTTCTGCTGTGCCATTCAAAGATAAACCAAGATTAATTGGAAATGTATTATTTGTTGTTAAAAAGAGCTAATATAAATGACAATGGCATCTTACAATAATAAAGATATATACAGCTTGCATGTGTCTATTCTTCTGATTTCAATAATATGACTTAATTCAAGTTAAGACTACAGGTAGCCCTCAACTTATAACCAGTCATTTAGCAATGTTGCAATTTAGAATGACATTGAAAAACATGGTTTATGATTAGTCCTTGCAATGATGATCATTGCACGATCACCATAGCCATGATCAAAATTTGCGTGCTTGGCACCTGCATGTATTTGATTATTGCAGCATCCTGGAATCATATGATCACCATTTATGATTTTCCCTGCCAGCTTCTGACAACCAAAGTCAATAGGCGAAGCCATATTCAGTTAACAAGCACATGATTCATTTAACAACTGCAATGATTCACTTAATAACATTGGTAAAAAAAGGTTTTAAAATTGGGGTACAACCCATTTAACAACCACTTTGCTTAGTAGCAGACATTCTGGTCCCAATTGTTTTATTTATTTATTTATATTTTATTTTGTCAATCGCTTACAAGATAATAGGTATAAGTATAAACATGAGTAAGAAATAGGTACAAATAAATGGGGACAATAGGACAGGGACGGGAGACACGATGGTACATTTATGCACGTTATTATTATTGTGGTCATAAGTTAAGGACTACTTGTATCCAGCTGCCTAAGCAAAGCTTCCAAAGTTCTCACAATTATATTTATATGCCACCCATTTCACTGTCAAGCGATTCTTGGCTTAAAACATAAAAATACAATATAAAATGATAAGCACATTCAGCATTAAAAATTTAAAAAAATAGCAAAGTACTAGATAAAAATGAACCAGTACATAAACCAGATGGAAGTAGAACCTTCTAAGTTACTAACCACCTCCAGAAAGTTCACCAGTTTGGAACCAAGTGCAGAAGAGAAATTGGGAGGAAAGTGACACAAAATTGCCAGTACTGTACAATCTATTACCTCAGGGAAATTGCAGACTGAGCCCACTCACCTGGGTATGTTTCCGGAAAAATACCCCTTGCACCTTCCCAAACACCTCATAGTCCACCGAAATGAGGCCGCTTCCCTCAGCCATGGTCGGGGGTGCCTGTGCAGAAAGCAAAACAGCAATCAGGCAGAAAAAGAGAGGCTGGTGCCATACCCGCAGGGAGACCGTCCCTCGAGCAGCCTCCAAAGGCTCTTGCATTGTCGAAGCGATCTGCTCCCCGGGTGCCTATGCAGGATAACTAAGTTAACCTGGCTCTCGCTTCCCTCCCCTACCTCCTACAGAGGAAGTTGGAGGGCAAGTCGCACGGCATCGCGCCGACAGGCCCCTCCCTTATTTCCATCCCGTTGGGTACACATGACAGAAGCGCCAGAGACCTGCCGGGTCAGGTTTCGTCCTGGCCACCCGAAAGTTTCTCTGCCAGCTTCGCAGATGGCTGTCAAGAGAGACGCTCCCCCTAGAACCGAGCGGGCGCGAGCGGCGCACCAACGGCCACTAACGACGAGCACACTTCGTGGAGACAGGCTTCGGCACGTCGGAACCGAAGTGGAATTAATTACGCGATTTATAGTCGAGCGGCGCTGCTTTGTAGAGCTAAACGGCGGACAGTTTGGGCTATAACTAACATCACATAATTACGAAAAGCCGGTATGGTTCCTAAGGATTCCCACCCACCGGAAACCGCTGAGGTGGAATCGGATGTAGCGGGGGGGGGGAGGCGCTGCGGTTGCTAGGCAACGGCGCTAAACCGCCACCCGAAGGTCTGGTGGCGCCGTTAAGAGAAAACAGGCAGGCGGGCGCGGCGTCGCGTGCGCTGCGGTTGTGTGTCTGGAGCCGGCGAGCAGGCTATTTTGGTAGGTGCGTGAATTCAACTTGTAGCAGCCACAGTGCCTCCGTCGATACCCTCCTCTTCCCTGAGTTTTGTCAAATTTCGAACCGGCAGTTTGGGTCCCATTATAGTGTAAAATCATTAATGGAGACGAGCGCTAGTTTAATGCTGTGTAAAATTGTAGCGGCCGCCTTTGGGGCCGAGGAAGAAAAGGCATTCCCTTCAGCCTCTTAACTATGGAAGTGAACCCTAACAGCAAAAGCATTCACAAGCAGTAACAATCCTTGGCTTATCCCGGCTGATATTGGACTCGGATTCGGACTCGGATTTGTATAGGGGAGACAACCAGAAATCCCCGGGCTGTAGGCTAGACCAGAAAATTTTAAAAAACAAAACAAAACTAGAGAAAAGGTCCCAAAGGTGCTTTTTTCGAAAGGCAACTGGACTTTCTGGTTTTTCTTTGAAGAACCTAGAGAAAAGGAAATTGTTGAAATTGTTGCCAAGAAATATGGAAGAGCCAATGGACTGGAATTCAACTGGAAGGGTATTTTACCTAGAGAGATAGGCATTAGGAAGGAAAAGGGGCTAGAGTTTTAGAATTATGAAAAGGTAATCTAAGTATGATTTAGCTGTCTTCAGGTTCCATAGGTAACCACACAAAGATAAGTTATTTCTGCTCTACAAGCTAGCAAATAGTTTGATTGCCTTGACTTGTTTAGATTGGGCATAAAAGTACAGTACAGGAATGAATTTATAGGGCAGCTGCTGAAAACAAGTACTGTATATGGCTGATATCTACAGATTTCCACTAGCTTTAGGATGAGTACATTTTAATATATACAACATATTTATTATAGAAGTAAGGAAATGCTATGATGGAGGATGAAAAAAAGATAAATAAACAAAGGTTTCCTCATGCTCCTTCCATTCTCTTTCTGTCTTTCCTGTCTTAAAGCAGTTTCTCTGTTGTATTTATTGACCTTATTGATTTATAACTTTTCTAAGTTGGGAAAATGGGAAACATAATTCCTAATGAGTACATTTTATAAACTGAGAAAAACATAGTACAAGTGTTCCAAATATATCTTGAGAAGAACCTCTTTTGCAGATATTGATCTTTGGACATATTTGTAATAGGAAAAGCAGAGATATATGTCAGATCCCACACACTGTTAGGACTTTGAAAACTTGATATCAACATGTACCAATTTAGATCACATCAATAAACATCCGGAAGCCAATGAAGATTTTTCAGTATACATATTATTATTCCTTGAATTTTACATTGATTACTTGTCTGGCTGCCTCCTTTTACACCAACTGCAATTTCTGGATATTTTTCAAGGTTAGGTCCATTTAACACATTGCAGTAACCAGAAACCAAGATGGGATATACTGTAGTGAAGGTATGGACAATTGTTGCTAACTTATTAGAATTGCATCTATCTGTGCAAATGTAATTCTTACAATCTTAAGTCCAATGACAGCCAATTAAACAGCACTCTCAGACTGTGAACCTATTGTTTTACTTCATGTGGAACCCCATCAAAACAGGCTAAACTTCAGTTCACAAATCTGACCCCAAGACCCATTCTTATCAGACAATCTAGAAAGATACCTTTGTTTACGATATACAACTATTGAAATCCAGTCAGTCTTCATGCACGTTTATTTTTTTAGTTTGGTTTACCAAAGTAATGTTTGCATCACGTCCCTGCCAAATGAACTGAAATGAGTTTGTTTTGGTCTATAATCACATAAGCATCCATAATCAATGGACTTTTTTGTAACAGAGACTTTACATCTGCCACCTTTAGGCAACAAATAATATCCCATCTGCAAAGAAGCATTACTCACTACCTTAAATATGAGATCAGTTGTGGTTGATTTAATAAACCAGGTGCGGCAAGGATCAAATAATCAGGTGTTAAGCCTATTTCTGTACAACCTGTTCAACATTCTAGAGATTGAAAATACAAAATCAGAGAAAAAATTACGGAGAAAGGATTATAGTCTTACGATATACCCAGTATTCCAAGTTGAGATAGAACTGATTATACAAAAAATTATGTGAAGTCTTCTCTACCACAAAATCTTGGCAAAGAAGGTGCTGCCAAGTACAGAATATAAATGTTGACTAATTATTTGGAAATATATGCAGTGAAGGCAAATGGAGATTCTGCAGGGTGTGGTAAAAAATGTCATGTCAACCATAATAGTATTATTAATTCAGTTCATTTTTATAAGCATTGTACACATTCCACACTTAAGAAACAGATGGAGCTTCAGTCACACCATTGTGGCCACCATATTGATTTTTTTACCCATGGAGACAGGAAAGTGAGCAAATTTGTTTCTTCCAGTGTCGTACAGGTGACCTTATAAAGAACCTTAGTCTGATCTCAGTGTAAGATACTTGTTTTCCAGTTCTCATTTCTCCTATGTACTTCATTTTTCTCAGTAGCCCTAAGGGTCATTTGTCTCCTCAAGGGTTGTCATCCTAACCACTAAAATTATTTCCATATTCTGCAGATTATCCAGTCTATCAGCATTATAGCTGACAGATAAAGCAGAAATTCCTCCAAGTACACTCAGGAAACCATTGGACTATAATCCTGTCATTTTAACTGGTCCTCCTTCCTGCAGGTTTATACTAACCATCAATTTGAAATTGACTAGGTAATGATCTCTGTGTGACTTACATCACAGAAAGACTTCCCATTTTCAGATCAAGAGTCATGGTGGTACAGTGGTTAGAATGCAGTATTGCAGGCTAATTCTGCTGACTGCCAGGGGTTTAGTCCTCACCCACTCAAGGTTGACTCAGCCTTCCATCCTTCTGAGGTCAGTAAAATGAAGACCCAGATTGTTGGGGGCTATATGCTGATTCCGTAAAACTTTTTAGAGAGGGCTGTAAAGCACTGAGAGATCTTATATAAGTGCTATTGCTATTAGCAGTCATTCAGAATAATATTACCAAATCCTGAGTGTAACCTTTTACATATGCAGGTCAGATGTAAATTGGAACAGAGCCATAGTAATCAAGGGAATTATTGAATCTTGAGGTGCTTTTTATTGAGCAGTTTCAGCATGGGCATTGAAATCCCATGAATATGGAGATAAGGATATTATAAGTTTGCACTGAGGTCATCCACAGAAAGAGAAGCAGCAGGGAAGATGGTACACTAATAGTATCATCTTCACATTGTCCCAGCCACATAGGTGCAGCAGCATGAATTCAGCACTGGTAGATGTCTGGAGATTTTCAGTCATCTAGGTCATAGTTGTTCCAAATGCATTTTTTCAAAAGGCAACTGCACTTTCTTTGTTTTCCCTTCAGGGAAAAACAAAAAAGTCCAGTTGCCATTTGAAAAAGTACCTTTGGATCAGCAGTGGTAGACTAATGATACACACGGGGTTAGCAGAAGGAATTCATATAGACCAAGTCCAATGCACCTCACCAGTGACTAATCCAATTTGCAGCATCATGGTGTAGCCAGCTGGACAGTGCTAGGAAATGTGAGTGCATCCTTTTCCTCTGTGAACTATGTTTCTATGATACCCATGCAAACACTTTCATCAAGATTAAATCCTGCATAATAAATCTGGCATGTAATAGCAAAACCTTTAGGTTGTGCATGGTAATTTTCCCCCTACAAATGTAGTTGCATTCTGGACAAACTAATAACTATCCAGAATAAGATAAGTATGGATGTGGGCAGTTTTTATGGTATCCACAGTCAGATATTGTGAATTATGTTAGAAGCAATGCAGTACTGCTAAAATATATCATTTCATTTGCACACTTCTTTTTATTGATCATGGCTGAAATCCCACATTGATTTTGTTGGAAGACAACATTAAGTTACTTGCAATCAGAGCATATTTTCTCAATAAAGGAATAGAATTATAGAATGAGAGCAGGAATTATAGCATGTATATAATTTGTTGCATTTCCTCAGATTTAGTGGAAATGCTGAATGGCTCAGTTGCAGCTGGCTGTGTGTTCGCATATGGATCCAATAGCATCCAATTCCAGTCTTCCTGCAACAAGCCAGGAAAGATGTCATCCTGAAGTTCTTAAAGAACAGTCCCAGTTAGAACATTTGAGGAATAATATCCAGCAACAACTTGTGTGCTGTAAAGATAAGAAATGGAAAGATCTTCATGTTCACAAAGAGCGGAGCTCTTCCTGTACTCGGCCTGCAGAAAATAGTCAGTTGGGCTTAGAGAAAGCAAGCTTTTATTCTGCTGGCCCACATAACTGGTGTTTCAAGGGTCAGGCCAGCACTGTGCCTTCCCACTGGAGAATGAAGCGGAGAGAAGGTGTTGACAGAGCATATCCACTTAAGCCAGTTTTTCATCCAAAATCTGGGAATGGTTCCTTACCAAGTTCTTGGCAAGTTGGAAATGCACCAGCAACAGAGATTCCTTCCTGTGGGATTAGCTCAGAGAAAACAAAAGTGTCACATGCGGTGAAGGCTCAGCCTGTAGGGGTGCACTCTCCTTTTTCTGTACAACAATCTAATAGAACAACTCCTCATTCACAAAGAGCAGAGTCAGGCTATATTCAAAAACTGGAGGCTGCTGGACGAAGTTTGGAGGAGGAAATCCAGCGAAAGGAGACTCTCCTTAGGGAGAAACTAAGGAAAACAGAAGAAGAGCTCCGTAAAATCCAGTGGAAAAGACAGCAAACTAAAGCAGAAGCAAGAAGAGATCAAGGAGGATTATGGATGCCAGAGAAGAAAATGACAGCTATTTCTCAAGATTGTAATTCCAAATCTATTGCACAACGTGGTGATGATGATGATAAAAAAATGCTTGTTCCAGAGACTGTGATAGCTTCAGTTGGGACTGTGCTGCTTCCACAGACACTTGGTATGGAAAGACTCAAAAAGCAACGATTGATAGCTAGCAACAATAAAATTAGAGATAACTTCTCCAATATTTCTTCCACTCACAGCCTAAAACCAGCATCTGTATCCAACCAGTCTTGTTCTCCAACTGCAACCCCAGTAGGTCATGCAGAATCAGTGGCAGCAGAACCATCATATATAGAGGTCCAGAATGATATAGAAGATTGGGGAGAATGCAATTTTTGTGGACGGAGACTTTACTGTTCCAGGTTGGAGAAACATATGAATATTTGCAGAAAAAATCATGGATCCAAGAGAAAAGTGTTTGATTCAAGCAAGGCTAGAGCAAAGGGCACTGAATTGGAGACATATCATCTCTTGAAGGGCTCATATATTTCACAGGTGATGTGCATACTAATTTATTAAATGTATCCTTCTTTGGTTTATATGGGGGTTCTTAATGCATTTTCTAACTTATGTTTTCCAGCCTTAAGCTTATTGAGCAGCATCTGGCTAAGATATGATTTGGTTTTTTTTCTTCTGACCTTTCTTTAAAACAGGCCTTTTCTTAATATCACTTGATAGTCCATAATTAATTTTAATTTTCATAATATAAATGCAGTAATAAATATGATGACTGCTGAAAATGATGTTTGGAAGACACCAAAAAATAAGGCAAAATCTCCATTAATGTTTATTTTACTAATACTTGGCCTAAAAATACAGAGCAAGTTTTTTTTAACTGTTATTATTTGTAAACTAGGAGGCAATGAGAATGTGAAAACAAATGGTTAAAATTGTTATGTTACAGAATCTGTAATGCATGCTCAAAAGTCACTGCAACAAGACTGACAGTTGGTTCTAGGGAAAACCATAAAATGAAGAAATCATTTATATTTAGAATTATGAAGGGAAATAATGTAGTAGGATTAAAATTTATCTTCTTCACACTATCCAATTCATAACATTCTAGTACAGTAAGTTTCACTCACAATTCAGTTACAGTATTGAGATATTTTAATGATGGCATAGCTTAAGAATGTTATATTATCAGCTTAAAATGGCCTAAGGAAGAAGTGGAAATGACTTTAAAAAATTAATAAAGTTCGCCCTTTACATGCATTTTATTGTCCCAGTTATCTAATTTAAAAAATTCAAATTGTATGGCATTAGAAATAATCTACACTTATATATGACAATATAACTTCTATAAAGAACATCTATAGATAGCCCCGGTGACAGAATGGTTAAAGTGCAGTACTGCAGGCAAACTGCCCAAAACCTAGAGTTGGAGGTTGAAAAAAGAACCCAGATTGTTGGGGGCAATATGTAAATAATATAGCACCCAGAGGGTGCTGTAAACCACTATGGGGCTTTACATAGCATAAATTGCTATACAAGCCTAAATGCTATTGGTATTACCATAAAAAATTAGTTACAGGAATTATCACAGTATGAGCTAACAAAGTTGCATTAATTATTTTAAATTATTTTTCCCACTTCCCCTTCTTGCTGCAGAGAAAAACTTCCAGCCCAAGTCCTGAGACTCCCAAGCAAAGCAATGCTACATCTAAACAAAGCACCTGGAGACAGAAGCATGACTCTTTCATCAAGACTTTGCGCAGGGCTCGTGAAGTGCAGCGCATCATCTCCAAAGGGGGAAAGGCCTCAGATCTTCCTCCAGCACCAGCTATGGAAAACCCAGACTACAAATTGTGTCCATATTGTACTCGTCAGTTTGCACCTAAGGTTGCTGAGAGACATATTCCCAAGTGCAAGAACATTAAAAATAGACCTCTACCACCACAGCAAAAAAAACGTTGCTAGCAAATGGACAAGATGACATCTACAACTGGTGTAATCATCTTCAGTTTCTTGCAATTTTTCTCAGTTTGATGCTATAGAGAAGCCGTTTCAGTGTAAAACCAATGAGAAATCCACTAATTTTAAATGATCATTAACCCCTATATATTACAGGTTAAGGCACCTAGACGGACAAAAAGTGGCTTTGTTTTTATCATCTTGAAATTTTGTATTCTGTAAAAAAATGGTTCCCTGGGATTCCTTGCATATTTTGCAGTGGAATTTTTGTCTGTTTCTTAGAACGTAGAAGAAGGGCCCGCAAAATGGCCTATTAAAAATCGGAAGAAAATATGAAGTTCTTATAAATCATGGCTCTATACTTGTGACTCTTTGATGGCATCTGAGATCAGTTACTTCTTGTATGAGCTGCCAGATATATTTCTTTGCTAAGTACCATAACAAAAAGCACCCATGTTCTAGAAAATTCATATTTAAATTTTAGAATGATAGCTGGAGAAGAGTAAAGGCTATTTCATTGTATTACGTACTACAATTTACATTAGCTGGGAAAAGCTTTGCAGTCAGTTTTGTTTCTCGTTGCATAAGGTTAGTCTTCCTCACTTTAAAGTAATCTATACAAATTGCTGTAGAAAAACCTGGAAGTTTGGATGGATTGTTCTTTATAGCATAATTGTATCTAATTTTCAGCTTTATGCAACTTTAAGATCAGTGAAAATATCTGGGAATAGATCAACCAGAACAATCAGCAAACAAATGGAATAAATATATTTATAAGCATTCTAGCTGTCTTCAGGCAACAAACATGGTCTATAATAAAATATGTAGAACCTAAGTTGCTTGCAAAGGCAAATGTATTTGCAGAAAGTCAAAACATATAGATGAATGCTTTGTTTGGAAACAAATTTTGCATAACACACTACTAGTATAGCATGTGATTCCCCAAAATTTAATTGTTAGTTTTATCTGAGCCTCAAATTTTCAGTGATCTGATGCTAACTTAAAATTTCAAGAAAACTGGAAAGCTTCATTTTGCAATAATAGAAGGTTTAAAATTCAGTATTTATGTGAAAAATAATTGTTGCCCATGCTGCTAATTTTGGAAGCTAAAGCATATGAAGAATGGTTGCAGGAATTGGGGTATGTCTAGTTTGATGAAGGAAGAAAGGGTGACATGATAGCAGAGTTCCAGTATCTTAAGAGGCTACCACAAAGAACGCATGAAGTCAATCTATTCTCCAAAGCATCTGAAGATAGAACAAGAAGCAATGGATGGAAAGTAATCAAGGAGAGAACCACCTGACAGAACAATTAATGGAACACTAGATATTTTCAAGAAGAGAATGGACGACCAATGGTATAGGATTTCCTGCTTGAGCAACCAGATCTCCAAGGTCCTTTCCAACTCTGTTGTTCTATTACAGTTTTGCTAGCAAAATGTCAAATGGATTTGAGCAGGAAACCTGGCTTTCACCAACTTCTTGTTCTTAGTTTTCTACCCAGCTTCAGAAAGGAAAGTTTTTATAAGTCTTTTGCACCATACATAGATTTAAGTTATTTCAAATAACATGACTGTTCAAGAAGGCAGTGGTTAGCTTTATTTTCCTTGAACCACATCCTTGTCTTTTAGAAAGCTGACCTATAGTTTTAATATGGATAAGTCTAATGTATAATATGTAAGAAAAAGATTTCTGCATGAGGACCTTTTTTGGATATAGTATACCTAAGCTGAACCTCAAAATGTTTTTTAAAATGATATATCACCCATTGCAATATTTGTTACGTATTCTCACATATTTTATTTTTATTAATCAAATTTATACACCCCATCTCACTATCTAAATGTCTTAGGGCAGTTTACAAATAAAAACATGACACCTATATAAAAACAGACAATGTTAAAAAACAAAGTTAAGAAACTAAAAAGAGAGCCAGTTTGGCTTAGTGGTCAAGACACTAGGCTAGAAGCCCAGGGTTACATGCCATCATAGGTTCCCCAAGCTAATGGCACCAGGTCTTATTGTTCTGGAAAACCAGAAGAGTGGGGAGCCAACCTCATCTTAGGGGGCAAAATGTTCCATAAACAGGTGTGTTGGTAGAAAAGGCTTTCTTCCTTGATTCCACCTAAAAACATTTATTTACCTCATGGGGTCTGCACCATGCTTTTCCTATTTGTTCAGGATCAATAAATAGGCAATCTTTTCAAAGCTTTTTTTAAAATAAAAAGGCACAGGTTGGTGATAAAAAAGTTATTAGAAGTGGTGCTTCATAATTCTAGTGTATGTTGAATGAACTCGAACTAAATATTGAGAGATTTCTCCTCTTCCATATTATTTTTTAATGTTTTCTGAAGTTGCCGAAAACTGATTTACTATCATGAAGTCATAAGAAAGTCCAAACTTCCCAAATAAATAGCGTTCTGTCTTTTCCCTGTGACTAAATCAAACATGCAGATGCATTAACCTGTTCTGAAGTGATTAATGTATTTTCCAGAAAGGTATATTTTAGCAGAGCTTGAATAGTACTGGTTCTTCTACTTTATAATGGTTTTTATCTTCTAAGTTTGTATACCCAATACTTGGGAACCAAAAAGTTGTATGTAATCCCCGTATCAATTATCTGATATGTAGCTGTTTTTCTTCAAGACACACTATTATATAAATGAAAGGTGGTCTTATCAGTATTCTTTGTTCAAGCCTAATTATGTATGATCCAATCAATACCAAATGAATATAAGTTATTGATATGTCATCTTGATTGGTGTTGTATAATTTATATTCTTGATATAAGCTGTCTTCAGTTAATGATGATCATTAGGACTGAAGTTTTCCATTACTAAGTAATGTCACAGAGCATTATATAATGCGACATAACTTAGTAATGGCCCATATGCTCTGTTGCTATATAAGCATCATGGGTTGTTAAGTCCCAGGTAGCTTGGTGGCAAGCAGGCAGCTAGGTAAGTGGCTGCTGCTGAGCAGAAGATACACAGGTAGCTGGTATAGCACAGCAAGACTCCGGGTGGCTGCTCCTGAACAGAGGATGTGCAGGTGGTGGGGGTGTCTATTGCTGGTTGTGGGGTGTAATCTGCATGGTGCAGTAAGAGTGCACCAGGGGCAGAGAGTGCAAGTGACTTACTAGATGACTTGTAACTTTCCTTGCCAGCTCCCCTATTGACTTTGCTTGTGGGCCAGTGAAGATCACAAATAGCGATCAGATTAACATAGGATTGCTGGCATGGCTGGAACTTGAGGACCCATTGTAAATACCACTCCGTTAGCCCTGTCATAAATTCTAAGTTGTTGCGGCTTGAGTGGTTGTTAAATTAGGACAACTTGTATAACCATAATGAGAAGCTGAAAGGACTAAAAAGTATAATCAACATTATACAGAAAAATGATTGGTTTAAGTGTTATAAGATTGTCATATCTTTCAGTAGAATTTCTAAAAAAGCAATCAGCAACCATTACTGAAAATATTCAAAAAACAGCAGCAGGAGGAAGATAAATACTGCCTGTGAAAATGTGGACCATGTTTGATCATGATAAATGTAGAATCAAGCAGTCTCAATGTTTTCCTTGAAATATCTTCAATTTCTATTAGAATTAATCAGGATAGAAACAATTGAGTGTCAAAATTTATTTAAACAGAAAACATCAAACCATTCCACTATTGCATTTTAGAAAAACAGATTACAACAAAATAGTTTTCATATGTTGAATTTCAATAGATCAACAGCAATGCTAGTAAGTAACCGTCATCTAAGAACTAGCACTACTAAAAAAGGGAGAAGGGAAATGGACTTCTCAAAGGCACTTTGACCTTTTCCCTTCATTCTTTAGGTGGGACAAAATCTGTGCTTTGGTTGTATAGCATGGCTGGGGCATATATCAGGATCTGTAACAGGCACAACTTGGACAGTATTATGCTTAAAGGCACACATGTATTGCTGAGTGATCACCACTCAGTACAGTTAGTACTCCAATTGTAGAGTACTAAGAAATAAAAATAGTGCTTTTGTAAGATAGTGATTCTCATCTGCTCCATGGTTTTTTTTATTAGATGTAGCCCCAACATAATTGTTTTTTATAAAAAGATAACCTCTTTTTAGCAGTATTTTCATATGGGTGAAAAAAACTTCAGTAATTTTTGGAGGGCAAGAAATCAACCAAATGACATAATGATCTATTAAATATTTTAACAGACCAAATTTTGGTTTAACACTCTTCCCCTTCTCCTTTTCTCAGTCTGGTAAAATTATAGAATAAGTAAGAGATGATGTGATTAAAACCAAGGGTCTACCAAATAAAATAATGGACATAAGCATACAAAAGAACTTTCTCTAAAAGTTATAGTTAAGCTGTAATAAAACCCCATACTACTGTAAAGAGAAATGCAGAAATAGTTCTTAAAAATTATATCTATGCCAAAGGAGTAAGCTAGTGAAGTAATCCAATTAACAAAAATATCAATTTCATTTTTAAATGTGAAAAATAAAGCAACATACATTCAAAAAATTTTTCATGCATAGTTTAGTAATAATACTAGAGAAGAAGTTCTGAAGTGATGTATGATAATTGTGACCACTATATTTGATGCACATACTTTGTTAAAAGCAATATTTAAGTCCAGTTTCATGAAGTATTGAAAGGAAGCAAAAATACTGATTTAGGGCAAAAAGAGGTTTTCCATAGTTCTTATTGGAATTCAGGCCAATAACTGAATAATACGAGTCAAGTCATAAATGTATCTGATTTCAAATTGCAATCCCTCTTTGTCTGACTTCAAAAGCAGTGCTTGTTGAGTTCTAGAGCTAGAGATTTAGAGTAGCTGAAAGAGTTCAGCCAGTTCTTTTACATTTGAACAATGGCTAACGGCAATGGAAAAAAAGGGGTGCTTGATGTCCTTCTCCAACATCCCTGAAACTATAAGTTAATCTGCAGAGTCATGTATGTGTTTAGAAATGAATATAAATAGAAACCTGTTTTTCTTGTTAGGATGCTTTCATCTATTTTTTAAAATATTTCCCCTTCTTCAAACTTCATTCTTAGAGACTACGATGCTTCTCCTTTAACTTTATCAGCTAAAAGTAACTCAGAGCATTCAATTTTACTGTCAATGTAGGTGTTTTCTGGCTTTCTCTTTTCAATAATTTTTCATCTTTGAATTGCTTGAAGATGAAGTGAATACTGTTGCACATTCAATGCTGTTCTTTGAAAGTTAGGAAATAAATGAAGTGCTGCTGCTGGAACCATTCCCGGGAAGGGTGTTATTGACTCAACAATACACTGAGAGAACTCACCCTTGTCATACCTGCACAGATTCTGGTTTGGATTTAAGTGTTCACACTCTCTCTAAATTCCCTCCTAGTTTCATAGCTTAAGGCAATGCTTCCTCTCTTGCGTACATGGAGGCTATGGAGACTCTTGACTTCATTGTTCACAAAAGACCTGAATCTAGGAAAGCTGTTCTCTGCATGTAGTTAATGTTGTTTGAAAATGAGTAAGTTCCAAGACTACAGGCTAAAGCGGCATGAGTCAGTTCCAAGGAGACACCAGGACTCAGAATCCAAGTCAGGCTTTGGATCTGATTCCATCTCTTCTTTGGATGTTTGTGTAGCTTTGGAATGAGATTCCAGCTGTTCAGATTGAAAAGAAAACATATTCACAATTGAAAAAAAAATCTACCGGCAATAGTACAACATGGAATGTGTTCAACTGGATATTTTAACCACAATAGCTTTCTAATCTCATGTACTAAGAATAAAATGTCATGGAAGGCCTAACAGTTGTTTGCTCAGATTGTCAAGGAAATACTGCTGAAATATAAACTTCCCATAAAACTGCTCAGCTGGAGCTTATTTATGAACTAGTTTGTGTCTCAACGTTGGCTACACTATTCTATTCTTTAAGGCTCTGAAAAGGAATAGAAAGTGGGGGAAAAGCCAGTGTGTTTTCTTAAGGTATTATCCTATCAGCATCCTGTTTTTTTCAGCAGGGAAATATAAATGAATGTGCTATAAAGTAAGTTCCTCTTGCTTCCAATTAGGCTGAATAAGCACTCAAGACTTGTTTAAAATAACCCGGGCCATTCAGGAAAGAGCTGTTTCAGAGGATTACTTGCAAAGTCTCTAACAAATATGCCAGGCACTTATCAGATAAATTAACTGAGATTTGCTCCAAGTTGAACTCCAACTTTGAAGTAGGTCCTATGAAGGTGAATCCTTAATCTGTAGTTATCTGGGTGGAATTTGATTCTTAGTCCTGATGAATTAGGGTTCCAAGAAAGGCTTCTAGGTATTCCTAGCTTAGTCACCACCTGTATATTCAAATCCATGTTCCTATTGATTAAATAAGGCTTCCCAGGGGGTGGTTTTACTATCCTTTAAATAAACCATCCTAAAGACAGTAGCGGTGAACAGTTTTTGTACTACCACAAACAGAACCAGTGTGCAATTTGAAGGTCATTCTAGATTCCTAAATCTTGTTTGAGGAACAAGCCACCATGGCCAAGAGCAGTTTTGCACAACTTTGTGTTGTGCACCAATCTGTTCCTAGTCATGCACACCTTAATCACCTCCTGAGTTGGGATAGTGCAATGCTTTACACGGGGCTATCCTTGAAGCACATTCAGAAGCTGCAGTTAATTAGGGTGATTGAGGCTCCATCAGATTTGCTTGGAGGTGTAGGTATTGTTGACTCTAGAACAGGGGTGGGCAAACTTTTTGACTCGAGGGCCACAATGGGTTCTTAAACTGGACCGGAGGGCTGGAACAAAAGCATGGATGGAGTGTTTGTGTGAACTAATATAAATTCAAAGTTAGATTACTTCACGTAGCCTTCTGGGAGAGCAAGAGAACCCTCCGCTCCTTCGGCTCCGCGGGCCAGATAGAACAGCCGAACGGGCCGGATCTGGCCCCCAGGCCGTAGTTTGCCCACGGCTGCTCTAGAAAGTAACTGTTAGCTTTTTCAGGTTAAAAATTTACCTGGTGTGTTCCTTGTCGCTAGAGAGAACTTGCAGCTGGGCATTAAGACGGGCAGTTTCTTGCTGTAATTTTTCCTGATCTGCCAAGCACTTTGATATTAAGCCACTCAGACGTTCAACTTCACCCTGCAGAAAACTGCATTTACATTCAGATGATGCCACAGGCAATTTCCCTCTATCACAGGATTCTGCTGAATCCAAGACTAGCTGCTGTAAAAAGAAAATCGAGTACATTCATGAGTAAGTGTTACAGAAAATTGAAAATCAATGCTTTCCCAAATCCTATAGGTAATCATAGCTGGGAGAACTACTAAAAGCCTAACAGATCAAAATACTAAATGATTTTAGAATATTAGCTAATTAGCAAATCTCTGCCAATGTTCTAGCTATAAATCTGAAATATATATTCCTTTGAGAATGTGGAAGATTTCATCATTTTTGTAAATCTTTCTGCTTCTTTTAATGCTGTTTTCATATTTTTTGTCTTCCCAGTTTTATTTATAAAATTTATGAGCCATCTATCTTATCTCAAGGTAACTCTGGGCAGCTTACAATCATAAAAGATAAAATCAGATTTTGTGAAACTATGATAAGGGTAGAATGAAATGTTCCCTCACACAATTCTTAAAAATCTATCTAGTTTTGAGGGGAATGGTTTCTGTCATCCAACCTTAAAAGCTTACATGCTCATACATGAGTTTGAACTGTATTTCTTTCTCAGTTATCTAGATCCTCTTAGCCTAATAATTTCATGTATCTTCATCTCTTAGATGAACATTTTTAAAGCTTTTCATTTTGCACCTTATTCCTTCCTCCAACCCAGAACCAAAACTACACAAACTATTTCCATATATTTATAGAAGTTTACATTACCCAAGACTCTGATTTTGATTCATTAATGTCAACAGGTGTGGGCGAAGGCATATGGAGTCCTTTTAGTTCATTGAAGGGAAACGTTTCTTTGTCAGATCTGGAAGAGGCTAAGCTTTCAAGAGAAGGGGTTTGGGGCATTGGAATGAACTCTGCATTCTCCAGTTCCTATACCACAAAGAGAGCAAGCAAATAAGAATATAAAGATATCCACAACATGCTGATGTTGGATGTTACAAAAGAAATAAGAATGAGAGACTGAATAATTATTTAAAAAGTTAACATTTTCTTTTAGCTATCTTAACATGTTGAGGATGGTGAATTGTAACTGCTGATGTTTCATTAGATATATTAGCACACTAATTAAGAGTACATTCTTTGAGATATATTTTGAATGAAATGGAATTCAATATCCCTTTCCTATCAAAAGAAATACTGCCTACAATGAATAATTGTTTCAACTGTTGAGAAACTAACTACTCTAACTAACAACTGTTTCCTAGTATGATTTGATTGCTTATTGTACCCTATGACTATTATTAAGTGTTGTACCTTATGATTCTTGACTCTTGAGGAATGTCTCTTTTCTTTTATGTACACTGACAGCATTTGCACCAAGACAAATTCCTTGTGTGTCCAATCACACTTGGCCAATAAAGAATTCTATTCTATTCTACTCTTCAGGATTATAAATTCATCTAATCTATATAAAGAACTACTGTATACAATAGTACTAACTTGTTTCAGCTTTTTCTCATTTTTTAAATGCTTGTATCTCCTTCAATATTAATTTTTAAGGGGTCATTTTAAAGTACAAAATTAAAAGAAAATATGAAACATAATAGTAAAATAATTTGTCTGATAATTTTGTACAAGCAAAAATTTGGATTTGTTGCTTTCCACAGAGTTAAGATGTCCACTCTAACTCTTATTTCACTGAAAAATTATTTTAAAAATCTCTCAAAAATGAAAATTTACTGCTAAATTTTTCATTATGGTTTTTAAAAATGCCAATTGAGACCATTTATATTTTGGAAAAAGCCATTAATTCCAAGACAATTATTAGAAAAAGTTTTATTTTTCCTTTTTTCTAATCATAGTAACAGTTAGTTACCTTGCGCAGCCAACTAGGACAGGAGCTGCTAGTCGCACTGCTATCTACAGCGACTTCTGTGGTGCTGATCTGATCTCCCATTCCACAATCTGCTTCCATAGTTCTCCGGAAGCCTCTGCTATTATCAGGGCTCTCAGAATCCTGTTCAGTTTCTTCTTCCTCATTTGGTTCAGCTGTAGAACCCTGGGCCACTAACAGAAAGGAATTAAAAATCTTAAATATTTTCTCATTTCAAGAATATCTGATGTTCTTGAAAATGTATATACTACTGTCAGAATGGAGTTGATGTAAAAAGACAAAAGTATCCTTATGATAGAATGCAAAATAAAAAACCACTGACTCAGCCATACAGTTCTCACTTAATGACTATTTGTTTAGCAGCCATTCAAAGTTACAATGGCACTGAACAAAGGCACTTATAACTGATTCTTGAAATTCCAGCTGTTGTGGTAGACACGACATTTTACATCATTTAGTGACAGGGTTGCCAGTCACAATTAGTTCAGTGAGGAACTGCCACTATGATGATAATCCTACACATCCAAACTTCATAAAAGCGTATGGTTTTAATAACATTTGTTAGTCTGAAAGAGAGCTACCAAACTCCTGATTTTGAAAATCCTTGCAAATGATTGTAAATCTCCAATTTAACAACTTTCTCTTAATGCCTTTTTCTTCTTAACTATGCTATCTTTTTCTTTCCCCACCCTTTAAAAATTTTACATTTCTATATATTAATTTTGTTGATCTCTACTGTTCCATATTCAGTGTAAGACCAATCATTGTCAGTTGAGTTAGCTGATGTGGCAGAGAATACAATCACCTCATGAAAAAGGAAGGCATTATTCTTCATTCAAGAGTTTATCGAATTTAAATATCTATGTTTTAAATTTCTTCATCCATTTCTTATCTATCACTTTCTGCTCTCTATGTACCCCTTACATCATCAAAATATCTTTTTAAATGTACATCCTATTATGTGTATATTGTGTTTGCAACCATTATTTCTAACTGATGGAATACTTTCCATGTATTCAGTTGGCCCAACAATTTCTGTTTAGATCATTTTCATAAATGCATATTGTAATCATTGTGTAGGTTATACTCAATCAGTTTTCTTGTTTTAATGCCAACCTAATTTGGTGGGGGAAAAGCATTCACAAAAAGAGCAGAGATTCCATAGAATTCATATCTGCCAGAATGTTCTGAAAGAGATTACAAATATTTAAAATTTATTCGAAGCAACTGAAGTGTTTTAGCGGTACATTGGTTAGGGAAAGCATAATTTCATTCTAGCAATTAAATGAAATCTAGAAGACTGAAAAGACCTATAATATTGTAGTAGCTAGTTTCTTAAAATGTCAATTGTCTTCCAAAGATAGATAGCCTGTTACCCAATTCTGGTCCTCTTCTACCCAGGCAAATTGCACTTTCTTAAATTTACCTTAATGTGATCATAGTTTTAGAATCATATTATTATATCAGACAAGTCAACAAGGCAACACCTGCATTATTTTATTGTCCAATGAATGAAAAGAAGGCAAAAAACAAGCTGCTAAAGTGATTTATCAGAATAAATTGTCGTATAGTAAGGCCTTTAGTCTATTTAGCAGTTATATCTTAGCTCATTAAAGTCTATACTATGATAATTATGACTTCCAGTGATAACAGTGACTTTCAAAGCAACAACTTAATCAGTTGTCTATGCCAAAGATTGAACTTTATGCATTGATGTGCTATTCTTCTAAATTATTCTTATAATATTTTCTACTCCAACAGAGAAGTATGTATTATTAACAGCATGATTACTTACCAGTCCCAATGGACAAGCCACTGCTACTGGAGCGAAGGATGGTTTTAGAATTTATAACTTTTTCTGAAAAAAAAAAAAGAATATTTTCTCAGCTCAAGATTTAAAGCAGGGGTCTCCAAACTTGGCTATGCTGGCTGGAGAATTCTGGGAGTTGAAGTCCACAAATCATAAAGTTGCCAAGTTTGGAGACCTCTGATTTAAAGAATATGGGAAATCTTAGGCCCATTCTTACATTCTTAGTAATGTGTTGAATCCTACAGTTAGGGAAAAAAATTAAGTAATGATCTACTTTAAACCCCCAGTATTTTTATACTTACCAACAATTATTATGGTATGCCATCCACGGCAAGATAAATCTGGGACATAATGCAAGGAGCCAAAAATGGGCCGTGGCCATGATGTACAAATATCAGAACTGTGAGCTCTTTCTGTTGGTGTCATTGCTAAACGACCATTCCCTCCATTACCCCATGCAAATATATGGTTATCTGGAAAATAAAAAGTTTATCGTCTTAAAGTCAAGAACTCCACTCTAGGTTTGAAGGATTCCCAAATGATTATATTTATTTCTCTTTAAGGATATAATAACAACCAAAAAACACAGTGAAAAAAACACTCCTATATGGTGTTTTGTGAGGTTTTATTTTATGTTAAAAGCAAAAAAGTACTTCATGTCTTGTAATATATTGCATGTATTTTGGGCCTTCCAGTCAGTGTAGATTTTTTTTATTATAATCTCTAAGCAAACAATTTTTGATTCTTTACAGATTCAGTTTAAAGAAATTCACATCAACCTACTAATGCTTATACTTACCATCAGTAGCAGCTATGGTGAACTCATCACCGCAGGAAACTCTGATGACCTGTTTTCCCCCAAGAGGCCCTCCTAGTAAATTAATGCCTAGGTGCTTCTTATAATCCCCAACACCCAACTGTCCACACTTATTGGAGCCAAAAGTAAGCAGACGACCCCGCTCTGAAATAAAAACAATTATGTCATTAGGAACTAATAAGGCAGAAAGCTGAGAAACACTGTCAAATAATATGTTGTGAGCTATAATGCAAGACATCATTTTAGAACACTTCACCATTATTTGTTCTAGGATTATAGATTTCTTTTTCATGGTAGCATGACAAGAGATACATTTGTCTTAAGCATTTCTAATAGGTAATAGGCATCATTTCATCATATCTTTACCAACATACATATGTTTCACATGTGTTGATTATGATCAAGATAATTTAATTCAGACACAGGCCCATCTGGAATTTTGAAAACAAAATGGCTCTAGTCCACTGACCGTGTAGGCATAATTAAGTCACAAGACTCCAAGGTCAGTAGAAGACAATCTTACTAGAGAGAATCCTGAGGCACTCTAATCATTTTATGTTATATACCAGGGGTATTAAAACTGGTGGCCCACAGGCTGGATACATCACGCACAGGACATGCCTACCCATTCTGCAAATGGGGAAAACATCACGAAACATCACGTGACATGGCAAGTTTGACACCTGTGTTATATACAATTTCAAATCATCTCTTTTCCTGATCAAGTAGAAATCTTTAAGTGCTATCACTCTATAACTCCTAGTGGTTGCATCAGTGCAGTTACCTCTTCATTGCTACTGGGATGGTTTGCATTACCTTCTTCCAATATTTTGTTTTATTCTATAACTTCCCAGTTTACTTAATAGCTTTAAGATTCCCAGGCTGTCACATATATGAGTAATAACCCAAAACTGACACTGCTGAGATTAATCTGCTGCCACCTACTGAAGTTGTAGGTTAGTTTACCCTTATCTAGAAATAAAACTACATCACAAGATAATAACTTGATCTTACCATCGATGGCAGCAGTATGTGTCTTTCCTGGGGCAATTGTGCGAATCTTGTAGAAAGATAGTTTCTTGGCCAAAGTGAAAGTCGTAGCATATGGGATTTCTTGGTAAGCCTATGAGAAGACATCAATTTTATAAATCCAATGCCATGATTCTGTACATGCTCTCACACTTTAATCAAGAACAATGCATGTAAAGCTTGAGAATGTCTTAATATCACAAGATGCTTTGTAAGAAAAGCAGTATTTATTGGTTTTTGTATAGACTTTCCCAAACACACACAAAATTATTTCTAGAAATTGTAAACCATATTCATTTGCCCTCCTTTGGTTCTTTTCAATCTGTTAACAAATATTTGTTATGAATTTTTAAAAATATATTTATAAATATGTGTCATGAAAACATTTTCCCCTATTTTCATACAAGGCCACTCACATCATGATTAATGATCCCTGAAGTGCATTGGTTCAGGCCTAGCTTGTTGAATTCATTCAGACCACAGGCCAACACCTTGCCAGCTTGTGTGAGGAGAAAGGTTCCATCACTGCTACACTGGACTGAGACAATATTGGAAGTTTTTTGAATTTCTACCTAAAAAAGAAATACATAAAATACAACTAAACACAGTTGCTGCAGAATCCCAACCAACAGAGACTCTGGGTTTTTTTATATAGAAGATGTTAGTTTCTTGACACCTGGAATGAGAAAACAACAGTTGTGGAAAGTATCAAAGCCCTTCCTTCTAGTCTGCTACATGACAGAGAAAAAGCTTTAGTGACAAGAAGTCACTATTCAGAATACAATGAGGATTTACAAAATAAAGCCAAACCGTCATCCATTGCATCAATTTGAGATATAACTTATACAGTTAATCCTCAACTTACAACCATATTTGAGCCTAGAATTAGTCGTGTTGTTGCAGTTGTAGGTTGAGGCATCACATGACTGGTCCAGATTTTTTGCAGCAGTCAATAAATGAATGCCACAGTCATTAAACAAATGGTGTGGTCATTAAGCAAGTTGATGTTCCCCAATGGGCATTTTTACCAGAAATTGACGTTAACACTAGAAAATGGCAAAAAAAGTCAAAAATCACAGTCAGGTGACTCAGCAAGTGACCATAAAGGTGAGCTGGCTACCAAGTGGCCAAATGTGATCACGTGCCTGCAGAGTGTTGAAAACAAGCCATTAAGTAGCTTTTTTTTTTGAGCGGGGAGTGACATAACTATGAACAGTTGTTAAGCAACTGGTCAGAAATCAAGGGCTACTTGTATACAGTAAGTTAAATGAAAAAGGACAAATATTTTTACAGGCAACACTTGGAACACATATAAGGAAAACCTTATATCAATTTGGCACTTCAAAAATTAGTATTTACAATTTAAAAGAAAAGCAAGGATAGGATAATTCTTTATCTAGAACCATGGAGATAGAGCAGATGTGCCTGGTTAATTATGTAAAGCAATACTTCTATCTATCATCTGTTTTATATAGGAGAAGGTAAAATAGAGTCATATGGAAAGATGTTGTATTCAGAATATAGTTCTCTTTTCATTTAAAACATTTATATAGTCACCCATATTTCTTTTTAAAAATAATTTTATATAAAGTGCAAAAGAAAATTAAATTGGGGGAAATGGGGAAGGAAAAAAGGAAGAAAAAGAAATATAGGGTAAAGGAGAAAAAGGGAAAAGCACATTGACTTCTGACTCTTTTGGTGCAGTAGCATAAGATAATAACATTACAACTTCAACTTTTTATTAATATGTATTAGCCATTCCTATAACAATGAATGTATCTAATTAGCAAAACCCAGAATCAAAGTTTCATTTTTTCCATTCATCCAAATACAAAATGTTTGCTCATCTTCTAACTAACTCTGCATGGCTCCCAATCAAAAATTCTTTCCCCTTGTCTGTATTAATTTACAAAACCTTAATAGATATTTGTTCTTAATATGCTGAATTAGAAAGAAAATATCTCAAGACTGAATTATTCTAGAGACCCAGGAAATACAGTCAAATTCAATCAGTTTTACCTTTTGTGGGATGGAGTGATCCTCTTCTGAATCCAAACCCAAGCGGCCTATATTTGTGGAGAAATAATAACAATGAGTGCAGGTAATAAGTACAGAAGTAGAAATCCCCATTTAAACTGGTCTATCATGATAGTGCTTCAAGGAAATATAATTCTATCAGTCATTAATCTTTGCCAAAGATTAAAAACTGCATGTAGAATAACTTACCATATTCACCACAGCCCCATGTGTAGACCTCACGATTTCGTGTCAACACTGCCACATGATTATCTCCACAGGAAACCTGTTCCACCGGATTACTGAAAAAAAAATTGATCTGCCGGGGCTCCAGGACCTCAGACCCAAAAGCCTTGTCAACGCCAATGCAGCCATAGTAATCTGAACCAAAGGCAAAGGCTTGACCTTCATCTGCATGAAAACAAGGGATACATGAATAACAGAGGATGTACTTAAAACTCCAATGGTTATCTTCCTCTTTAATACAGGTAGAATTTAACTACAGTGCAACCTAATTGGATCATGCCAGGTCCATTATGCTTAATTTACTACAGCATCCTAATGTCAACTAAAAAAATACTTCTTTGGTCTTTTTAGTTGCCAGCAGAAAGGGAGTGGGAAAAGTAGGGCATTCCTTAAATGCTTCAGATAATTACTAGGCAGCAGAAGCTGTTGGCGCGCAAGAGTATTACTGGAGTGTATGACTGATGATTCTTGGCTATGGATGTGTCCCACTGGAGAATATACATCGGGGGGAGACCAGGGTTAAGGGTAAAATGAATGATGTGTTTAGTGTCGGCTGGCTGTCAGGGCTCCGACAATACACACCCATTCAAATCCTAAGTTTCTAGCCGCATCTCTGAGTAAAAAAAAAAAAGATTTATTAGGAGTGACCATGTCGGTGTTACCTGGATGCAGCTGACACTAAACACATCATTCATTTCACCCTTGACCCTGGTCTTCTGCCCACCCCCTGGATGTATATTCTCCAATGGGACACATCCATAGCCAAGAGTCATTATCATGCTCTCCAGTAATACTCTTGCGTGCCAACAGCTTCTGCTGCCTAGCAATTATTTGAAGCATTTACTTCCCCCACTCCCTTTCTGCTGGCAACTAAAAAGACCAAAGAAGTATTTTTTAGTTGCCACCTACAGTCTGGCCCATATTTGAATTACCATATTTTTCGCTTCATAAGACGCACCCACCCAAAAATGGGTGGAAATGTCTGTGCATCTTATGGAGTAAAAAACAGGGCTGCGGCAGCGGCGTCCTTTTACAGTGCTGAACCCCACCTCTTCTGTCTTTGTCATTTCCCATTTTCCTCCTCTAAACCTAGGTGCATCTTATGGTCAGTTGTGTCTTAAGAGTGCGAAAAATACAGTATATAGATAAAGACTGCCACTTATAATCTATATATTTTTAATCTTTGCTTCTGTTTCATTTTAATGATTGTATACACTCAATCACAAAATGTAATATAAAAGCCAATGTACTGGCATTTCAAAGAACACAAAACAAATATACGTTGGCTTTTGGAAATTGTCCTAATTCCAGCACCTGCAGGTTTGTCTTCCTTCCCAATTTATCAATACCTGAATATTGCATATTCTCTTGTATTTGAGGTATTTTCTCTTTTAGTTAATATACTTTTTCAGTTCTTCCATAACATTTTCATACATTTGAAGGGTACCCTGTCACCTATGTCTCTCACCTGTAATGCAGATTGTAAAGTCATCACCACAAGATACTTGACGAATAGCTTTGCCCTGCAATTTTTCCACATGCTTAGGCTGCCGATACGAAGCTTTATCTCCATGCCCCAGTTGGCCATGCAGTTTAGTGCCTCCCTGCATATTCTATTAAAAAAATACATTTGATAAAGTGATCTAAGAGCCAAGGAATATTGTTAATGAAAAGACACTAAAATAAATAATGTAGACTATCTAGGAACCAGAGAGACCTCTATATTCCCCTGTGTTTCCACAGAAGTGGCCTATTTTTCCTTCAGCATCTAAATAATAATTATAGGGGTTTTTTTGTAGGTATCCTATGGAATATTGCTCCAGATAACCATCCAAATTTTGCAATGCTTTTTGGAAGATGTGGGAGGTGGAGAAAGAGAAAACCTCTTGATCTTTGGAAGCCAACTTATAGTATGCAAACTCACTGAATGAGGGATACCATTTAGGTACCCATAGATGGAGTAAAAAGAGAGATGTGTATTTTCTGCTTATGTAATAGTATCACATATCAACAGTAATGTAGCATATATCAAAACAAAACATGAAACTGGGAATTCACAAGAAAAAATCCCTTCCTTATCATAGACTAACATCTGAGTTAAATTCCATTTTATACTGTCTTCACATACATGTGTCTCTTATGTCTTTTGCTCCAAGATAAGGCTACTATTTGCTGAATATTATTTCCAGCATTATTTTAATATCTATTTTTCATGAGGTCCTTTCTGCCTGAGTTCAAGTGCTGGTTGGAACTGAAAGCCCTCTACAGATTTGACCATTAGCACTTCTGGAGAAGCCAAGGTGAACTGTCACGATGACTTCCTTGCAGTACAAAATGCAAATTCCTAGTAGCACTTGATCCCTTCATTGATGGCAGATACCAAAGAATAATATTTTGGAGAATCCTCCCCAACCTTCCCAAATTCTTTTGATACTTACCACCCAAGTATAGAGCTCTTTCTCCACCGTTACCACTGCAAAGTGAGTGTTTCCTGCACAGACCTGCCGTGCACTGCAGCCATTTTTAATAACATCCAGCTTCTGAGGAGTGGACTTTCCACCTCCCCATACATATACTTCACTAGTGCGTGAAGTCACCACTGCAATAGGTGCTTCATTCATAGTACTTGTTCTGTAAATCACAAGAGATCTGTATGGATACACTGTTTACCATGAGCTGCTTTTCTAAGCCTCTAAAGAGAAGATAGATGGGAAAATTTTAATTTCCAGATTCCATGCAAAAACACTTCATATAAGTGCTAAGAGTTTTCCATATATATAAATGTACATTGGCATGCATTAGGTTCAGAGGCTAGACAGACAGCATGGAAACATGGAAGAAAGCAGCATATTGTAAGACAAATAAAAATCAGAAATCAATCTGAAGACATATATATACAACTTTTGAAATTTTAAAGGCAGTGACATGAATAAACTTGTGAGAAGGGTATACAAATACACTGACAAATTAAATCATTGGCATTTTTAGCTGTGCATGTAAATTGTTCAATAATACAGAACAATTTATAAGTAGGGACTGATGTAAAGTAAATGAAAATATAAAGTAAATGATGGGCATGGTTAACAATAAAAGTAAAAATTAAATATAACTTATAATAGTTCAACACTTGCATATTTTACAATTAAAGTGTCTTAAAGATAGCATTCTTTTATAGTAATTATATACCGTGTTTCCCCGAAAATAAGACCTACCCCGAAAATAAGACCTAAGTGTGTTTTTGGGAGCCAAAAAAAAATATAAGACAGTGTCTTATTTTCGGGGAAACACGGTAGCAAGGAAAGTTATGCAAAAGGTTCAGTGAGGAACAGTCAGTTTCAGGTGATCTATGCTTGGACCAAAACTCATGCCTGTGGTCTGTGGTCAAACCAAAGGACCTGGACCTCCAATGTGTATATTTGGCCTGGGCATGGAGCCAGAACACACACATTTGGGCATAAATATTCCAGGGTGCGAGACAATGGAGGAAAGGCAAAGCCATTGTTAGTGCCACCAAAAGGGGTAGAAAGGTGCTAGGAAAATAGGGCAGACAGTTGGTTGGATTATACCATTCCTGATGGCAATATTTGATGGCAATGCCTAACAGGAAATAAAAGCAGACCCTGGGCGGCTTGAAAGAAAGGATAGCTGACCGTTTTGAGTTATGCTGCATTTGAATTGAAGATGCAGCAGTGGAATTCAAGCATGGGGACAGCTAAGAGACGTAAGGACAAGTATGATGCTGGCTAGTGCAGTGGCCATAAAAAGGAGGCGGCAGAGAGAAAGGAGGCAGATGTACCAGCTTTGCCTACTCGCCCTGCAAGAACTCTTCAGATACCTACTACTTTATTATCTAGATTGGCCCCTTCCACTGTATAAACACATGCACACAGAGAGAGCTTCGGGATAGTCTTTGGACCAACAGAGGGACCTTCCAAAGAATACCACTGCTTTAACACTTTTGGGAGAGGTGTTTTGCTCATGTTAAGATACTTGCAGAGACCATTTTCTTCTGTTCTATTCTTCAACACATTCTCCTTTACCTTGGGCGTTTGTTTGGGCCATTAAGAAGTGCAACTTTTTCCTCCATATCCCTGCCAGGAATAAACAGTAAGAATGGTGCATCAATGGTGCATCAATATTAAAAGCTTTTTTAATAGGAATCATTATATGATTTAATACTGCAAATAATCCTTTCATAAAATTGTACTGCAAGCTACAATGTCTGTCTATAGTAAATAATGAAAATTCTACATAAGCTCTGTTAATCAATGCTTGAAACACACAATATCCATAACATGTATAGATTAATATAGCCTGTATAAATAATGGAGATGCTTCAGTGTTGTGTTGTTAACTATGTAAATTGGGGGCTCTCGTAAACAGGAAACGGGGGGAGTAAGTTTGTGATTCTCCTCAGCCCCTATGTTCTCAAAAATTTGTTCCCAAGGATTTGGGGGTGGGGGCTTTATTGCTTAAGAGCTGTAGGGAAAAGAAGAAATTGACAAAAGTTGCCATCTTCCATTTAAAAAAAAAACCTCTTCTGGAAAAGTGTTCCCTCTAGAAACATAATATATTATGTTTTTAGAGGCATTAATCCAGACAAAACTTAAGAGTTTATTTGTCAGTTTAATTTGGAGACCAATATTGAGAGCAGTGTAAATCTATGTTGGCAAAAATCAGAAGGAATCAGGTAGCATGCTTTTCTAGTAGCAAATTCTATGAAAAGGCATAGGTTTTTGTGATGTGCATAAGCTTGCATAAAGGTTTACACCTTTTAATGAAATGTGTTTGGAAAGCACTCCTCCTCCTGATTTTTACTATTTTAATTTTATAAATAAAACTAATCAGAGGATGTTGTCTAGTAATTTTTTAGCATGCATTTATTTCTCTAAATATAATCCAATATATTTTATACATTAAAATAGAAGCTTGGAATAAGCCGGGTAAAACTGAAAGAAATTTGTATAACCCTATGTACAGCTCAGTTTCCAAGTTAAATAATCTATGCTTATTCTTATAAGCCTGCACCACCAAGAGCCTTGGTGGTGCAGGCTGTTAAACACCTAGCACTTAGCTCCAGCTGCCTCCAGCTGCCTGCAATGAGTGCAGGCTCAAATCCCACCAGGCTCAAGGTTGACTCAGCCTTCCATCCTCTCGGGGTAGTTAAATTGAGGACCCAAGATTGTTGGGGGCAATAAGCTGACTTTGTAAAAATGCCACTTAGTAACAAGCAAGCATATACAATGGAATGAAGGCTACTGCTGAGCACATTGGGTTGCGCTCCAAAAACTGTAAGCCGCCCTGAGCCTCCAGAGAAGGGCGGCATATAAATATGAATTTTTTAAAAAAACTCATTGCTGTAAAAAAATTAAGAGTGTCATTTAATCTTTAAAAAAGCAGTTAGCTCAAGAAATAGTCCATGTGTACATGAAACACCAGTACAATCAGGCAATACAAGGTTGTATAGTATCTTCAAACACACACACACATACACAAAACTGTTTATGTCTAATATTTACCTCCTGCGCTTGTTTATAAATGGACTTTCAAGTAGCTCATCAGCAGTAGGCCTTTTCTCTGGATCCTAAAAGAGGTGAATGACAGATCACTCCCTAAGGAGAGGGATCATTTTTCAAATCTTTAAGTCTAGGGCAATGAATAAGTTACATCTTTGTGGTCTCTTTCCATTTCCCCAAACATAGCAAATCAAAAGGGCCATAAAATGAGCTCAGATAGTTTAATAGTGCTTATGTATCCAAGGACGTATCCAAGGAGGACACTTAACTATGAAGCTAAGTAACAATAAAAGTGGAACCAGAGTGCAGTAACAAAGAGCCTGCTAAATCACTTTTGCTGGTTTTCCTCTCCTCTTACATATTTCCAAACAAGGCATGGCAACTTTTTAGTGTTTAAATGAAGCATTTTATTTTAGCATTGAAACCAAAATTATCCTCACTGAATTTATAACTAGTGTGTGCTATCACACTTGTTTTTCTGCTGAGAGAAAAAGAGATATAACTTCTACATTTCCTCCAATCCCTTCCAACCCATTTCTCCACAATATTTGCCAACCCACTTTGCCAAGAACAGTGAGGCCTCACACTAACTTCAAAGTTAACACCAATACCAGGCTCGGGGCTGGGTTTGTCAGCGTGTGGGGAGGAATAACCTCAAGATTTGACTTATCTGCTAGAAAAAATAAATAGAATGGTTTTGCTAATTTATTGTAGCAATTTTCCTTTTGCTGTTGTACCATAGAAATTTCCCTTCCACCTTGACTCAGAAAACCAAAGTAGATCTCTATAGGAAAAAAAGACGACTATGGTATCTCAATGTACAATGTACAACTAATCTGCAGAGAAAATCCAGCCCCTCAGACTCGACTCAGCTCATAATATTTGGTGAGACTCCTGTTCAAAAGCTGAAAGCTGAAAATAAAAAGAGGCCATCTTTAAACTGAAATTGAACTTCTGTGTGTAAAGTAAACTTAAGTCTCATTTTATTCATTTCTTTTATAATATCATCTACTGATTTTTTTTAAAAAAATACATTTTTCTCCTATTTGAAATAAAAATTCTTCAAGGTCAAATTTGATTCTGGGCTACTTCATAATTCTCATACTGAAAGATAGTGGGTCTAAAAGATGAAATAAAAAATTCATTATGGGAGAAGTTGCTAAAAGCCAGTATGTTTTTATATGTCTTTGGGATGGGAAGTTACATTTTGTTTTTTTTTACTTCTAGAAGAGATTACATAGTTTTGCTTTCTTTATGGTTAAAAAAGAACAATAAATGTGGGGCAACAAAAAAAGAAAGATAAATATTATTTGATTTCTGTTTTATAGTATATGATTTTTAAATGTAGTTGAGAAAAGACATGAAATGGGATGCAATAGTAAACCATCCAATTTTGAAACAAATGGAAAAATATCCAACATTGAAAATGGTTCTCAAAAACCACACTGTTAAGTTCTTTTAATTTCCTACTCTAGAGAAAGCAAGTGGGCTTGATAAGGACTTTTTAATATCTGACAGCTGGTAAAAAGTTTCAAAGGCTTTCTCCACTCTCTCTCAAACCAAAGAAACCCATCACAGAATGGTGGTAGCTCACCAACCTGATGAAGGCAGGAATGCACCGTTTGGATGAGATCCACAGAGTATATGCTGGAATCAACCTCCATTGCCCGGTTTCCTTGCACAATCTTCACACAGAGGTTCAAGGGATTCTAAGGAAGAAAAAGCAAAATGATCTAAATCAGTGTTTCTCAAATTTGGTAACTTTTAAGATACGTGGACTTCAATTCAAAGAATTCCCCAACCAGCCATGCTGGATATAAGTGGAATAGGAGAAACTTCCTGAGATGATGGTCTGTGAACCTGTGTTAATTGTCTCAGCCTCTGAATATGTTCCAATTTTAACTGCATTCCAAGATAGCAAGTAACTTCAGAAGTACAGTAGAAAGGCAAAGGGATTTCTAAATGAGAATTTAATAGTTCACCTAGAACTTTCACTGTCATATGGTATCTAAAATTGGAGTCACCCTCTCTTAATCAATCACCATAGGACAATGTAATATAAAAAAGGTAATGCAGTATTAATCACGAGCATAGTTGTTTTATAGAGTGACTTACTGTTGCATCAAAAGTTCTCTTCAAGGTAAGGAGCTCAAAAGCAACACAGCCAACTGCCCATATGTCAGACTTGAAATTATATTTTACTCCCTGACAGAGCTCTGGAGACATGTAGTACGGAGTTCCTACCAACTACAAAACAAAAATATTAGAGATATTAGATTAGTTATTCCATATCATGCAGACACAATGCAATAAGTTCTAATTTGCTGTCCTTTTATCCTCTTCCCACCCAAATGCTCGGATTTTGCTTTAGCATATTTGTAGAAAAGTAATAATTGAATCTTATCAAATATGTATTTTCCTATTTATAACTAGAGCATCTACTTTTTCTTAATATAAAATAATTGAATCTTTAAAAGAAAGCAAACTAAAGCAAATAGTCAAAACAAAAAGATATCAAACAATTCTACAATTATACTAAACAAACAGGACAGAGAGAAAAAGATTTGCCAATGCCAACATAAACATTCTATCATTAGATTATAATATGATCAGTTTGTTATTTCTTTCAAAACAAGTCTTGGGAATATGTATTCATTTATAGAGCATTTATATGGTCACCCAACTCCAACAATGTAATTCTAACAGCATACAAAAGTTACAACAAACACAAAACAGAGACCAAAACAACTAATAATAACACAGTGACTAGAACTCCTAGATGTAACTCATTCAATGGGGACTCTGCTGATCCTGACCCAAATGCCTAGAGAAAGAACCAGGCCTTAAATGCCCTCCTAAAGGCCTATAGTAGGGGTGTCAAACTCGCAGCGTCACGGCATCGTCACGTGACGTACTGGGACTTTTTCCCCCTTCGCTAAACCGGGCAGGGGCGGGGGCAGCATGTGACACATCCGGCCCATGGGCTGTGAGTTTGACACCCCTGGCCTATAGGGAGGAGACCAGCCATATATTAATACAAAAAAATCTGTTGGAAAACATCTATATGTGAATTCAAAGAATTCAAATATCTGAATTGCAAATGTAGATACTTTTGTTATAAAGTCCCAAACAGCTGAATCATCATCATCATCATCACATTCATCCTGCAGCCACTTACAGTTTCAGCCATGGAATACTCAGAGTTCAGTTTTTTTGCTAGGCCATAGTCCCCCAGTTTTATGAGATTTGCTTTGGTGAGGAAGATATTCAAAGTCTTTATATCTCTAGGAAATAAACATTTAGATATAAATATTTATATCAGCAGACACAAAACATTTTAAAAAATAATATATTCACTTTGTTAACACAGGTAGTCCCTGACTTACAGCAGTTTATTTAGTGACCATTCAAAGTCATAAGGGCATGAAAAAAGTTACTTATGACCACTTTTCACACTTACGACTGTGACTGCATCCCAATGATCACGTGATCAAAATTTGGATGCTTGGCAACTGACTCATATTAATGACCATTGCAGTGTCCTGGGATCAGGTGATCCCCTTTTCTAACTTTATCATGTGATGCAAGCTGATATTTTTTTAGTTTTAAAGCAGGCTAATCTAGTACTGTGTTTAAAGTAGATACCAGAATAATTTCAAGTTGAAGTGCAATGCGGAACAAGCCCTATATTCTTCTTTCTGAGAGAGAGCCCCATCGAACTCAATGGGACCTAGACAGATAACGCACAAAATTAGATAATAAAGCAGGAAAAATAGATAAGGTAAATGCTTGGGGTTTATAGATGGCTAAAAAATAATGTTTACAAAGCACATATCTAGAAGATCAATTTGGCATGTCCATCGAAAATTATGATTAACTTTAAAAAGTATTACTCTGAATTTAAAGGTAAATTTTCACTCAAACTAAGTGTTATAATTGCTGATTAGGTAACAGTCATGTTGTTTTCTTGGACAACCATCCAAAAGCATTTGCTATTGTTTGCTATTAGCTGCCCAGAGATGTTGGGAGATTGCAGCACATATGCATACATAAATAATAACAATTATTGGTATTAGTATTGTCTTCTTCCCAAGTTAACTATATAGCCTTGGGATTTCCTAGTGGTTTCCATCCAAGAATTAATCAGATCTGATCCTCTTAGCTCCCTTCAAGATCAGCTGAGATTATCTAGGCCCTGCTATTTCTTTCTAACACCTATCTGTCTTTTCAGGAAGAATATGAGAGCTTCAGTTAACAGTTGGAGATCTTTCTTGAGCAAAAGATTTCCGACAGTTAGCTGACCCCATCAAATTTTATTTATTACGGATGTGATTGTATAACTTTTTCAAGAGAAGTTATTGCATGTATTAATTTTGTTCTGTAGCATATTTTCATTACTCCTTATATGCATTTGAATTAATGTCAATGGTTTTAAAAATGTATAGTGCAAGTTTCTATAGCGCCAAAAAAATTACAAGCTTAGAAAACTACTCCCTCTGTGTCAATTACACTACACTCAGAAGCACTTGCTTCTCTATATATATCTGAACAGTAATTTTGTAACCAGAAATCCCAACTGGAGTATCATTTAAAAATAGGGAATTGCATATAGTACTTTATGGTTAATTTCATTCTTTATTAAGTAAACAAATTTAGATATTAACAAATCAATTATATAATACTATATGAATATGTATGTATGTCTAGTTTTGATTAATATATGAGATTACAAGCTATGATCTTTGTTAGCAATTTTTATGACTACAAAAATTTTCATCCACTTAATTCACACCTTTATTATTAACATAGTATCATTCTTAATGATGCAAAATGTCAGGTAATTAAAGGCATGAAAACATGTATGAAAAGACACCAGGGCCAGTGAAGAAATCTGATGATCAAAAGAGGTAGTACAGCAAATGCTTAACCTCAGAATAAAGGTCCTTGTGCAGAAGACCTTTAAGATAAAAGATAAACCTATTTCACTATCTAATGGTTTTCATACCATGCAGACAATCCTGAAGAATGGTTCTTACACCTTTTAATCATTAATACTAGTTTTATAAGCAGAAAATGAAATAAAAGGGCAAAAAAGGTAAAACTGATTTCTGCAATTGGTACAGATATGTTTGTTTCTAAATCACTTTAATCTTATTCAAGATTTAATTATTTGAAAGCAATGAATAGTTAATGAGAAGGTGTTGCTGCTTCAGCTATGAGGACTAGAACATAAATTCATGGCAGAATCCTTGAATTAAAAAAAATATTTTACAACTTTTATGAAGCATACATGTAAAAGAACAAAATTGTTCAAACACTTTAACTTTAAAAAGAACCCTACAACCCTATTAATTTACCCTAGTTTAACTAGAACAAATTAGAACCCTTTTGGACATGAGAGTATCTGAGACTTGAATTTCTAACTGTATCGTTTTTTTTACTCCAAGAAGGCTATTTTCTTCTAGATTCTGCTACTTGAGAGTGTTATCACCAAAGAAATTCAGAAAATGTATTCTTTCATAAGAGGAGACAGTTAGAATGAAAATAAAGTCAACTTAATATGGCTTCAGAATGCAACAACTTATAATTACTGAAAAAAGTTATTATGATCCATTGGTTAAAAAGTTAGTAAGAAGCAAAATTACAAAATGTCAAGCAACAGTTACAAGAAATAATATGCCAATCTAAATATTTTGCTTCTAGGATAACTTCATAGTTATAATACTTATGTATTTCATTTATAGGATGCTTTTTCTACAAGCAGCTCAAGGTAATAATGGATGTGGTTTCTTCCCAATCCATTTTAACCTCACAACAGCCTTGTGATGATATTTAGGCAAAGGTGTTTTGCTCAAACTCATTCAATGAGCTTCACTACAGAACAGGAATCTAAGCCTACTTGATCTCTCCATTGTATCCATTACTTTTTATGTCATATGGAATTACAATTATGAAGTTGTAATTCAGTTAATATTATGAAAATGCTTGTCAGATGCATGGTGCTACAGAATATGGCCTTTCATATATTATATACTTGGTTGTATGCAATTTGAGGAATTCTCTTTTAACTATATATCAATATTTATCTGCCTTTCCTTTAGGAGAAAGGACTGTCAACAGTCAGAATTTTTGTCTTCTTTTCGACCTGAGTTAAAGTACCTGTGAAGAATTCCTTCTCTGTGGATACAGCTCACTGCTGATGCAATCTGAAAAAGGTACCACACTACCATCTGCAAAAAAACAAAAGTTCACATAGAAATTATTATAAAGACCAATAACATCTTATTTTAATAAAATGGCTTTTTAAAAATAAGATGGCTTGAAAGTACTAAAGTTGCAATTCAAAACATATTTTGGAACAGAAAATATGCCTCACTGGACACAGTGAACATATATGTAATCACACTGTAAACTGATGTAACAATAGCCTAACAATTGTATATATAAAAACAAATGCATGAATCTTTCTGCTTAGCAATTAGTTTTAGGAGTGCAGAAAAAATTGCTCCATTCTTTTAAATATGAAATGTGGAGGAAAACTATTCTAAGAGTTGTAGCAGTAATAAACAAATTCTTTATGAAAGCTGTAGGCTACAGTAAATCTGTAGTAAAATCTATAGTATCACACAAATATTTAAAATGTACATAATACAAATTTTTTCGTTATGTATACTTTCCTACAGGCCTCAGTGCAAGGCCATGATATAGGAAAGGTGCCCTCCGTATAATCTGATTGGAGTTTTCCATTTTGCTACATAACTTCTTTACTCTACAGCAGTTGCTGGAGGGTGACACAGCAATGCCTGCATGATATATATACTCACAAGCCTCTTGATGGCATTTGAAGAGTCCCTAAATTATTATTTTTTAAATCCCTGAGATTATCAAATATGTCACAAACCTCAATATGAAAAAGACTTTCCCCAAAAACTCCTATGAATTCACATTTCTACACAAGTGAACACAAGATATCAGTATTTACAAAACTCATAAATTGTGATAATCTGGTGGTGTTTGGTTTATATTAACTTTTTTTTATTGTAGAGACTATTTGCTGCCTACCTCTATACAGTTGGAGGAACCCTTCTGAAAGTATTGGACTACAGTTTCTATAATTCCTATACCGGCTAGAAATTATGAGATCTATAGTTCAGCACGCCTGGAGGTAATCTGATTGAGGAAGACTATTTTAAAACCAAATTAAAGGCCAATCAAGTGAATAAAAGAGAAGCAGATTGCCCTTTGTCTCCCAAAGTTTTTATTACCTCTTCTTCAAACAATGTGTCTTTTTGTCGTAGGATTTTATCATAGAGATTTCCACCTGCAAGAAAGAAAAATACTGAGTTATAAATTTCACACATATTCTGTCTGTGTATTAAAAATTCCTCAGGGGATGTTAATGATTTCCTAATTTTCTCTGTGGAAAAAAGGATTTTCATTTCTGCTCTATTCTTTGCTACTGCTGCCACTTTTAATCCAAACCTCAAAAGATGTTACAGATAAAGGTTCAATAAACTTGGGAAAATAATGAAATTTAAGTTTAAATAAATAATGATTCCTCTGATGTTAGTAATTTGTAACATTAATGAGAGAGGAAGATTACAGAGTTTTACAAGGAAGGAAAAATGTAATCCAAAATATTTAATACAGGAGAAGGGAGCACCATGTATGGCTTAAAATAAAAAGATTATTTGTCGTATTTTTAGTTTTCTTTTTGCTATTTATTCTGCAAATCTCAAATTGGCTGTGTATTTAATATCACATCTTTCTTTCAGGTAGTTCTGATCCTAAGTGTCTCTTATTCACCAACTATAGAGTATATATTTCTGAAATATAAATGCAGTCCTAGAAGGTAAATTTGGTTTGCATTTGTCAATCTACCTGTAGCTAACATTTATAAACAAAGCACAGATTCTCTCTGTTCCATCTCTCCTTGCAGAACTCAAGATGGAAGATAAGTTTGCTGTTTACAAGACATTGTTCTCACCATTACAATACTCCAGTTCAATCAGCAAAGTGGTGTTATCCATGAAATGATTGTAATAAGCAATGATATTATCATGTTGCAATAGAGCAAGAATAACGATCTCATTCAAAGCATCACGCCGCTCTTTTTCTGACAATCTGGTAAGATCCACTTCCTTCCATACTACAAGTGAATCATCCTGCAATTTAAAAAGCCTGCTTAGTTAAATGTATATTCCAGATAATTTACAGACATCTTAAAAAATTATTTCTTTAATCATCCATTTATTTCTTTAATTATCCAAAAATTAAATATGGGATTCAAATGGCCATTCTTTATTTCTGATTCCAAGAACTAATCTTTTCTCCCTTTTCAGTAATAATTGAATATTGTTAGCTTTTCAGGCATATAATCTATATTGCATAACAAGATGGTGAGGGAGTAGGAGTTACCTGTTACTCCAATCTCAACTTTAAACAGTAAGAAAAACTTATCTGGTAAGGAGTATCCCTATTTGGTATCAATATCAAATTGTTGTGATAAGATTCTAGGTTATCTTATTCACTTAATTTATTAATTATGGTAGCCACTGAAGCTATGTTAAGGATTTTCAACTTGTCTTTAATGAACTATTAAAAATTATTTTAGATGTGGTATTCCAAAATTATCCACCCTTAGAAAATAAAGATAGAAATCAAAGACCTGCCTGGAACTGTTTTGAGTTGAAATCACACACTGTAAAAATATTTCCACCTACATACATATTTAATTAACTGATTATACCATATACACCATTTTTTTCAGGAAACCAAAGAGAATATATTGGTAGGCAAATCCATGCAGCCCAAATTTATCAGATTTCATCCTCTTTACTCAGATCAGAATTCATCTGCCTCTATCATGTGGATTCTTTAATAATATTATTTAAAATGCCTTACTTAAATGTTATGCTTGCTTTGTAGCTTAGCCCTAGACTTTGCTAAAATGTAATGTAGGTCTACAGTTTTTTTTCTTCTATTCTGCTATTTTTTTTGCCATGGAAAGGAAGCAACTTTTCTATGTCTTCAATATTTATTTTCAAATGCCCACTTCTTTCTAAAAGCAAAGTTAAAGAAAATATGCTAAACCTTTGGAGAGTGGCAGTTTGGAATTGGGAAACAATTTAGCCAGGCAACACAGCATAGGAGCAAAATTTATTTCTCCATTATCTGAATTCCTCATGCAGCAATTATTTTCAACTAAAAAAAATCATTTTCATGATTCCAACTCCATTGAGCAAGATGTAATTGCCCTTTATAACTGAAATAATCAATTCAGTCAGACCAATTTCAAAGAAAGTTAATCCAGCTAAAATTTTGCAAGCCTTTATATGCAAAAGCATCCTGAACCCAGTCCAACATATTGACATAATAATAATAATAATAATAATAGTTGATATCTCTGCTAAATGATCTGCATAGTTACGAAGTGTTATGTGATGTACCTTTTATATGAGAATACATATTCCCTGAAGGAATCTATGCTTTTTTTATGCATCCCCAAACAGCATATGCTGTATGATCAACTAAAAAAAGCTGTATATGAAGTTTTGGGGCAAACAGTGGGAACCCAGTACAAGAAAAGAATAAATATAAATAAATATATATTGACATCCAGAGTCACATTATTCAAGTTGGGTGGCCATATAATTTTTTTAATAAATAGTGAGGGGACAAGGATTCTATGCAAAGAAAGAACATTTTTAAAATAAATTCTGAAAATATATAATTCCATCCTTATTCATTTTCTATGTCATCTGAAGAAATATTTTTCACTAAAACCTTTGTACTGCTGAATTTTTTATTTTACTATTTGATCCTATTTGACAGGAGTTTAAACTAATTAAATTATGAATAGAATAGAATAGAATAATTTGACTAATGTGATTAGACACCCAAAGAATTTGTCTCCAATGCAGCTTTCAGTGTACAAGCAAAGCAATAAAATCATAGTACTACCAATAAGAGGGGGTAGTAAAGAAGGTAAGAAGGATAATAATAATACACCCATACAAAATGGGTAAATATACATAGGCATTAAACAGTACAGATAGCCCTTGATTTAGAACAATTCATTTAGTAACTGTTCAATTACAACACTATTGAAAAAAGTGTCTGACAATTATTTTTCCCACATGCCCACTGTATCATTCCTATAGTCACATTATCAAAATTGAGATGATTGGCAATTGCTTCATGTTTATGACAGTTGCACTGTCCTGGGGTCATGTGATCATCTTTCCAATCTTCTGACAAGCAGTCACTGGAAAAGCCAGATTAACTTAACAACTTACTTAACAACTCCTTGCTTAGCAACTGAAATTTTGGGCTCAGTTGGACTGCTTGTATAAGATATATAATAAATATCTAAACTATTTTATTTAAATACAGTATTGGAAATGGTAAAATTGAATCTAGGCCCAGGCTAGTGAGGGGTTTGTTTTAGAAGCTGCTATTTTTGCTATGTGACACAAAAAGACACCATGTTCAGACATGATTTTTAGATATGCACAAATTAGACCTCTAATATTAATAAATAACTAATACGTAGAAAGAAAGAGATTTAGAAAAGGAGGGTACTGAGTCCTTATTTACTTACAGCTCTTACTTTAGGCCTTAAGTTTAGCTTCATTGTTTAAACATTGGGAATGGCTAAAAAAAGACGACTATGGAATATGGAAGAAGAATTAGGGACTGTAGCAACAACAGAGTATCTGTAAAAGTACAAAATACTCCAAACAAAACAGGAAAAGCTGGATGAAAATCTACCAAACCAATAAAAGAAAAAGACAGAAATGTTTGCAGTGGAAGCTAATTGTGGAGTAGCCAATAGAGTTATATTATATAGATCAGACCAAAGGACAGTATAACCTCGCATGCTTCTTCCACAATGGCAAACTAAACGCCAAAGGAGAACCAATATGCATTGCAGTACACATTGAAGTTCATTCCCAGCAATTGCATTAAGAGAACTATTGCCTTCAACATAGAGCCATCACTATCTACTGATAGTTTTATCTTATATGAATTGTCTCAATTAGTGATCACCACTTCAATTTACGTATTCCCTGTGACATTCCATGGAAGTTAAAGTTGGACATCATAGAAGCAGGACAGGAAGAGCATTGACATTTTTGAACTTTGGAGTAGACTCCTAAGAATACCATGGATAGCCAAGAAAACAAAATGGATCATTTATTGAAATCAACCCAAATCCTCACTAGAGGAATGACCAGGCTCAAGTTATCCTATTTCAGACATATGATGTGAAGACCAAGCTCCCTGGAGAAGGCCCTAATCCTAGGACAGGTGGAAGGAAAGAGAAGATAGATTGACTCAATTATAGTAGCAATGGATCCAGAACTGCTGGCAATGGGTGAAGTCCTGAAGGACCAGGTTAGAGACAGATTGTCATGGAGAAAATCTATGTGATCTCTAAGATTTGATGCTGACTTGATGGCACATAATCAAACACTGAACAGTTTGGCTATAAACTATGTCTTTTAGCTATGTGCTATGCCCATAGGTTAATATAATTAACCTTAAAAAGTGCTTCCTTTTATCTGTTCCGGATATACCAGCACTTAATGAATTAACTATAAAATCAGTAAATTATTAATTTTGAAATGGAAAAGTTTCTCTATACTCCAACTTTGCACTGTTTTATCTACCTCTATCATTTTTATATTTTCCTATTTTCTAAGTTAAAGAATATCAAGCATTTGTATCTCAAAAGGAAGTTGCTTCAGTCTAACTATTCTGTTGCCCTTCAGCTTTACAATACCAAATGTGGTCAAGCTGTAAGTTTGAATAGCAAACACTGTAAAATTTATACTTTTTTCTCTTTTGTAATGTCAGCTTGGAATGTGTGCCTTTTGCACCAATCAAGGGCTGATTTTCTGGTGAAATCCCTTTTCTATACAGTTGCCACCAGCTGAAATCCCATTTGTGTGTGTGTTAGTACAGATCTGTCTCAGCATGCATCACTTTATACTGAATTTGCTAATAATGGATTGCACTTGTTATTATAATAGTCATTCCACCCCTTTGGTGAAATTCTTCAGACATTTTGTAATACTTAAACTTTCTGAGAATTGTGTATCATTTTTGAAAACTGAGAAAACTGGAGCTGCAAAAGAAACGATCTTCCTGCATATATTTTCATAATACAGTTTACTGTAAAAATTTCAGCCCCTCCTCCCACTCCAATTTAAACTTCCAAAATGTAAGATAATGGCCCACCTGAAAGAAATGAGTAATTTTAAGAGTCAAGCAGAGGCAAATAAATAAATAAATTAAAAAACAAGTGAGAGAGGAATTAGTGGGAAATTTGGCACAGCATTTGGTCCAGCTTCCTTCATGTCAATTGAAGTTCTTGATAACAGACATGAAGCAATTAAAACAGCAGCAATCCCGTGAACTGATAAAGTCAGGATTCAACATGAAAGGCAATAAAGAACCAACAGGATTCGGGGCCTCGACATATATGCAAGGAAGAAGACTACCAGGGCAGCGACGTACCTCAGTCCGGCGATACAGGGTGGCCTCGCCGAACGCCCCCCGACCCAAAACCCGTATAGGAGCATAATGCAATTCCTCCTGCTCGCCCCCCAAGCCCGGAGCAGGACGGGAGCTGCTCCTACTGGACGAGTCGCTTCCGAAGTCGGAGTTAATGGAGTTGTAATGTCTCTCATATTGGTTCAGAGACATGGCTGCCCCGGCACCGCTTCCCGAGTATCCAAGAAAGGGAGCTCAGGCGGCCCGTCTGCGACCAAGGATCGCGGCCCCTCACACTATGATGGTGAGCGGCTTCCTGCTATTACTGCCGCCGCCACCAATACACCAGAGCTCCCTCTCTGCGCAAGCGCGCACCCCTTTCCCGGCCTCAAGCGGGGAGAGCCAGCAGAGTTCTCCGGACTGCCCCTTTTGCCGGCTTCTCCGAAGCTCCCGCAGCCCCCGAGCGCGGCAGGTCGGCTACCGCTTTCGCTGACCCGGAACCATTTCTGCATCAGAGACGGAAGGTTTGTTCACGGAGACTTCGCAGCGCTGTGGAGAAATAGGGCAGCCGGAAAAACGCGAAGGGAGCGGGGTGGAGAAGCGAGGGAACGCCTTGGGAAAACGAGCCGAGCGCCGTCCGAGAATTTTCTCCTATAGTCAGAGTCGAGTGGGGCGCCGCTGACTACAACGAGGAGAGCTCTGGAGCTCGTTAGACGGCAGGAAGATGTCCCGAAACATACGCTTATGGAGGGCAGACAAGTAGCAGCGGGAAATGAGAAAGGCAGCGGCCGCGACTGAATTCCGCCGAATTGAAGCAAGCAACTCAAGCAAGAAGTAGACCCTGAGATGGGTGGCATGGGCGGGAGGGAGACGACGAAGAGGCTTGGGAGCGCTCCAATCCGAAATTTGCAGCTCTCGTGTTCACAATTTTATCTTCCAACTGCCCATTTTTAGGATTAAGAATTAGGATTAGGAAAAATTAAGAATTCATACTCTGGAATTTGAAGTATATTCCTTGCTTAAATTGCTACTTTTGGGTACATTAGATTTAGTTTTTATATGCTTACATATTCAATGTGATTGAATATATTGAGAATCTGATGTGGTATTTTAAAGTGAATCTACATTTCACTAAAACAGTTTACACTGTTTAAAATATACATTTAAAGCTGCTGGTCTACATTACAAATGATTAGCGGAAAAATCAGAACATACTAAATTTTAACTTATTTGGTAAGACTTCAACACCTTGCTAAGTTTGAAAAATACTGCACTATATAGATCTCTGAAGGGACTGCATTAAGTCCTTTGTATTATTATTTGCTGCTTCCCTTTTCGTCCTGTACAAATCTTTAGTGCTATTAATGTTGGCATTTGTAATATATCCTACTTAAGAATTCCTTCAAATGAAACTTTTTCTCAACTGTTCATACATGAAAGTGTACATAATTTGCTTGTAGTAGTATACAAATTTCTTTGAACTACAGGTAGTCCTTAACTTACAATAGTTCATTTAGTGACCATTTGAAGAAACAATGGCACTGAAATAAGTTATAACACTTACACATCCCATGGACACATAATCAAAATTTGGATGCTTGGCAACTGGCACAAATTTATGACAGCTGTAGTGTCCTGTGAGCCACCTTTTGTGATCTTCTGATAAAGTCAATGGAGAAGCCAGGGTCAATTACCAACTGTACTAACTTAAAAACTGCAGTAATTCACTTAACAGCTATGGCAAGAAAGGTCATAAAATGGGGCAAAATTCACTCAACAAATGTTTTGCTTAGCAATAGAAATTTTGGGCTTAATACAGGTTGAGGACTACCTATATTAAGAGTTATAAATAGGGAGACTGAAAAACGGATAGAACACATTTTAGTGAAACAAATATAAACCATACTTAAACATACAATGGTGGATCCATACATAAATCAAACTCTGCCTTGATTACTTTCTTTCCCCGAAGAAACACTCACATGGAACAAGTATTGGTTCAAATGAAGTCGAGCACAGTATAATTGCAATAGCTTACACACTGCATCTTACATTGCAGCCTTGCGGTATTTTTAGCTGAATTTACTTTCCCAGATGGACGTAGAAATATTGACCTTCACCACTTATGTTACCTTTAACAGTAACATACTTTCTGCACATGTATACAATTTTCAACAAATATCTCCCAACACTCTTAAAAGCAGCTGTCAAATACTTTTAGACTTGAAAGGCTAATTAAACAATTATATGTATCTAGGACATCAACTACAGCTTATACAATGTTTTGATTTAGTTGTAGTTTGTACAGATTTAATTTACTTGTAAACTCTATTCTCTGTTCATGAGGCCACTATAGATGAGATCGAAAATGTACTAGATGTAAAAAAGTGAAAACAAATCAATCCAATTCAGACTTTGGAATGAAATAATCAGTGAAATGAAATGTAAGTTTGATCAATTTACAGACACACTACTTTGAAGAATAATTTCTTCAAAAATATTTTATTGAAAATGTCAAAAATCCCCAATCAGATTTTAGATAAAATTAGTTTTATTTACTTGCATGTATACCATAGCAGTTAGGAGCAAAGACACTAATGACATGAAGGCAAAACTATTGGATGTATCATGTCACTTACTAAAAGATGCCAATTCCTGATTTGCTAAAACGTGATAAAATGAGTAAAAGGATACCACTTCCTAAGCAATTTATTTTTCTTTAAATGTTAGATTTCCTACTAAAATCCAAATAAAATCCATGTGAGGTAAGAATTTCATATTTTAAAGAATATTTTCTATCACATCTCAGGTTTCAGTTCTTCCAAATATTTACAGAGATTGCCAGAGAAGTGTCTAAAATAATCCATGAAAGCTTGTAAGTGAAACACATAATACAGAGAGAAACAAATCCAAACAAATTATGACAAATACTAAGACCTTTTCATAGCTGTGTGATATCCTACACTTGATATAGTTTTCTTGAGGACTTATTTTTCATTATATTTTGAATACTTAAAAAACAAGTTACTTTTGCTTTGTTTTCAAGAAAGTAGGATTTTGAGCCAGGAGTGGCAAACTGGGTTTACAACAGGCATCTATATTTCTGTTAATGGAATCGAATTATTTGACAATTATTATGGAGAAGCCTATCGGTCAATTTAGTAATTATATTTTTTAAACAGTAGGACTGGGATTTAGTAGCTAGACTAGAAAAAGACTTTGTGACTGTTCAGCCAAATAAGCTGCTCTCAGTTAATGAATTGACATTTTCTGCATAGGAACCAGAAACTGCATAGCAATTTAAGTTTATTCCTCCCACTCATTTTTTAAAATTAATATGACACCAAACAGGTGTGTTGGCCATACAGCATCAACAAGTGGGATTCAGAGCTATTATGTCAAATATTTTTGCCACTGATGTAAATCTTGTAAAGTGTTGGAAAAATACAAACACTTTGAAAAACTAGAGATTATGTTTTATCATGCAAATTGATTGTTCTACACATTATGGTATGTCCCAATACATTGAAGACTATAAGCATCTAACTATAACCAGATTTAAATCTGTCCAATGCAGGTTTGATATAGATTAAGTAGTACTTTTATTGTTGAAAGCAGGAAATAAAGAAAAAGTTAAGAAAAAGAAAATAAAAAGTGTGCATTTCAAGTATATGTTAGGGAAAAGCTTCTTATGATTAAATAATCTCTTACAGTACTCAAGGTGCTTTTTCAAGAGCTGTGTCTCTTTAGCAGAAATTGTCCCAAGGTGTTGTTCAAAAGGCAACTGTACTTTATTGGTAACAAAGAAAGTCCAGGTGCCTTTTGAACAACACATTTGGGACAACGATCTGGATGACTGATAATCTCCAAAGACATTTAGCAGAAATGATATCAGAGTATGGGATAGAAAACCTGAAAAAGCTATATCTCAAGTTCTTCTATAATTTAAACAATGACATCATTTCTCTTAGGCTGTTGGAAGTAACAACATAAATATCAAATATTTTCATAGAAAGCTATCACTGGTCATTCCTCCCCACTTCCTGAAATGTGGCTCCTGATCATTTGTAATCTGTTTCTGTGAAGTTCTGCTCCAAGTAAAGGTAGTCCTTGACATACCACAACTGAGGCCAAAATTTCTGTTGTTAAGTGAGACATTTGTTAAGTGAGTTTTGTCCCATTTTACGACCTTCCTTGCCTCAGGTGTTAAGTGAATCACTGTAGTTGATAAGTTAGTAACCCGATTCTTAAGTGAATCTGGCTTCCCCATTGACTTTGCTTGTCAGAAGGTTGCAAAAGGTAATCACATGATCCTGGGGCACTGCAACTGTCATAAATATGAACTAGTTGCCAAGCATCTGAATTTTGATCACATGATCATGGGGCAAAGATCATAGCTGAAAAATGGTCATAAGTCACCTTTTTCAGTTCCATTGTAATTTTGAATGGTCACTAAATGAACTGTTTTAAGTCATGGACTATCTGTACTTCTGAGCCATTCCCTCACCCAATTCCATGTAATAACAAGTAAGATTCAAATACATCACATTCTGGTATCGAAGTGGTAGATATGAGCAACTTTGTGACATATAAGATAACATCATTTAACTGTTTATGTAAAGAAAAAAAAGAACAGTTTGAGACAACTTTATTTATTTGTGTCCAAAAATTCTCAAAATCAAACTACTGTCTCTTCCAAATCTATCCAGTAGTCCTGAATTTCCTCCTCAGTTTTTGTGCGAGTATTTCTCTCCCTCCATCCCTTTGGTGGGTAATTATAGAAAAAGTTCATTTTTGCAGGTCAACTCCAAGATGGCTCTCAATAGTCATTGCTACGTCTCTGTGTTGCTCCCTGGGGTGTCAAAACAAGGGAAAATTACCCCTTACTACTCGATCAATTTCTTAGTTTTGAAGAAATGCCGCAGATAAAAAACTTGCCAAGTTGCCAATCCAATGAGGCAGAACATTGAGAAAATGCTGAAGTACAATACTCGAATGTTGGTAGATTCTGAAACAAAAAAGCCCATTGTTAGAAAAAATGCCAAGAAAATTTGAATCCCACAAACTCTCTTATTATGTCTTCACTTAAAGTGCTGATATAAAAATTATCACTAAAAAGTTACAATAGCTGTTTGGGCTCAGTGGACAAGATATAATTAAAAGAGGTTCTGTTTTCATTCAACAAATACAATTCAAATTAGAAAAGTACAGCACAGGTATAGCAAAATAGGTGGCATCTGATGCAACAACAGTAACTATGACAGGGATTTAGGAGTCCTAGTGGACATTCACTTAAATATGAGCCAGCAATGTGTTGCAGCTGGCAAAAAGACCACAAAGTCCTAGGCTGCACCAACAGAAGGATAGTATCAAGACCACATGAAGTGTTAGTACCACTTTATACGGCATTGGTAAGACTACACTTGGAGTACTGCATCCAGTTTGGTCCCCGTGATACAAAAAAGATGTTGAGATTTTAGAAAGAGTGCAGAGGAGAGCAATAAAGATGATTAGAGGAATGGAGGCTAAATTGTACATGAACGGTTGCAGAAACTGAGTCTAGTCTAATGAAGAGATGAACTAGGGATGACATGATAGCAGTCTTCCACTATTTGAGGGCCTGTACAAAGAAGACGGGATTAACTTATTTTCCAAAGCACATGAGGGAAAGACAAGAAGCAATGTATGGAAGCTTAAAGAAGAGAGATTTAATTAAGGAGACATTTTCTGTCAGTGTGAACAATCAGTGAAACGGCTTGTCTTCAGCGGTTGTGAGAGCTCCATCATGGAGGTATTTAAAAGGAGATTGGACAGCCATTTGTCCAGAATGGTATAGGGTCTCCTGCTTGAGGAGGGAATTGGACTAGAAGACCTTCAAAGTCCCTTCCAAATCTTGTATTCTGTATTCATATTCTTAGCTTTCATAACAATTGCATGTGAAAATGAGATATGCATTGTCAATAACTAGTCCTCAATGTTTTGCTTATACTCATTGCTTCTACTGAATTACACCCCTCTAGAAAGGGAAAGTTTCAGTTTTAGAAGAATGTTCTAGAATTGGTTATAAAACATACTATAAAGCATGCACACAAGTTATTTTTGATCACATTTCAAATACAGAATTTGACTGTTCTTAGAACTAGATGTACATATCCCTGACAGTGACATGGAAACCTGTTTCTATTGACACTAAAAGTGGCCAAAAAACCAGATTATATTGCCATGGCAAAAAAGTGTATGATAACCAAACATGCAGAACAGACGTGTCTCTGTTCAGGTAATCTCAGCAGGATGGAGAGGGATTGTGAAGAGAAATTTTTTAAAAGCAGGATAGTTGCAGGCTATCATTCTTCTCTATTAATCCCCTGATAATATTGTTTAAAAACAGGCTGGTACACAAAATGTAGATTCATTCTAAGAATGTCTCATACATATTATCGAGACCTATGTGGTATTATTTGACTCAACTCTGCCAACTTTCTTAATAAACAACCCCAGCTAGAGAATATGAAGAATCACTGGGGCCCATTGGAATAATTCATTATCAGAACATTTCTCCAAACTGGGGGAAGCTACTGACAACATTTATGTGGTTTGAACAAAGCAGACTAAAGATTTTGTTGGTGGGATCTCCACCCTACTTAGCTGGCAGAGATGGTCACAGGTGTATAGTGCAGGAGAATTTCAGAATATGAGCCACATGCAATCCATTCATGTTAAGACTGTCCTAGTGTCAGATTATGTTTTCCTGGTCTCTGTGACAACCATGGGTCTATGTCAGACTGTTGCAGAGCTAACATGTTAAGGTAGTGTACACAGGTAGTCCTTGACTTACAAGAGTTCATTCAATGAGCATTCAATCTTATAATGGCACTAAAAAAAGTGACTTATGACCATTTTTCATTCAACCACTGCAGCATCTCCATGGTCACATGATCAAAATTAAAATGCTTGGCAACTGGCTCATATTTATAATGGTTGCAGAATCCTGTACTCATGTGATCACCTTTGCGACCTGACAAGCAAAGTCAATGAAAAAGCCAGGTTCACTAAACAACCATGTTATTAACTTAACAGCCCTGGCAAGAATGGTCATAAAATGGGGCAAAACTCACTTAACAGTCTCACTTAAAAACATACATTTGAGCTCAATTGTGGTTGTAAGTTGAGGACTACCTCTATTCCAAACTATTTCAGCCTCAAGATGTAAAAATTAGCTTGGAGATTTGAAATGGGAGGTATAATTACATCATCTTTGGAAATGTTTTATTTCAGAGCATAATTTCCTTTCTGTGGGGATTGGGACCCTAAGGTCAGCTTTAGCACATGTAGCAAAATTTCAACTTTGATGAACATAATGCTTGATCACATTTATACTTCGTGACTAGTGGGGTAAGCTTCCTCTATGCTGATATATACACTGAAATTCATCAGGAACCTACTATTACAAGCTTTTAGAAACCTCTTTGCTTAGTTCTTCCCTAAATGACTGTCATGTGTTTATATTTTCTTTACCAGTTCACCTTTTTGGTAGGTTTTTAGATTTGATATTAATTTATTGTTTTTATCTTTTATTTCCAAACTTTTAGTATAAACTTCAAAATGCAACTGTATGGGAAGTTATATTCTTATTAAATAATTAAAACAATAGAATAATGGAATATTATCATGTTTTGTATAAAAACATTATTCATATTCTCTAGGCAGAGAAACGTAACAGTGGTACTCGGAGGCCCATAAGTACATACCATTAGTATCCCGCATCTCCTCTTCTCGTTTTTTCATGTATGCAAAGTCATTAACAATAGATTCTGAAAGATCTTCCAGTCGTCGCAGCTCCAGCTCCAATGGCTTCAATTTTTCCACTTTAGCAATCTGATAAAAGAGGACATTATATGTCAATGGTGCAGAAGGTATCAACCAATTCCCATTTAAATGTGAACTTCTACTGGAACACAATTCACTATGCCAACAAATAAAACATTGCACACCTTAAGGAGATACTTGTTATTAACATATTTTTTGTGAGCACAGATGGTCCTCATTTATTTACTGCAATTTGGACTAGCCATTGCATCACTACGCAGTGCAGCCATAAAATCACATGACTACCCCTGACATATGCCACCTTGTCAGTTCTGGCTGTGATTATTAAATGAATTGCTGCAGGTTGTTAAGTGACTTGTCATGTATGCATGGCTTGCGACTTGCTGTTGGCTTCCCCTTGACTTTGCTTGTCAGAAACCAATTGTAAAGGTTGCAGATGGCAATCACTTGGCCACAGGACATTGTGACCATGATAAATGTTTGCCTATCGCCAAACACCTGAACTGCAATCACGTGAGTGTGGAGATGCTACTATGGTTTTAAGTCTCCTTTTTTCAGAACCGCTGTAACTTCACTGAACACCAGTGATCAGTAAATGAGGACTACCTTTCTACATCTCTTTTAGCAGATTCCTTTCTACATCTCTTTTAGCAGATTCCTAGGGCAATAAGAGCAGCCTGAGAATTATTACAAGTTTATTTATGAAGATGTGACACAAACATTTCCTCCATCATCTATTGAGCAGCAAATTAATTTCATATTATTTTTCAGCATTTTTGTACTAATCCTATCTATGTCTTCATCAGTAATATGAAGATTCCTTGTCTCAAAATGCAGTTATTTTTTAAAACCTTAGACAAAACTGCCTTAATTGAAAGCAGACAATAGATACAACTGGATCAGCAGTTCTAGTCTGACCAGACATGCGTCTCCACATTCTGCCACTTGAGATTCTTTCAATGCCAGGAAGCTCACAGCCAATATTCCATCTTTTGCCACAATAAACAATCCAATTATTGCTTGGCTATCATGAGATTATAAAGAATGTACCCAGAATAAAAGGGCAGAATTTCAACATCCCTAAAATTCTATTGCCTATCCTTCATCACCAGGCACAAATGTTCATAGACATAAAACTGGCACAAGTAGTAGCTCTAATATCTGGAAGTAATTCTATTGCTAAGCAACCAATTCTTTCCTGAAGCCAAAACCACTTTCTTTTTCCTACATAATACAGTATACAACTCTGGTTGAACACTACAGGTTGGCAGATAATCGGACAAAGTATAGCAAACCAACCATCTGAAATCACAAAACATATTTACTATCCAATGTAGGTTTGGTATAAACTACTTATTGTTTCCTTTTTAATTAGACGTGTAATATTTCAGTCAGTTGGGATAGATGTAGACACCTTAATTTTTTGCTCATTCTAGGTGGATAGCAGGGGTCACCTCTGCAGAGCTATCATCTTGCTGAAGTCATGGTAAAATTCAGGATCACTCCACCTAATAATACTTCACAGATGGTGATCTGGCCATGACAACAGCAATATGCAACATCAGGGATACTGTATTATAGATGACGATTAAACATGGACTCCAACCTTGAAAAGGGAGTAATTTTCTATTCATTTTCCTCAACTTCACATATAAATACCACTTAATGAGTAAGGGAAATATCGTACTTTCCTCTTTTGACAGTAATTTTGAAAAATGTACCAGCTGCTGTAATTCCCATAATTTTCCTACACAAGAAAATTTGACTTCCTTCACTTACAAATGAAACCTTTAATTTTTCTGTCTTGATGACAGTTTAGTGAGTTCTAGTTGATTTACCAAACATCTAAATAATTGTTAATAACATTGAGAAATTTTAGGATACATTTGTCTCTCAAATGGAAATGAAATCTCACATGACCAGAAATATCACATAAAAGAAGCAGCTTTAAGAATTTTATGTTTAATTGTAAGAGGATTTTGACTGCTAATTATACTTCCCACTGAACGTTTTCTTCAAGTTACTTTGCTACCAAGCATTGTAACATAGATGAGCATGGAATACATAATAATAGATTTAAACTGCTATCAACAGTTTATTAAAAGGCCACAAGAGGGCAATCAAACTTTGGTATTTGCGAATATTATAGTAGCTTTGTTATAGAATTTCACCTAAAGCAAAAAACAGACCTAGAAAATTATATTACAGTATTATAGACAAGTATGACAGTTGCAAAACAACCCCTACATGTGATGGTAGCCTTCATCTACATTTGGGGTGTCAATCTCAACTTCACTGAGGGTCGCATCATGGCTGTGGTTGATCGGGGGGGAGCATGGCCGACTGGATGGGTGTGGCCAGCTTGATGCCACTCCCCAAACTGCTGGCCCAATGTTTCCTCTTCACACTGGGTAGACCAAGCCGAAGTCATGCAGGTCCAATGTTTCCTCTTCGCATTGGGTAGTCCAGGCCAAAGTGACATGGGCCGGCCCCTTACATTTTCCAGGACAGCCCCATGGGCTGGATCCAACCACATCACATAAGATTTAATATAGTTTACATTAATAATAATATATTATTATAAAACTTTTTAAAGAAATGAACAAATGATCTCTAATCAAGTACAGTGTCAGGATTCCGGCAGTTACCCCCATTGAAATCATGAGTCTCGAGCCAAACTTCCAAAACTTAAAAAGGATTTATTGGGAGTTAACATGCCTGGCACTGCCTGGGTGTAGCCAACTCTGAGACACATAATTCATTGTCACCCTTGACCCTGGTTTTCCCCCAACCCCTGGTGTATCGTAATTCATATTCTCCAATGGGACATATCCATAGCCAAGAGTCATCACTCATGCTCTCCAGTTAGAATTTTGCGGGGCAGAAAGTTCAGTCATGTAGTTACTATCTTTGAAAACATTTATTAAATGCACTTTCGGTTTGCAAGCTGCCACACTGCTCTCCCTTTCTGTTGGCAACTCTAAAAAGACCATAGAAATATTTTATGAGTTGACATACAGCTTAAAGATAATGATCCAATTTACCTGATTCAATGACCTCAGCAAATTTTAAAAACTTCAGTATGTAAAAGCCAGTGAAGTTAGATGGGGAGCACAACATCAAAATAGTTCAAAAACAGCATAACATTTTGAGCCCAAGTCATCAACAGTATCACGAGTGCTAGCAAGAAAGCAGAGACAAAGGCAGAAAAAGCAGAGACATACCTCCTCATAGTTTTTTGCTTCCACTCCATGCTTCATATTCAAGGTCACAAGCTGGTCTGGCATCCGCCCTGTTCCTGGAAATGCAATGAAAGGATTCATTGTATGCAGTACTTTGGCTGCCAGGAAATTCCCAGCTTTGCTCCCTTCCCTATTGTAGAGGGATTTATAGCTCACTCTCTAGAAGTCTCTGAACAGTTAAAGATGCAGCCAAATTATTATTATAACCATAGAAAAGTCGGCAGGGTTCTCCTGAAAGAACTCCCTAAAGTAAAAACTGTTGCAAATATGTGTGTGGAGAGTGCAGAATGCAGACACTCCGATTTCCTGGCCTTCAGTCCACCCACAAAGAGCAAGAAAATATATAAATACCATTTAATAACGCCAGATTAGCTAGCTGGAACTAACAGGCCAATCCTATCCAAATGGAAACAGTAGAAAGCCAAATTGTATATTAAATGGAACAGATGAAATTACTTTGAAAAATAGACCACTTAGCCAACTTCTAAATAATCTGGGAAATTGCTAAAAATACTAGCTTGCTGTCTTTTTTTTCCAATTCAATTCCAATTCCATCATAAATAAACCTTAAGTAAGTGACCTGGCAAAGAGAGCTTTGTCATTAATCCTTGGTGAATGTTGCTTATAAATTACACATAAATATACATGTGTTTAGGTATTTTTAAAAGTATATCTTCACCTCAACTCCAAGCAATAAAAATCACATCCAAGGGCTTTAACCTTTTACATACAAAGCTTTCTACTTTGTTGTACACAGTGCAGGTAACTAACTGTTCAATCTCTAAAGTATAGGTAGTCCTCAACTTATAACAGTCACTTAGTGACTATTCAAAAGTTCCAACAGATCTACCTGAGGTATATTTATGACCCAAATTTGAAGTTCCAACAGTTGGGTGTCCCTCCAATCACATAACCATATTTGGGCACTTGGCAACCAGGCCTATTTACAGCTGCTTGCAGTATTCCACAGTCATGTGACTGCATTTTATGACAGTTTTGCTGAAAACCATCTGGCTTTCAGCAAAACCACATTCATAATAAACCACTGGTTTGCTTAATGACCACAGATTACTTTAACAACCAGAAAGGATGATTTTATGACTGTCACAAGTTAAACCATGATGGGCAGGTTCCATTATGATTCTAATTCAATGACTATCTGTAACACTGCTTTATCTGCAAAAATGAAGCCTTATATTCTATTCATCATTTCCCTATCTGATGCTATAATTGCTGTTCTGACACTGCAAGGAACTGATATTCCCTCTTAAAATGGAGGGGGATTAAATTGGTTATGATAATTCATGTATTGAGTTCTGTAAAAAGGAAGGCAGATCAGGAAAGGGAAAAAATGGAAAAGTTGAAATCTGACCAATAATTTGAATGTAAATTAAGGCATGTTTACTTGTCCCATAGAGTTTAACAGGGCTGACACTTTCATTCATGTACATATGTATCTAGAAGAAAGACCTCCTGGGGAAAAAAAGAAATGTTCTCTTTCCAAAAATTCATGAAAAGGATAAGGCTGTATACATCAGATTTGGCAACATAAGTTAGTTTGAAGAGGAAATTATTTTGCTTTTGGTCTTTCATTTTGGGGGGAAGAAAAGATATTTTCTCCCTTATTTGGATTTCAAATCGCCTATTTTAATTTCTAAGAACATGAGTTTAGTTTTTAAGTGGGAAAATAACTAAGGCTATGTTAAGTCAGACATTATTACTGAAAAGAATCTTGAAAATGGGACACAAGAACCAACAATCACCCAACTGTCCTGTTTAGCATCTTAGGAACAGATTTAAAACAGTTTAAATGGAAAAATAGCATGAATATGTGAGTTTGGTTTTCTTGCTTCCAAAATAAAGCATTTTGTATTCTGAACTCTTTACCTTGCACAGAAAAAAAAGGAGAAGGTGCTAGCATTGGCAATGTACCATTGCAATTTCTGGAACACCTGGAAGCCAGTGGTAGCCAAAGGCTTTCTTGCCATAAAGCCTGATGTTTTATAACAAAAAGCAAGCAAACAGAGTGGTAAGCAGAAGCAGCTGCATATGCATCTGGGGGAGCCACAAAGTTAGCTGCTATGGATTTAAGGATATTTTATCTCTCTGGCCTGCCTCCTCTGCTTATAATAAATTCTTAAGTTTCAAATGATGTAGTTTTTCATAGAATGTATGCCAACATTTCTGTCTCAAGGTGGAAAATATTGCATGTTTTTACTCTATTTCACAAATAGATGGCAGCACAATACAGTAAGAAATCATGAAATGCAAGAAGCCTTCAGAAATCATGGGCGCTCCATCACTGGAGATTTTTAAGAAGAGATTAGACAGCCACTTATCTGAAATAGTGTAGGTTCTCCTGCTTGAACAAGGGGCTAGACTAGAAGACCTCCAAGGTCCCTTCCAGCTCTATTTCTATTCTAAATATTTTGTGTGGATAACAGAAAGAAATGCCCTCCTTCAGTTGGAAATGCTGCTGCTGCCAACAATAATTTCTAATATACCAAAATGTAGCTTTCAGAATAGTTGACGATAAAAAATGAGTCCCCAATCCCTATCTCACAATTGCTACCTGTTTCTGTGAAAATGAATTCTGATTATAACCACGTAATCAATTTGGACCCATTTAAGAAACAATTCTTACAATTGCATTCAAATGTGTAGTCAATAAACATGTCTGAAATCAGCAAGGTTTCAGTTTGAATTTATATACGGAGAATTGCATTACATAGACTACAAAAAAATTAGCAACCTTTCAGTTCTTAGATTACAATAGTATAAATGCACAAGAGCAGATCTGGAAACTATTAGGCCAAATAATTAAAATAGTAGGAAGAACTGTCAGGATAATGAATACCTATAGTAGTTTCAACATCTTTTAGATAAATATAAAAATATTTAAAATAGAATAAAAAAAATTTGTTGGACTTCCCAAAATAGAAATCCACATTGCTGATTAGAAAAGTTTGCAAAATATCCTTTACAAATCATTTTATGGTTCTGTTACTTTGTTTATTTAGCTTAAAAAATAGTATTCAAAATAAAAGTACAAGTACAGAAGTACAGTATATTTGATGGGTAAAATTATAACATAAACAAATGATTCTTTCCACTTCAAGGAAAGCAGAATGTCCAATAACTTGTTTTGACAAGTTTTTTTGTCATCCCAAAAAGAACTACCAGAAGGCAGGATCCATGTGAAACATTGTTTGCCAAATATTTTTTGCCACAAATCTTTTCTTAATCCATGTGGCATTGATGACTCCTATAAAAATCAAAATGGGATCATTGCATCATTTACTGGTAGACCATGGGAAGAATTAATTGCCACCTTTTCCGCTGTAAATCACAGAAGGATTAAGAGCATTTTCAAGTCTCAGCAAATACACTTAACCATAGTAAGCATAGGTGTTGCTTTCAAAAAGCACATACAACACTTTCAGGTACAGTATACAACTGAATTATATTCAGTGCCATTCTTATCCACTTTCTTTTCAATTGGCAGATACCGTGTTTCCCCGAAAATAAGACCTACCCCGAAAGTAAGACCTAGCACTATTTTCTAAACCTGCCCTAATATAAGACCTACCCCGAAAATAAGACCTAGTGTAAATCTCCAGTTCCAGGAAGACTTTTCAGGGAGCAACTGTGCACCCACGAAACACTCCCCCTACACACTCACACCCACTATTTGGCACCATAAATATATAAGACCTACCCCGAAAATAAGACCTAGTGTGTTTTTGGGAGCCAAAAAAAATATAAGACAGTGTCTTATTTTCGGGGAAACACGGTATTGGTAGATATACAAGAACACTAATTGCCATTGGAATGTTTTGCTTTTCCCCACGTAGCTTTTCTGTAGACGAAGACTGGACAGGGGTGAATGTTCCTGCCTAAAGCATGCTGAGTACAACAGTCCTAGAGTGTTCAGCACTGAACAGTTTTGCTTTAATTTCCTTTCCCCTTCTATCTTTTTATCATGGGCTTTCTCTTCACCTATCAGGAGCTCTAACTCCAATATCCTAGAAGCCAGAGAAAAGACAGTATGCCTTCAAACTGTTCACTGGCCCTAGATCCAGAGGGAAGAATCACTCTGAAACCTTTCAGAAAATTTGAATAGAAAAACAAAATTAAAGAATGAAGAACAATAACAAAAGTCTCAGATCTGACCAAGTAATGATTGAATGTCCGTGTAAGGCTTATTTTTAAAGATATCCTTGGGTGAAGGACACAGAACTGCTTATAATAATAATTAATCAAGTTAATCTGATAGATGTGACCAGTACATACGTCATTATTCTCAAACTTCAGCATATGGTAGAAATATTAGGAAAATCTGCAAAACTAGGAGCAACTTTGCAGCTTGAACAGCATTGTAAATGACGCAAGAAAAAATATTGTGTTAGCAATTCTGCACAAATTGTGGGATCCTTATAAGTCTTACAGGCCATCTCTTCCCTCTATGGGATATTTGTACAAAAAAAATTGTCTTTCACTTCCTCTTCCCCATTTTTGTGGCTACAGGCTTGAGAAATCCCAATTGCTCAAACTCCACCTGGCTCAACAGCTCAAATAACTGTTATCTTAGTTTTGACTTCCCCAAGCACACATAATTATACTGCAGCCTAAACTGCCAAAGAATGTCCATCTATTTTATGAGCAGCATGCAAAAAAAAATTGACATTCCTACTAACCTATAATAATCAAATTGTATCAAATATCTGGTAATACCTTTTATACATACTCTGCCCAGGCTGCTGTGTTGATACAGAACTTGATACTTGTCAAGTACAATGAGTCCTCAAGTTACGAATGTAATGGAGCTTGCCCATTCTATTAGTAACCTGAAAATTTGTTGGGAGTGTATCTCGTACCTTGAACAGGATCACTCCCTCCTTTCGTCCACACATTCACTAATTGAATGCGAGGCTTGTTAAGTGCACATGAGGTATTTCAGCATGGGGAAGGCCATGGGGGGGCTACTGCTGGAACAGGCAACCTGCCTAAGACCACCCAAGGCCTCCCCATGCTCCCTACAATTGCTTTCCCCCATCCAACACCTGAAATAGGCTAGGGGAGGTCCGAGGACAGCCAAACAGAGCATCAGAAGAGCGGATCTGCCCCCGGAAGCTCCATTTCAGCCTGTAAGGTGCCAGGCAAGACCTCTGGAGGCCTGAACGGAGCATTGGAGGGGCAGATCCACCCCTTGGAAGCTCCATTTTGGCCATCAACATGCAGGACAAATGTTGCAGAGCCTCTGCGGTTGTTCATAGAGCAAACAACAGCCATGGTGCTACAAGATTCGTGGTTTCAGGACAAATGCTAGGGGAGACTTACTGAGGAGCTTTGAATGTTTGGTAAGGGAATATGGTTCAGAATGCGGCCGCGCGGGTTGTGATGGCAGTATCCCAATACTCCCATATTACACCCCTCCAGCGTGAGCTGCATTGGTTGCTGGTTGCCCTCTGGGTGGGATTCAAGATGCTGGTAATCACCTATAAAGCCCTATATGGCTTAGGGCTGGGGTATTTGCGGGAACATCTACTGCCAGCAACGACTGCCCAATGTCCCGTGCGCTCCCACAGACAGGACCTCCTTGGTGTGCTGTCGGCCAGACAGTGTCGGCTGGCGACCCCCAGGGGTAGGGCCTTCTCTTTGGGGGGCACCCACCCTGTGGAATCAGCTGCCCCTGGAGCTTCGGATGGCTCCTGACCTTCGATCCTTCCGTCGTGACCTGAAAACATGGCTCTTCCAGCTTGCCGACCGGGACTGATGGGGGGGAGGGGTTTTAGTGATGGTTTGTTAGTTTTAATTAATATATTGGGATGCTTGTTTAATAGTTTTTTAAGGTTTGTATTGTATGTGTTTTATTGCTGTGAGCCGCCCGGAGTCCTTCGGGAGACAGGGCGGCATAGAAATCCCAATATAAAATAAATAAAAATAAATAAAATATTCATAACCCGGGGATTACTTGGAAGAAGCTCTACATACTTTTTTGTAAGATTCAGGCAATTTAGCAACATCTTCAAAAAATAGAAGTAGGCTAGCAAGAATTCAATTCTGTTTCTGTCAGTGCTGAGTGCACAGCATTTACAAATTCAGAATGCAGTATAGGAAACACAATACTTAGAAAATTCATCTATGGCAGTGAGTACAAAAAGCTTCTTCAAGCCCAAGGCAAACCTTCCTCAAGGTTTTTTTCCATCTATCCCTGATCAGAAGCAGTATGAAAATGACAAAAGATTATGCAATACTTCTGCTGAACTCTGATACTGTAATTTGACAGAAAGATGGATAAATGCGTCACCTCAAGGCACCATTAGCTCTAAGGCTTGTTGGGCAACTGTCCATCAGATCTGGGTACACAACCAATGTTTTTTACACTTTTCTTTCCTTACATGAAACTAAAGAAAGCACTAATGCAAGGGGATCCTCAACCTTTGCCACTATATATCTTGTACATATCAATAATAGGTCTACCTGCCTGGCCCAAGGATATTAGCAGATATACAGTAAACAGATCAAATTCTATCACTAAGGATTATAAAATGCTCTAGTATCACCAAATCTAATCTAATATCCATACTGAATTCCTACAAAGCAAAGACAGAAGAAATAAAAAGCAGGCAGAAACTTTCAACACCTCTTATGTGTTAAAACATGTGAAGCAACACTAGAGAACAAAAAAAAATTACTTCAGGAAGAAATTAGAACAGAGCTCCCCAACCCCTGGTCTGTGGACCAGCACCAGTCTGCGGCAGGCCAGAAACCAGGCCGTGCAAACAAGCAAAGCCCAAAAGGTTGAGGAGCGCCGAGTTAGAAACATGGCAAATATCTTATTTACTGAATTTATGCAGCTATGCCATTTTACATGTATGTGACTCTGGGCAATGTACAAAATTAAAGCTGAATATTCAATATAATTTATCCATTAAAACAATTAAAATCAATACTATCTCCTTGTTCTCTCCTGCATTCTTTGGCTGGAAATATTAAAACTTATTGGTTGTGCCCATATTTTGCTAATTTTGAATGGGGATTTTTTTGATTGAATTAAGCTGACTTGTTATTGAAATAAATTACTTGGTTCACATCACCAATATAAATTATGGGTTACAAACAGTAAGGATATTTCCTAACATAATAAGTGAAAAACCATTATTATTAAGCACAATCTACAAACCAGTTGTAGCAGCTGGGTGAGATTTTATCTGTCACATATTTCTTTGATAACGGTGTTCTTGTATTTCATATATTACATTATTTTTCTATTCAGCATATTATAATTGCATTATTAGTCAATTGCAAGCATTTCTAGAATAAATGATCTTCATCAGTAATTTTAAAAGGTTGTGGGGTTAAGTAATTTTAGGCATTTCATTCCAAAAGATTAAAAACATTTTGCGAAGCAGATACCTCTGGTTCATACCCAAAATTATTTTTAAGTGCATTCTGCAAAGAAAGTAAAAAGCAACTTGTCAAAAGTATCTAACAGTTTTTTATACTCACCGACAGGGAGTTTGCTTTCAAAGCAAGCCTCAAACACATCATAGTCCTCTGTGGTGAAAGCAAATTTGCCCTTAGTAGCATCTTCCTTGACATAAAGGATGTGCCCAGCCGTGTCAGTAATCTATAAGAAAAAAATTAAAAATTAAAGAAGCAAGCAGGTAAATAGCTAAATATTATGAGAGGTGGAATCTTCTAACATGCAGTTATTATTTTCCTTTTGGTCATCTTCATTGCTGAAAATTTAAATTTAATTGAATTGTGATTGTCAAAAGAGCCATGGGCTATCATACAGAATAGAATATAGAATATAATTCTTTACTGGCAATGTGTGATTGGACACACAAGGACAGTTTATATTAGTATAACAGTATCCACTATGAAAAAAGCAGTGTCTCAAAAGAGGGCACAATTTAATGGGAGACCTCATTCAATTCATTAAAAGTAAATTAACAGTAGTTCTAGAAAGGCAAATGATAGCTACATCAAGAGCCTTGGTGGTGCAGGCTGTTAAATGCCTAGCACTTAATTCCAACTGCCTGCAATTATTGTAGGCTCGAATCCCACCAGTCTCAAGGTTGACTCAGCCTTCCATCCTCTCAGGGGTAGGTAAATTGAGGACCCAAGATTGTTGGGGGCAATAAGCTGACTGTAAAAATGCTGGTTAGTAATAAGCAGGCATATACAGTGGAATGAAGGCTATTGCTGAGCGCATTGGGTTGCGCTCCAAAAATTGTAAGCCGCCCTGAGTCTCCGGAGAAGGGCGGCATATAAATATGAATTAAAAAAAAACATTTAGCTACACAATTAACTTGGACAAGCTACATGAATGCTTTTCCCCACTACCAAAATAGTAAAACATCAAGTACTAAATCGTATTCTTAGAACTTGTTAAAATATATTTAGTCTCATTTTGTGCAGTAAAAAATTATAAGAATATTCAAATACGGTTTTTTTTCGTACAAAATTAAATCACACATGATGTTCTGAACTAGATCTTCCCAATGTCTGGCTGCATCTACAATTCTATTAAGCTGGCAACAGATGACAGCTACTTATATACCATTAGACATATTGCTTATAAAACTCTGAGCAAACTGCTAAAAGTCAACCCACACAACTATGGGGGGGTACAACAAAGAATGAAAGATGTTCCATAAATGCTTATGCAGTAACCACATCACCAGCTCCACTCCTTCCATACATACACAAACACATTGTCAACCTGAACAATAAGTGCCCACACACAGTTGGGACAAAGAGGCTAAAGAACCTCTCTGTTACACTGGATTAACTCCTCCAGAATCAAAAGTATATGTTTGTGTTGAGATGGCTTGGTAAATATGTAAACATAATAATGAATTAACCTGAACAAAAATGACATAATGAAAAGCAATCATAGTAATTAAAAAGTTTCCTGCTCTTTACCTATGTTCTTCTATACAAAACTGTTCACTGTGCAATCTGAAAATTATTGTGTGATTGCTAGTAGATGGAAAACAGCAATGACAAACAAACTGTTTATGCAATTAGCTGTGCTAAACCTTTTTAAAAACTATTCTGGATGAATAAATACCCTATATGCTCTGAACCATTGGTGATATTAAAAATTGGGATATTAAAAACAAATTGCTGATGCACAGAATCTCAGTGCACTATTGGAGTCTTCTGGAAAAAAGCAAATAGCTAAAACAGGACTTCAAACCAAGGTAAAAAAATTTGGATAGAATATAATAGAAATTTATACTTTCTGAGAATTTAGAACCATAGGATCCCTAATATTAGCCAAAAGAAATGTGCTATACATAGATCTTTTAGAATTACAAAAAATGTTTAATGACTTATTTTTCTTAAATATATGCAGTTAAAATGTTTTAATTATTGTATACTGAGAGCTTAATCACTGGAGACAAATTCCTTGTGTGTCTAATCATACTTGGCCAATAAAAAATTCTTATTCTAATTCTACATTTTATTTTCAAGAATTTTTATAATTTGAACTTCATCATTTGAACATACTCAAAATAAGCATGTATTACTGTCAAAGCAAAAATAAAGTTGTGCCAATACTAGTCAAATCTGAATCAATAAACTGTGTAAAAAGAAAATATGAAATACTTCTGAAAATTAAGTATAATCTGCCTTGTTTACAAGAGACACAAAACTACCTTCAGATTAATACAGTAAATACTAAATTATAAAAACAGATGGCTGACTGAACTGCAAAAAATGCTGACAGAATTAACAGAACATTAACTTTATTTTAAATAGCAAAGAAAAATGGAGTCACACTTATCTAATCAGCTGATTAGAAAGTCTAATCAGCTTTCCCAGCAACAATATATCAATCAGTTGCAACTGTCTTCTCTCTGTGTTTTTTTAAAACTTCCAAGCCCTGAAATTTCTGGTCTGACCCTACTAGTCTTGTTCAAGAGTAACTAAGATCACCAACCAAAATATGGGATAGCTTAGTTCTCTTTTATTCAAAAAGAGCACTTTCACTTTGACTCTCCTTACTCAATTATTATGACAAAAAGTAAAAGAACAGGTAGTTCTCTATTTACAACCATTCATTTAGTGACCATTCGAAGTTACAGCTGCACTGAAAAAGTGACTTTAGACCATTTTTCACTCTTACAACCATTGCAACATCCTTATGGTCATGTAAAATTCAGCCACTTGGCAACTGACTCATCTTTATCATAGTTGCAATGTCCTGGGGTCATGTAATCACCTTTTGCGACCTCCTGAAAAGCAAAGTTGATGGGGATGCCAGATTCACTTAATACCCATGCCAGATTCACTTAACAACTTTGTCAAGAAAGGTTGCAAAATGGGACAAAATAAATTTTGGGCTCAATTGTGGTCATAAATCAAGAGTTTCCTGTACAGCCAGCACACTGGTTTGCAAAAAAATTATTGCATGTAACTATATTTTCCATGCGATGGCCAGTGGTCCTTTGTTTTTAATTTGTTCACTTCTCTTCAACAAAATACCTAAACAAGAAATTATTCACAACATAAGAACCATCTTGCTTTAAAATATAACTATGCATTCTTTTATAGACTTCCACATAGTTAGGTATTTTGTTTTATTATATGACATCTCAGATAATGCATCCCATACAGTTTACATACAGTAGTAAAAACTTTGTCCTATTCTGCCTCTTACGTCCACTATTTAGCCTCACTGGTGTTAATTAGAGATTATACAGGTAGTCCTCGATTTACAACAATTGAGGCCAGAATTTCTGTTGCTAAGCAAGACAGTTTTATGACCTTTCTTGCCACAGTTGTTAAGTGAATCATCACAGTTGTTAAATTAGTAACACAGTTGTTGAGTGAATCCAGTTTCCCTATTAACTTTGCTTATCAGATAGTCACAAAAGGTTATCATATGACCTTGGGACACTGCAACTGTCATAAATACATATCAGTTGCCAAGCATTCAAAATTTGATTATGTGACTATGGAGATGTTTCAACAGTTCTAAGTTTGAAAAATGGTCAAAAATCACTTTTTTCACTGCCATTTTAACCTTGAATTGAGATTAAATGAATGGTTGTAAGTCAAGAACTATATATACAAGCTTCCAAGCCACAAACAATTTTGGTTTCATTTACACAGTTCCATTTAGTTCAGAAGGATTTATAAGGATGATTCAAAATATAGCTGTATAAATATTTCCCTTCACATTTAGTAGTCATAATATTAGATCCCACAAAGTCTCCATGAATGCATTTTCATACATTGAGGGAAAAATTTTACTTGGAGAAGGAATAGTATATTCCCCCACTCCCCGGTAATATGAGATAACATAGGGATTACTTCAAACAGTGAATTTCATAATGCTTTGTTACTTTCAGGGCATGGACTTTTAGTTTTCCTGGCATCATCACTGCAGCCAATTTAAGACCACAAACTTATGCTCCTTTTTCTATATCTCCTCTTTCTCTATGAATCAGAAAACAAAACCTTTCTAGTCTTTTACTATTTTGAGTCTCACTTCCTAGTGTCATATTGTGAGAACCTAGGGAATAAATCCTGTGTTCTGGACAATTACAGGATGGTTAGAACTCTAAAACAACGGGATGGTTGAGACACAAGACAAAATCTCAGGTATGAAGTCAGGAATGAATAAGTTCTACGTATGTGAAAATAAGAACCAACGAGGAAACGAAAGTAGATAAACAGCCTTTTGCCTCCCGCATTCGCGACAGGCGAAGGAGTTATTGTGACGGCCTATACGTGGTATTCTTCCTAGCGAGTACACAAAAACTGGCCTTTTTTTCTCCTTCCGTATTCAGCCTTCTTAGGAGACACGGAGCAGTGACGTGTCCCAAGATGCTGAAGGGAACGGGAATTCAAGCATGTGGTCAGCAACACGCCGGCCCAAGGAGGTACCAGGTAGCGAGCAGGGAAAGTAAGCATCCCTTTAGGGAGTCTCGCAGCCTTTATATGGTCTATCTGCCCGGTCAGCCCGCCTCCCGCTCCCACCCAATTGCCCCGCTTGCTCTCTCGCCGGCCCTGCACCTTGAGGTTTGCGGACGGGCCGCTGGACGAGCCCGGCGGCGGAGCCACCTCGTACTCGCCGGTGACCAGCTTGTCGCGGTGAATCTCCTCCCGTAGGCATTTGCGGGCTTTGCCCGGCAATTGGAAGGAGATGGGCTGAGCGGGGCCCGGCAGCAGGACCAGCAAAAGGAAGGTAAGCAGAGACGTCAGGAAAGGCGGCTTGTGCCGAAAGCGGCCACGGAGCAGAAAGAGCAACAGCATGGCGGCAGATTCCAGGAACACTAGGCCGGATTTTCTGCTTCCAACTCCAGCACGTGACCTCGTCGCTCGTTGCATGATGGGAAGCGAGTCGCCTCGGGGCAGCCACCGAGATGAATTGTGCTAGAAGGGCCAGAAAGTTCAGCGGGTTGGTGGGAATGGGAGTCGAGAGAGGAATTCAATGCTGGGTTGTTCGTGGAGTCTCCGAGAGGCGTAATTTAACGTTTGTGAAGATTCTCAGTCATCCAGGTCGTGGTTGTCCCAAAAGTGCTTTTTCAAAAGGCAAATTGACTTTGTTTTTCCTTGAAGACGTTTCGCTTCTCGTCCAAGAAGCTTCTTCAGTTCTGACTGAGTGGTAGAAGAGTGTTAACGACCAGATGACTGCAAGGAATATAAATCTTTCCATTCAGTCAGAACTGAAGAAGCTTCTTTGATGAGAAGCTTCTTTGATGAGAAACAAACTACAGTTGGCTGGCTCCACCAAATTTGCTAACTCGTGAATCTAAACTTATCTAAACCAAAGCCCAATGATATTAGTTTTAATTAAGTGCAGTATAAGCATTGTCCTATAACCTGGCTTGCACAATATGCAAAAGCATATAGTAATTTTGTTAGGCTCAGTATGTTATGCAAGCTTAGACCGCATCTTAATTGTAAGTCAAAATTTGAGTCAGTTTTTCTTCTCTTCATTCCTGAAGGATCTTGCCATATAGCATCCTAATCCAGATGGATGGGCATGACTATGGCTACAGCTTTCTTCTATTATTTAACTTCCCCCAATGTGCAGGAGGTGTAAGAGAAATAACATAGAAGCAGGCAGTACCTCCATCTTTCCACATTTCATGGGCAATGGCTGCACATCAGAATAATAGGATAGGATAGGATAGGAGTTGGAAGGAATTTTGGAGGTCTTCTAGTCCAACCCTCTGCTTAGGCAGGAAACCCTACACCACCTCAGACAAATCTTTATCCAATTTCTTCTTAAAAACTTCCAGTGTTAGAGCATTCACAACTTCTGGAGGCAAGTTGTTCCACTGATTAATTGTTCTGTTAAGAAATTTCTCCTTAGTTCTAAGTTGCTTCTCTCCTTAATTAGTTTCCACCCACTGCTTCTTGTCCTACCCTCAGGTGCTTTGGAGAATAGTTGACTCCCTCTTCTTTGTGGCAGCTCCTGACCTATTGGAACACTGCTGTCATGTTACCCCTAGTCCTTCTTTTCATCAAACTAGACATACCCAGTTCCTGCAATGGTTCTTCATATGTTTTAGCCTCCAGTCCCCTAATCATCTTTATTGCTCTTCTCTGTACTCTTTCTAGAGTCTCAAAATCTTTTTCATATCGTAAAAAATTATACTAGAGGTTTATGCCAAATCATGTAAATTTTAAAATGAAATGTCACCAGACCAACCATCTTAAAGGTGGCTGGAATGCAAAGCAACAGAAAGTATTATTACCAAATCATATGTTACTTTTAACACAATGAAGCACATTTTGCAAATATGCCCTATGCATATAAGTAGTTTTTTTGTACAGCACAGTATATATAAGTGATGGCTAACCTTTTCCATGTTGCGTGCCAAGTGCATGTGTGTGCCTGTGCATGCCTGCACCCATGATGCAATGCGTGCAAGACCCCCCCCGCCCCACTGTGCATGCGCGTGACCCCCGCATGCTGCATGCCTCTGTGCATGTGCATGCATCTCCCATGCGTGCATCTCCCTGCACATGCACGGCAGATACCCGACAGCTGGCTGGTGGGTGCGCACGCATGCACAGTGGGGCTCTTCCTGGCGACCTCTCGCGTGCTGGCAGAAGTGGCTCTGCATGCCACTTCCAGCACACATGCCATAGGTATGTGTGTATATCACGGGTATATATCATCCTAAGGATAAATTGGGCTATTTCTCAAAAATCCTCTAAGTTTTATATCAGCTTTCCAGTGGTAGGATTCAAATTTTTTACTAACAGTTCTGTGGGCGTGGCAGGGGAAGGATGCTGTAAAATCTCCAGTCAGAAGTGGTATTTGCTGGTTCTCCGAACTACTCAAAATTTCCGCTACCGATTCTCCAGAACTGGTCAGAACTTTCTGAATACCACTTCTGCAGCTTTCTAATTTTGATAATGCAGCTTGTAGGTTACCACTGGTAATACCTTTCTTTCAGAGGATTCCTTTGCCTGCTGCCCTTCCCACACACATTGAACCCTAGCTTATAAGAGAAGTGTGATCCTCACAGCAGTGGTTTTTCTGGCAACTAGGGGAAATAATATAAATCAATTCTACAGTACCATTTCCCAAGCCTGTAATATGAAGCATGTGCCTAAGGAAATCACTCTCCTTCCCCCAGGGATAGATCAATCTCACAAATCATAAAAATGTCTTTATTTAAAACAAATACAATATAATGTAAAAATTCACATATGATATATTCAACAGCAAAAGAGATAAAAATAACAGGCTGCTAAAACACAGCAATTTGAAGAGGATTTCCCAAAAGAAAAAAAAGATGAACCTTTAAACTTGGGACAAATTCATGGATTGGCTGTTCAGATATCCTAAAATATCTCAAAAAAGGCATTAAATATACATCCAGGCTATATAAGAATATAATATAATAAATGCCTGAGATATTAAAGAGCACCACACAGAAAAGATGAAAATTAATGTTATGCAGATAAATGTGCTGGATGCTTTTTCTTATCCTTCTTCAGGTAATGAAATAGATTTCCTTTTTTAAACCTCATTTATGGTTTGATTTCATTTTTCAAATTATCTAGAGGACCACTTTTCCACTTTATGTTAATGGTCACAACTGACATCTTTGAGGACAGCTTTCTTCTATATCTCTTTATTAATTTAAAAAGTCAATCTTCCATGATAAATAATTTTGGCCCTTTATTTGTCTTTTCTCAAAACATGGTTTGGTTCATATATTTTCCTGCTATGTGAGTCATGTAAAGATGTAGGACAAGCAGCCCCTGTTCACAGTAATTCAAATTAAGGCATTTTGTCTGGAAGATCCCTTTTGTCTGGAAGATTTTCTAATGCAACATGAGACAAGGATGAGAGGCAATATTTCTAGGGAAGGGGGAAGTTATCTTGATAATAGCTGACTCAACAGAGTATATTCATATTTTGTGGAGACCAGTGTGCAAAAATGTAGGAATGGGAAGCAATTAATGAACCCAGAAAGTTCCCTTTCCTCCTGGCACAAGAGGAAGACATCCTGACCAACAAAAAGAATGGCACATGGGGTGAAACAGTATTAATATCTTTTCTAAAAGAAGACTTCTCTAGGCACAGTGCCTCATCCAGACCACAATACGGGTGACTTAGACCAGATGGAGTACTTCTGCATTCTCAAGTTCCGTAAGGATGATCCGATTCACCAGCTAGGCTGGTCTGAGTACAAAGGCCCTTGAGGACATAGGGTACAAACAAAAGGGGAAAATTGCAAAATTAATTTGTGCTGCATACTATCAGTAGAACATGTGCTACAGAATCACTTGTAATGGTACCCTATGATTGGATTAGCTTTTTGTGTAAAATACTTTTATTTATTTATTCGATTATTTTTCTTCAGTAAGTTGAAGAATTTTTGTGGATTTGTTCACTACATCACAGATCACTACATTAACTCAACGTTTATTTAAATGATGGCTTCTCAACTAATACAGGGTTCATACGTTTCATAAAGCCCTGTTGGAACTTAAAGCTACATGGCTGTGGTATGTCAAAAAAAAATCAAATTAGCCTTAAATCAGTAGTATGGCTTAGCACAATCTTGTGTCTCAAAATCTTTGAGTGGTGGCCTCATTTTACAATCAAGATGATGTGTCAAGATGAACTGCCAGTTTCTCTGTGGGTCTTTTTATTTATTTTCTTATTATTTAATTATTAAATATCTATTCTATGCTGATTATCTTACTGATACAGAGACTATGGGTGATCTACAGTACAAAAAAGTAAACATTAGAAAATTTAGTTTAGTTTTAGTTTAGTTTACTTTATTGTCATTGCACCTCATACAATGAAATTAAATACCATCTTCAGTGTACATTATGACTATGAAAATAAACACAAACACACATCCTTCACATTCTATACATTGAATTGAAAACCCCTGATATTGCATTAATATTGCACAATACAGTAGAATTCTATAGAGTTACTGCCCTGGGATAGAAGCTGTTTTTCAGCCTATTTGTCCTTGTTTTAATACCCTGTACCATCTGCCAGATGGTAATAGTTCAAAAAGGGTGCCCAGGATGAGATGGATCTTTGAGAATGTTTTGAACTTTTTTAAGGTAGCGGGAGATTTGAATAGAAAAGGTAAAAGTTAAAAACCAAGACAATGGGTGGCCTGGCGATGGTGATTTTCTCTATCCTGTTAGCCACCCCGATGTAGTAGGTGCCTCTTGGGGCCCCAGGTCAAGCAACAGAGCCAAATTTTTAGGCTCTTTCAGAAAGCCAAGAGTGTGGGGGCGGACCTCATCTCAGAGGGCAGGGGCCACAGCAGAAAAGGCTCTTCCCCTAGATTCTGCCAGCTGAAATTCTTTGGCCCACATGATCTGAAGTACATCCCTTCCACTGGACCAAGTGAGGCAGGCTAGTTCCATTGGGATGTTTCAGATACTCTGGACCCATCTCATAAAGGCCTTTAAAACAAACTGGCAACCTGTGCATCTCGCATTGCAACACTGAGGGGTCTCCAGAAATGTCTGTGACACTGCATTGTGTACAGTTGTAATTTAAATTCTAAATTATCAAATCTAGAAACCGCCCATCTCCCTTGCAGAGGGTCTTTGGACAGTGTAAAATACTGTAGGTGCATCCATAACACTGTAGCTTTGCAACATGAAAAGTATACTTCTGAACACGAATTTTATTTAAATATACAGTCATCTTCACAAGGTCAGAATATAGTAGCCATAAGTCACTTGCCTTCACTCATTCCTCCCGAATCCTGAATCATTCCTTAGAGGTTAGGGTGACAAATATTCCACAGACTGAGATAGAAGAGAACAACATAATTTGTTTAAAACTCCAAAAAAACATAGAGCCAGGCAAACATTTTTTTTACTGGCAAGAATTAGGCCATTAATAAACAATATTAAATTTAAAGACTTCAGAGATGTGGCGTATTTGATGTAGATCTGCACTTGTAGAATCTCCTCCTATAGAAAATACAAATGGTTTCATCATGGTTAGTTTTTAAGTCAATCTAAGAAATGTTTATTTCAATGTAATTTTTTTGAAAATTGATTTGAGGAATCTCTTTACTTCCAGCCTTTACAGTAGCCATTTCTCTCCCAGTATTTGCCTTCTCTCTTAGCATATTTTTTTAGTTCCTCTCATAGTCATAACCTTCCCACTTCCTTATTTCTGACACCAACTTGCCAGGCTGTCAATAGGGAAGAGCAGAGCAGAACTCCACTGTTTTTATTTGTAGAAGAAGAGGAGTTGCATTTGTGCTATTTTGTTTTAACATTATTTTATAATGACAAGATCTTTACTATTCTACTTTCAGAACAAGAAGCATTTTGCATTATTCTGTTTTAACTGTATTCCCAAATATATGCTTACATGTAAATGCAGTAGTATCCCCTTTTCTCATTTCTGTATGCAAAATATAAAGACGCATGAGAATCTGGGATTTTGTTACTTATTTCCAATTTATTTATATTTGTTCATATAAATATACATGTCCCTGCTTCCCTTGATGCAAGATTCTACCTTGACCACCAGTGGTGGGATTCAAATTTTTTTACTACCAGTTCTGTGGGCGTGGCTTGGTAGGCGTGGCAGGGGAAGGATACTGTAAAATCTCCAGTCAGAAGTGGTATTTGCCGGTCCTCCGAACAACTCAAAAATTCCGCTACCGGTTCTCCAAAACTGGTCAGAACCTGCTGAATACCACCTCTGTTGTCCACCAGTTTTAACGTTCAGTTATCTTGATCTACATGATGAGTCAGTTGCACAACTTTGTGAGATTCTGTACTCTTTCTCTCCTTTAGGGCTATTCCTGTGCAGCTTCTTTCTTATTCATTTCACATAATTTGGTGGATCCCCAAATGGGATGTGGGAGAAGGATAAACAATCTTTCCTAGAGATCCCAGGTTGCACTCCAAATAAGATCCTTCGGCAGCAGCCAAGTTGGTGGATGGCTCCCCCGCAGACAGAAGATACAGTGAAACTATGAAGCCAAAGGAAAAGATCAGTCACCTTGCCTATGATGACTACCATACTCGCACATCTGGATGATGACAGAATCCATTAAAGTGGACACAACAGGGATTGGGAACAGGGACAATTTTTTTATTGGATTTGGATGGCATTTTATCATTGTAGTGGTGAAAGAACTCAGAAGGAGCAGTATGCCTCTTGTTTATATGGTTATGGTATTTTTAATACCATACTATCCAATAATGGTGAAGCCAGCCTAGTATAGCTAGTCAATTCTCCTCCTCCACTAGTTTATGTTAAAACAAAATAAAATATCTCTGTTGAAGCGCATAAGAACAATCATCCACTTGCCTTTTCCTGGCCACAGTATCCTAGGGGTGTTTCACGGTGAACATTATGTTACCAGCCTGTCCAGTAGTTCCGCATATTATTGCTCTGTTCTAGATCAGTGGTTCTTAACCTGGGTGATATCGCCCCCCAAGGGGTGATTTTGTTTTTCAGGGGGGTGATGGAATGAAAAGGAGCGACGTGGGGGCGAAGGAACGGAAGGGGGGCGATATGGGGGCGATGGAGCAAGATATATTGGGAGAGAGAGGGAGAGAGAGATCTATATTGGTAGATAGGTAGGTAGGTAGGTAGACAAAAAGACAGATAGGTAGATAGGCAGGAAGGCAGGCAGGCAAACACAGACCTTTTGGATGGATGGATGGACGGATGGACAGATGGATGGATGGACAGACAGAAAGAATGTGAGAGTGGCAACACTTTGGGAAAGCGGTGGCAGCGGCTTTTCCCAACATGCTGCCACATTCGAGGTGCCGGTTCAGGTGCGGTACAACAGTCAATGGGGTGAGCCTGCAGGGCCGGCGCCTCGAATGCCCCCCTGCTGCCTCTTAGCGTCCCCAAGGGGGCCAGCAGAGGAGCACTAAGAGGCGACAGGGGGCGTTCAAGGTGCCAGCCAGCCTTGCAGGTTTACCCATTGACTAGCACTGCTCTGGAGCCGGCGCCTCCAATGTGGAAGCAGTGGCACGTTACGTGCTGCCGCGGCCGCGTTTGATGCACCACACCCCTGCCACCTCTTAGCGCCCCTCTGCTGGCCCTCTTGGGGATGCTAAGAGGCAGCAGGGGGCGTTCAAGGCGCCAGCCCTGCAGGCTCACTCATTGACTGTAGCACCGCTCTGGAGCTGGCACCAAACTGGGTGAAACTGCAGGGCGGCTGGCCCTAATGCCCCCTGCCGCCTCTTAGTGCCCCTCTGCTGGCCCCCTTGGCCTTGGGGATGCTAAGAGGTGGCAGGGGGGCGGCACATCGAATGTGGCCGCGGTGGCACATAAGGCGCCACCACTTCCACATTGGATGGCTCTGGAGCGTTACTACAGTCAGTGGGTGAACCTGCAGGGCTGGCACCTCGAATGCCCCCCTGCTGCCTCTTAGCGCCCCTCTGCTGGCCCCCTTGGGGACGCTAAGAGGCATTATGTGGGAGGAGGGCGATGACAACTTCCTCAATGGCTCAAGGGGGCGATATGCATTTCCTGGATGTTGGATTATCCCCCTCCCACTCTTCTTTTTTCCCCAGAGGTATGCCTGGCTTGTATCATTGGCCAAATGTATATCCTTGCTTTCCATCAAAATAGGCCTGACAATTTCCTAAAAATATGTCTCTCATCACAAAATTCTAAAATAATCCTCAAAGCAATAGGAAATGGATTTTTGTCTTTACTAAACATAATTACTTGCATTGGACTAAATCCATTTAAAAGGAATAAACACATTTGTACTATTTTTGTGATTGTTTTAAAAAGTCACTTTTGAGGAAAGGATTTTTTAAAATGGACACTATGGTAAACAAGACCTACCCCATCAAAACTCACTCATTAATTCATTTATCCATCCATCCATCCATCCATCCATCCATCCATCCAACCATCCATCCATCCATCCATCCATCCATCCATCCATCCAACCATCCATCCTTTCACAAAATTTATATGGCCATCTAATGACACTAGGTGACTCATAATAATCCATAAAAAACATAGTTAAAAAATGTACTCTCCTCCTCACAGGAACCAGATCAATCACCCTCACAGCTCAACCCCAACCTCATCCTAGCCCAAAGCTTTGGGGAAAGCCAGGTCCTGACAGCCCCTCAGCAGGCTAAAAGTGTAAATATCTCTCTGGTATCAGGAAGAAGGCTGTTCCAAAGGACTGGGGCAGCTACCAAGAAGGCACGTCTCCAATATCAGATGATATTTAAGGGAGAGGACCTGCAGCATGCCCACTCTATCTAACATAGTTGGACAGGCATAAAGCTTCAAGGGGAGGCAGACCCAGAAGTAACTTGACCCTGTGCTATAGATGGCTTTAAAGTTGATAACCAACACCTTGAATTATGCCCAGAAAGCTAAAGAAAGTCAGTGCAGCTCACACAACAGTAGCTCATGTAGCCATGGGGCACACAAAACTATGAGCGACTGCATTCTGGACCTGTTGCAGCTTCTGGATGGTACTCAAGCACAATGCACTGCACAGCAATAATCCAAATAGAAGAGGCTAAAGCCGTGATGGCGAACCTATGGCATGTGTGCCAGAAGTGGCATGCAGAGCCATCTCTCTGGGCACACTAGCCATTGCCCATTGCCCTTCTGGGTTCCAGCACGCACATGCACGCCGGCCAGCTGATCTTTGCACACACAGGCGTGCCAGAAACCGGAAGACCAGGTGGCCGGTGCCCATGGGTGCATCCGAAACTGGAAACTCAGCTTCCTGGTGCACGCATGCACCAGGGAGCTGCTCTTCCAGTTTCTGCCGGTGCTTCCCCACGTGTGCATATGTGCTCCTCTTTTGGGACTCAGTGCTGAAAAGGTTCACCAACACTGGGCTAAAGGATTGGGTGACTGTGAGCAAGGTCGCCTGGTACAGCAATGGGAGCAATTGATGCACAAGATGGATTTGTGTAAAGCTCCCCACCCACCCACCACTGCTACCTACTCTTTCACCAGAAGCCATACGTCTAAGAAGTCCCTCAAATTGTGCATGAGATTTGGGTGGGAGAGTATTACTGCATCCAGAGTCAAATATGTCAACTCTCTTGACCCTAGGGAGCCACAAACTTACAACCAGTACGTATTGCTAGGATTAAGTCACAGCCTGTTTCTCTACATCCAGGCACTTAACAGCCTCCAGGCACTGAGACAGCACCTGAACATCATCTGCCCCACATAGAGATGTAATTAGATATCATCAGCATATGATGATATCAACCTCATGTCAGCAGATGACTTCTCCAGTGATTTCATATAGTTAAACAGTAGGGAATAGAGCTCTGAGTCTGAGGCACCCACAAAACAAGGCCTAAGGCTGGATCTCTCCTTTCCCATTAGCCCTGTATCAGAGGAAGGGGAAGAAGAACCATTGCAAGACAGTGTCCTTCATTCTCAATCCCTGGAACTGGCCCAACAACATATTATGGTCAAGGCTATCAAAAGCCACTGAGACATCCAGAAGAGCCACATTCTCATCACAACCTATCCAAAATTCATCCACAAGTGTGACCAATGATGCCTCAGTACTATAGCCCTGCCTGAATCCTGAATGAAAAGAATCCAGATGATGTCTACTAATTAACTATAAAAAAATACTAAAATATTTCCATGGAACATCCAAGATAACTTATTGAATTCCACTTTTACAGCACAAAGGTATTGGGAGAAATCATCCATTTGAACTTTAATGTTGTGGCTAGCAGATGGGAGAAAAAGGCATTCCAAAAGCTCTGAAGCTTTTGTTATAAATGACCGATAATATAGAATATAGGGAAATGGAATTTATGCCCTGTGCAGGTAGTGTGCAGACATCTTTTTGCTAATATTTCTACAAGTTGCTCTGAGTCAGCCAGACCACTGAGGCTGTGGGGATTTCCAGAAGAATTATCAACGCTAAAATCCCCTTGGACGGCCAATGTTTGGTCTGAACGTGCAATAAGCCCCTTCTTCCTCTTTATGCAGGAAGCATCAGATGCCATTGGGAGCTATTTAGGGAATAGGACCAAATAGTGAAGAGCTATGTGCAGTGCAGGTTTTAGGAATAAGGCATTCACACTTCCCAGTTCCTCTTTATATAAAAGGATCATCAAATCTTTATGTCACTATCTACTAAAAAAAGTTGACATTATGTATGAAATAGTGAAGTGTATTTGATCCCAGAGGGAAAAAGGATTAGAAGGCCCAACAAAAGTTTGATTAACATAATTGCCAACAACATTACTGTCAATGAAAGCTGTGGAGACATTTCCTTCATGTAGATAAATTCTACAATAATGTAGCTTTTGTACATAATCCTATTCAGTGTCAGTGCAGGAAACTGTTTTCTTGTATACAGTTAGTCCTCAACTTACACGATCAGTGACCGTTCAAAATCACAATGGCCCTGAAAAAAGTGACTTCTGATCATGTTTCACACTTTTGACCGTTGCAGCATCCCCATGGTCATGAGATCAAAATCCAGAAGCTTGGCAACTGACCCATATATTTAATGGTTGCAGTACCCTGGGGTCATGTGATCACCTTTTGCAACCCTCTGACAAGCAAAGTCGATGGGAAGCCTGATTCATTTAACAACCATGTTACTAACCTAACAACTCCAGTGATTCGCTTAACAGATGTCACAAGAAAGATAGTAAAATGGAGCAAAATTCACTTGATAAACTGTATCACTAAGCAACAAAAAATTTGGGCTCAACTGTGGTTGTAAGTCGAGGGCTACCTTTATAGTGATGCTTATCCTGGCAAATAAAAGATTATAGTACATTGAGCTGAGAGTAGGCCACCTTGCATAACAATTTTTCTGAGTAGACATATATAAGGAGGTACTGTTAGTATGCTATTGGCCCGTGATTCCCAGGTGTACTTGTGGAGATAATTAAGTTTAACTGTGGTGCCATGTTCATACTTTCATGTTTATGATTTTAATAGATTTATGTATTTAATCAATTTTATATATTTATATTATTTTATTATTAGTATTGTTTTAATTGTTGATTGGGAGCTGCACATCCATATAAGATGGGTGGCTGTATAATTGTTTTGAATAAAACAAATGCATAAATATAAGGAGCTGGTTCATATTGGTGAACTGATTGCCTGAGAAATCATTTTGTTTTAAAAAAAACTTTTTCCTCTCAGCTTGATTAGAACAGGCAGTATTTAGCAGGAGATAAGGGTAAAGCTGAAAGATTTGGATTGAGATATTAAGTGAATGATAGCTTAACTGAACAGACCATAGTTATCTGTATCTTCAGAAAAGGATAGATCAGAAACCATTGTTTACAAACCACAACAGATTCACATAGTACAGCCAGAAACAAATCAGAATATTGGTGTAGAGCACATGTGAATTGAGGAAAAAGGAAGTTTGCTTTCAATGTAGTGTCTGGAAGAAGGGCCACTTCATTCTCAATATAAAGATAATTGGGCCATGCATTGTTTAGGTCTCTATTGCTCATTAAGCCACAACATGATATATTTGGTTTATACTAAAATGATTTGTACATCGTACAGTAGCTTAATAGACTGTGTTTACTTAGGCACTAAGTGAAACTGTTGGTCTAATTTGCTTATTGGTGTGCACAATTCATCCAGTATTTCAAATAGAGATGGCTCCCTCTCATGCTTAGAAGTTCAGAAAACATTTATATAACCACCCATCTTGAATTCTGGGCATCTCAAAAATAAAACAATACCTATCTACAATTAAAAAACATTAAAAACCAAAAGACCAAGTACCACATTTTTTTCTGTGCAGCCACAAGCTGATGCTACCAATCTCACCATGTCCCAGCACTTGAGGGGAAAGTCTTAAGCGCTATTTGGAAACTTAGAGGGAGTTTTTAACTCAGGAGGAACGTGCTGACAAGGAAAAATCCTGTAAGATGGCAGTATTTAAGGAAAGTGACTAGGTGCATGTCCACTCTTTCTAATATTATAGGTGGGCAGTTGTCTTAAGGTGAGGCACTCCTGCAAATAACCTGCTTATTCCATATACAACTATAAAGGTAATAAGCAGCATCTTGAGTTGCACCCAGAAGGAAAGTGGGAGCCAGTGCAGCTTGCACAATAGGAGTATAACACAAGTGAACCTATAGACTGCATGTACTGCTGCATTCTGGACCATTGTAGCTTCTGGGTGGTCTTCAAGAGCAGCCCCCATAGAATAGAGTATTGCAGTAATTCAAACAGAAAATGACCAAGGCATGAGCGATCATGAGCAAAGACCCCCACTAGCCACAGCTGTCACTGGCTCCTTGATATATTCTCCTCTTGAGGAGATATTATTTGCTGCAGATAACTTCCCCCATATTAAAGACAAATACTGTGTCTTTGGGCACTGTCTAAGTACACAGAGAAATCCACTGACAAAAACTTCCTAAGAGTTATAAACATTTATGCTTAAACATTAGGCTGCAAGAAATACCAGGTTAACACTCATTCTTTTGCCCAGGACTTCTGCTGTCTAGCCCTAGGAGACAATGGGAGTTTTAACTTATACTTTTTTAAAAAGCAGAAAGGCCAACTAAGAAAAAACATTTGTTTTTAACATGAATAGTCAAGAAGAACTTTAAAAGATCTGGGAAAGATACATATCCAACACAGGTTAATTCTTTTCATCCTTTTGAAGTATATTTCTGCAGATTTGAAAGAAATGGAGACAAAAGGTTTGATTTTTTATCTGTTATTAAGTTTCCTATTTTATGTACATTGAAGCTTTGGGCATTAGAGCTTTCTACATTTATAATAATCACTATTTGTAAATAAACGAGGTAAGCATGATTGTTTGTCTTAGTTATACAAACCAGCAGTAGAACAAATATGATAGCTGCCCAGAATCACCTCTGGATAAGATGGGCAACACAGAGACCTAATAAATAAACAAAATCATACTTTATTGAACAAGAAAAGATGTTTAATGGAATTTATGTATCTAGAGAATGGAATGAGAGAAATAACAATACAAAAATCAAGGGGTGATATTGCCAGGATGGATAGCTATGTTGCTAGTTGATTTCCTCCCCCCTCCCCTCCAGGGAAACCACAGAGTCTGGAAAGACCCTCCGCTATATTAGGCGGTACTATATGAGTAAGACTCTGCTATTTTTTCCACCAGCAAATACAGCTGAACACTTCAGATCATAAGGCTTGGCTGGCATATTTTTATCAGCATATGTCAGCAATTTTTATTTATCAGCAATTTTTATTTATTTAGATAATTTATATGGCCATCCATTTGCCAAAGCAACTCTAGACAGTTTGCAAAATATTAAAAACAATGATCAATAATTTTTTAAAACATATATTCTGGCTTGCTACCACATCATTCCCAAGACACCCTGACCCAAAAAGTCTGGTGGAAAGCAAGCTTGTAATGCTTTCCAAAAAGACCAGCAGAATTTGGACCAATCAAATATTGGGGTGGAGGGAATCATTTCAAAGGACAGAGGCTACCAACAGAAAAGGCTTGCTTCCGAGGTCATACTGGATACAATTGATGCAAAAAAAAACCTGCAGCATGTAATCTAGAATAATGTGTAAGACAGGAAGATATAATTAGGGATACATGGTTCTGCAAAGAATCCCAATCTTGTATTATGTAGGTTTTATAGATAATAATTAGTACTTTGGGTTGCAACCAGAAGACAATGAGGAGCCAGTGCAGATTGTGAAGTGGTGATGTTACATAATGTGCCCTGATATTCCCATAACTACCTGCACTTCTGCATTGTGGAGCAATAGTAGCTTCCAAATGATTTTCACGTGCAGCTCCACATAGAGTGCATGCAGTGCCCTACCAAGAAATCACCAAGGAATGAATGGGAGCAAACAGAGCCTCACAAACTAGGAACAGATACAATCTGAATACCAGCTAAAGTAGTAAAAATGCCCTCTTCATTAGCTGCCACCTACTGTACTTAACTCCAGGAAAATTCCAAATTACACACTGATTCTGACAAAAGAGTACAACCTATTCCAGAGCCAATGCTGGGAAATTTCCATCCCAGAATCAGAGGGCATTCCACTTGGGTCTTGCTGGAATTGAGTCAAAACTTAATCCTCCTCATTCACATCCTCATTGCTTTCAGACACTTTTGGGGCACTTTGACAGCATAACTTGATCAATCCAGAGCAGAGAGGTACAATCAAGTATCATCAGCAAGCTGACATTTTACCCCATACTAACAGATGACAAGTTTCATGTAGATTAAAAAGGGTGGGGTACAGACTTATAGCTAGATTGTTGTTCCCCTCCCACCAATATCAACAAAAACCATTCACAGAGAAAGGAAAACCAAAAAACTAGTCCAGTTCCAAGCTGGGAGAAAGGCTTCCCGTTTTCAAACACTGGAGTTTTTCCAGAAGGATACCATTGTAAAAAAACCACAGAGAATGAAATATTTTGGAGAATATTAAAAGAGGCAGAATATTATATTTCCCCAAAGGACAAATGGAGAAAAAAATCTTAACAAAGGCAGAAAGCAGTCCCAACAGCCTCCAGCAGATGCCTGAAGTCTTTAGAGATGGATATTTTGTGCGCATTAAGAAAACCAGGCCAGCCCATTCACAACAAAACACTTCAGCTTTAGTTGATGGGATTAAAATTTACATCCCCCACCCAAATTCTAAGAACAGGAGATGACCTTTAGGACATAATATGATTAACCCACCACCATTAGAATAGCAAAAGACACCAGGCTCACTACATTACACAACCCCCAGCAGCACTTCAGAACCCTAAAAAAAATCCATGTATTCATCAAAACAATTTGTCAACTGTCCCAGAACTACATGTTGTTGTTGGTTCTGCTCATCAATAAACAGAGTCCTTCTTTCCAATCAGCCTCCATTTTATTTCCAGCACCTTTCTCTCAGCTTGGAATTGGATCATTTTTCTTCCAACACCATGGTTGATGATATTGAAAGCTGCTGAAAGGACGGTGAGGATTGCCCACCATAGATCATTGGCAGAAATACAATTTGCAAATAACAGGAGGTGATCATTCACTTTATTCTGTTTTGGTCAAATCCCAAAACAGTATGTTCAGTTCTGTATACCATATTTTAAGATGAAACTGATAAATATTTAGGAAGAGGCTACCAGATGATTACAAGGGTAGAATCTAAGTAATATGACTTAATTTAGATAGTTTCAAGAAGAATTGAACAACTAATTCAAAAGGGGTCCTTTTAACCTACTTCTCTCCAGTCAGGAATACACAGAAGGAAATAGGATATAGGAAAAAAAAATAAAGGCAGGCTTGGACTGGCAATGGAACACAATTGAGATAATTGTCCAATAAACAAAAACAGGATTTTAATGATGCAACTTATTTTTTCCTAGATCTGCCATCCAGTTTTCTTGAATTGCACTTTCTGACCTAGCAGTTAGCCAGTCCCAGGAGGAATGCTCCCTTGTCCCATGAGAGAGAGAGAGAGAAAGACAAAATGAAACTACTCTGTCCCCTAGTTAAAGACCACCTAAGAGATGAATTTTTCTGCTCTTCATTTGGTCTTTGGAGTCCGAGGCTTTCTGATCGCTATCTAAATTGACATTTATGATTGACAAATCAAATCTAAGTTTTAAGTTTTTTTTGCATTTGAATCTCTTCAGATAGGATTTCCCCTCATCCACTATAACAACACACAATACAGTTCTGAACATTGGTGTTTTATTTTCCTTGAAATAACACATCTCAACAGAAACCAGCTGTAAGCTTTATCCTGTTCTTCAGCCTGAAGCAAAGCTGAAGCTGTAACATTGTGATTCAAATTTGACATTTGATACATATATAGGCACTTAAATAAGCTTTGACCTCAATTTCAAAAGCAACTGTTTTAGACCTAAAGGCATTAAGAATTATGGCCAGCATCTCTGAAATTGTCCTTAAGCGCATTTATATGCCTAAATATAAAGCAGAGTGTTTAATACTGTCTCTGGGCCATTTTACCTCATTTTTCCTTTGCAATATATTCAGAATTTGCCTGCTTCTTTTCAACATGATGCAATCTGCATTTTTGCCTCTTTCTTAAAAGCTTTATCCATTGCAGGGATCCTCATCCTGGAACACAAGGAGTATCCTAATTAGAATTAGCCACTACCCCAATTATGTTTGCTGTAGTTTCCAATAGGCTTGTTTTATAGGAACAGATTAAAGGTCCTTAATTCTAATGTAGATTTAATTTTAAAAATTCCAATCCATAATTTCAAAATCAGTGTGGTCACTGTGCACTTGCTAATATTTTGGTACATGCTTGATGTAAGTAGCACCATTTCCTGTGTGTTTCTCTACAGCAGGAATGACTCCACATCCTGAACTTGTCCTTTTCCCCTTTCTTGTCTTCTGAGTTCATGTACATTTGCCCAAGTAACCGATTCTGTCTGAAGTCTCAGCAGCCTCTCACACATATGCCAGAGCCCTGAACCTGCTTTTTTCTGTCTCCCTAGAGTCCTTATGTAGACGTAGGTGCACGTCACCACCTGCTCTAATTTTATCCATGTCTGATGGGGGAGACTTAACTGAGCAGCAGGGAGGCAGCTATTTTGGTTTTTCTCTGTGGTTCTGGGTTATATAAAGCATCCAGCCGTGACCCATATTGCTCTAGAGCAGCCCTGTATTCTCTCTGGCTTACATACAGCTAAAAGCATTATACATTTCCTCATTTTTTCCCTCACCAATGCTGACAGTATTTTTTGTGGATAGCACTGGAAACGGATGTGTTAAGGCTTCAAGGCCCAAAGTAGTGAAACTGTCTCTTTTTAAAAACACAGAACCTTTCTCCCAAGCACATTTGGGTTCAGTCTGCATTTATCATTATAGTTTCAAACAAGTGAGCAATAAAGCAGACATGGACTAAAAAAATTCAATTAAAACCTAAATAGAGCACATTTTACAATGTAATTCTCAGTTAATTTACAACTGCTGTCAAAAGACTAAATTTCCTGAACAGGGCATCATCCAAAGATGTTGTGTTTCAAGAATCTTCAAATATGAGCTATGTCACTATCTCAATGGATCAAAAACTTCAGAAATTAAAAGATATTTCAAAAGAATTTTTTGATACCCCACAATACATTCAGTGGGGGGAGGGGGGAATTAAGATTCTACCAGGCATTTTTAAAAGAGCCTCTAGATGATTCTGAAAAGAATTATATCTGCTCCTATACTACACAGCATTATCTTAAAATACTGTATGTTGCATGGTTATTGATCCATCAAGATGATTAGCTAAGTCATCAAGTCATAAAATTGGTGCCCATAAATACCATCAAGTTTTGCCAATCCTTTCATCTTCCAAATACGAAAGCCAATAGCAAAAGTAATCCTTTTTCTTGCATTTGTGGTATCCATACAGTGAGAAGGAAAAGCCCACATGCCACCTTTCCCATCCACTCCGCTTGTAAACCCTGGCCACTCCTGACCTGACAGTGAATGCACAAACAATATATAAAAACTCATTAAGTTTATCTTCCTATAGTGACACTGGCTAAACCCATGCCTGCATGCTTCTCAGACAAAGAACAGACTTTCTTATAAATGTTACTGTCCCTACCTTTTAACTTCTGATCACCTTCAATAGCTAAGCTGCTTATTTGCTGTCAAATAAGCTTCCAAGCTATTGCCCTTGCTTCTTTGAACTAGGCCCAAATCAAAAGAGAATTTTCTTCTAACAATATACATCAGTACATTCTGTCCTCTCTGTGCTGTATGTACTCTCCCACAATGAATACATTCAGAGCCTTTAGCAATATGGGCGTTAATTGCTTCAGTCATGGGCCAGATTTATCTGGTTTGACTCTCTGCCTCTTTCCTTTCTCCTTGGGTGCTGAGGTCATTAGGCAGATTGACACTTTCTGTTAGCTCACAGCTTCCTGGAGTGAAGGAATGGGTGATGTCACTCCCAACCCTTGATGTCTTCAGGTAAGCCAGGACAGAATCCAATATGAAACACTGGAGAGCTGCTGCTAGTCAGCAAAAACAACACTGAACCTCATAGGTAACCTCATACATAACCTCATACTGAACAAAAACTCATTTGATATAAGATAACTTACTAGCAGACAGTACAATTTTCCTAAGCAACCATGTGGCATCTAATTTTTGAAAGAATTGGAATAGTGAAAAATACCCAGTAGCACACATTAGAAATATGGCTTTGGGTAAATAAAATTACAATTATAACCCACACTACAGTTTCTCTCCTTTCCACCCATCCAAAAGTTCCTGCAAATGCCCAGGTTCCATTGGTCCAGTCAAGGCTGGTTGGAATAATCTTGCCCCTTGGTTAGAAGATCAGCACTATAATAATAGAATTGAATGAGCCATCTACTATACAAATTTTGTGTATGTTTATGAGCTTTAGTTGTGCCATGTCACCTTGTCTGAGTATAGGGGATACTTGAATTTCATTCTTTGAAAACATAGCTTCACCCAACCTTATAATTCTAGTATGTTTCTTGGCAGATTTCATATTTCTTCATGAGATATTTAAGGATACATATAATAATTCAATACCATGTCATCATTTTTAAAAGACAGCTACTGGGATATCACTCTCTTTGTCTGACTGGACAGTAAAGGTTGGTATGAGGGCAATCTGTTTTTGTGAAAGATCTACTTGGGATTAATGCTTCAATTCACTCATTTACAATTTCTTTAGAAATTCCCAATAGCAGAATTTTTAAGCAAAATGAAACCTTTTATTTCTGCTTATTAACATTTGTAAAATCATATTTTGTTAACAACTGTTTAAGGGCTGAGCAAATATTAATCTAAAATGCTGTTAGTCATAATCCTTTCCCTGGTAAAAGTGCCACCAGAGGTTGCACTTCAAACAATCCTTTTATACATTACATTTTTCCAGTCACTGGCACCCAATTTCATTAAGCTATTAATTAATTCTTCCTTTTAATAACATAATGTTTACAATTATCCTAACCATTATGGTAACACATTAATAATTCCTTCCAGTTTTGCATCATCTAATTTGACTCATCAAATGGATCTTTTTTGCCACTGTCATTGCACACTGAATGACACCAGCCCCCAATGGTTCTTCTTACATATTTATTTTCTCTTGCCCTACTGATATCAATCTGCTAAGAATTCTATTCATGATCAAGCAATGAATGAAAAATTTTGGTTATCTTTTTCATATAATGTATCATAGTGCCCCACCATCATTTTATTTATTAACTGAAAATTAATGTGTGGGTGTGTAATTACACAATAGCACAATATTAGCCCTAGCTATGTCTTAATACGGAAGGTATTCACTATTGGGGAATTCACAGTAGGCTCTGTCAGTTATGTCACATAAAGCACTAAATAAGATTTGAAGAAAAATATTTTCTAAGAACCCAGAGGCATTGTCAGGCTAATAAACAAAAAGATGTGTTGTAAAATACACTTCACTATACTATTACTGAACTACAAATCTAGTTCACAGAAGCAAACAAACCATGTTATGACTTAGTGCACTGTGCAACATTATCAAAATAAAAATCAGAAAAACAAGTAAACATGCTTATAAAACCTATATAACCTATTTATAACTGGCTCCAGAGGGAGGAATGGTGGGCTCCAAAAGTAAAGCCAATGGTTGCCACAAAGAATTGGTGATTAGATGGTTCTTTGGAACTTCTCAGAGAAGAAGAGGGCAGGAGATTGGCCATGGACTGCAGCATCTTGTAAGGTCTCCCTCAAATGTGAGTGCCAGGAAATGACAATCTGGCTTGCAACTGATGCCTTTTAAAGGACACTACGTTTGCCAATCTCATTTTCTAATCACTTTTGGAAATTGCTTATTAACTACTTTTAAGCTATTAGAGATCTTCTAAACATGTTCAAAAATGCCAGGTGAGTTTGCCTTCAATACTGAAAGAAAATTTTAACCATAAACTTAAGAACATAAAGAAATGAACATCAAAAAGCTAAATATGATTTTGATCTTAGAAAGTTAAAAATGGACTAAGGGTCCAGATAAATTTGGAATATAGAATCATCTACCATAGAATGGAGCCTGAAATTAGTAGTCATAATATCAACAATATCAGTCATGATATTTGCCACCATGGATAGACTACATTCAAAAGATGTTAAGAAATTAAAGCAGGGAAAAATGTCTATACAAGAATTGATTTCACCCCTCTCCTCTGACCTTGATGAACTAGCAAATACTAAATTTTGTTTGGATTTTGCCAAATGTTGGGCAAGTTTAGAAACAAGACTGGCTATTACACAAGAAGGCTCAATGATATTGTGCGTCATCCAAATCACTTCTCCTTCTTTGCTTCTCTGCTTCAGGACGTTCTTAAACCACTAATAGGCAAGATCAACATGTTATAAGCCTGCACAATATCAAACAAACTCATATGCTGACAGACTATTACCTCCTTGCCCTATGGGAAAGGGAAGTACCTATAGAAATAAGGAAAGTTTCAAAACACACAAGTTCCTCAAATAATTTGGAATATTGTATGTAGCAAATTTTACTTAAGGATAAACTGTAAATAATAATGCTGCCAAAAGATCTGCATGGATGTAATCATTAGGAGTTGATCCTGAATTAAGGATGTCTAATAATAAATGTCCTTTTTTTGCCTGTGTATCAACTCAGTTGGCTACTTTATTTTCTCACTGTTCTAAAACAAAGAAGTTAACTGAGTTGATATACAGTACAGGAAAGAAAAAAAACATCTTTTTAAACGTAGCTTGGTCATCTTGAGATGAAGCCTTCAGTAGCATGGAAATATGTATCATCTCTTACTTAGAGGAAAGTCACTTGGAACCCTTCAGAAGTTTTGGATTGTAATTCCCAATATCACTGACCATTTTGGATAAAGACAATATGATCCAATGTTCAAAGTTCTGGAGACATCAGATGGTTTCCCATCTATTCAGAGTAAAACTCATGTAGAATATATATGTATTATCTGTTACTTGTAGTGCAGGACCCCTGCAATTATTTCCAACCAATTAAACAGTCAAATAATTATATTATCCTGGAAAAATATGTTTGGAGAATTCAAAAAGGTATAAATTGTAAAGAACGTTTAAATTAGAGCAAGCCTATTACTTCAAAGTCTACAAATTCTAACCCTAACCCTTTCTTAGCAATTCTATTTATTCCCATTTATTTTGTATTACTCAAATGAGAATGATAGAGAGTAAAAAAACTGCATGGTACAGTAATTAGGAAAACTTTTGACTGATTTAGGAACCATCTGTTTCAACAATGGCTCAATTTCTGTTTAAAAAACTAAATCTCCATTATTTCTCATTGACTAATCAATACCAGGAAAAATTATACTTTTGTGTTAAAACTGGATGGCTTTTTCATAAATAAGAGAATACAGAGGAATGACATTGATCAAATTTCAGATATTAAAAAAACATAAAATTTCGTATAAAGGCACTTTATAATTAAATGCTTCCTCAATAATTAAGCTTTCATGATATTTTCAAAATTTTGAGCACATCAAGCAGTAAAATTTCATATTAATAGAATCAAGGTTTTATACAACAGTAGCCATTCCAATGTAGGGATTTTGCTCTGATTGATTTTGAGGACTAATATAATGCATTTCCAAAAGGAAAATTTCTACAGCTTCCTAAAAGATCATAAAATTTCCATTCACACCTTTTGGACATGTGTGAATGGACTTGCAGAGGGTATTACTGTAAATACTGGAATGATCCTTCAATATAACAGTCCTTCAATATAACAAATACAGATGATAATTGAGCCCAAAATTTCTGTTGGTGAGACATTTGTTAAGTGAGTTTTGCCCCATTTTACTACCTTTCTTGCCATGGTTATTGAGTGAATCACTGCAGTTGTTAAGTTAGTAACATGGTTGTTAAGTGAATCTGGCTTCCCCATTGACTTTGCTTGTCAGAAGGTTGCAAAAGGTGATTACATGACCCTGGGACACTGCAACCGTCATAAAAATGAGCCAACAGCCAAGCATCTGATTTTTGATCATGTGACCATGGGAATGCTGCAACAGCCACAAGTATGAAAAATAATGCCATTTTAATTTTGAATGGTCACTAAATGAACTGTTGTTAGATGAGGACTGCCTGTAGAGAGTTTTAACCATTCACTGTGATTGCTAGAGAATGCTGGTGGTAGTGTGGAGCTTAAGAAAGTCATAGTGCTGGGCACAATCACACAATTTGACCTCATCCCTTTTTATGTGTGTTGCACTGCTTGGAAATACATCTATCAATATTTTTGGACACTTTTAAATTGCAATTCACTAAATTCCCTCAGGAATTCCTCACTCATTCCACATCAGAATTCAGGCTGTTTGAAACAAACAATCAAAGCAAAGCAAAGAAACAAACACATCTGCAACTTCTGAAGTCTGAACTAATTTGTTTTGTCTTGGGATTCATCTGAATGTGATACTCATGCCTATAGTAAAGCATGTCATATTACAATTCTCTCTCTCTCTCTCTGCCTCTCTCTGTCTCTGCCTCTGTCTCTCTCTCTCTCTCTCTCTCTCTATATATATATACACATACATACATACACACACACACAAAATCAATTAGTTAAAACATTATTTTATATTATTACAATGCTACTAATACTACACTACACAATACCACACACCACACCACACCATACTATACTATACTATACAGGTAGTCCTCGAGTTACGACTACAATTGCTAAGTGTTATTTGTTAAGTGAGTTGGTCCCATTTTACGACTTTTATTGCCACATTTGTTAAGTGAATCACTGCAGTTGTTAAATTAGCAACACTGTTGTTAAGTGAAGCTGGTTTCCCCATTGACTTTGCTTGTCAGGTCACAAAAGGTGATCACATGATCCTGGGACACTGCAACCATCATAAACGTGAATCAGTTTTCAAGCATCCAAATGTAAATCACGTGACCATGATGCAATTGTCATAAGTGTGAAAACTGGTCGACCATAAGTCACTATTTTCAGTGCCGTTGTAACTTTGAATGATCAAATCAAGAACTACCTGTACTATACTGTACTATATTATTTCCGGTATATTATTATATTCAACAGTACTTCATAATGTCATTTGGGGAATTACCTGCACTTGGATGTTCCCTAACATGTCTAAAGGAACTTCCTTATATGTCTAGAAGATAGGAATAGTGATGTCAGCTTCAATTAAAATGATATGATTCAGCTCTACATATACAGAAGTCCAATTTTTATTAATATTATTTGCCACATGTGTATTTACCCTTTTCATTATGTCATTCTGAAACATATTGGGGTCAGAAATTTATTGAGCCTGAAATTATAGCTGTTACAAAGACAGAAAATTTTTTAAAATGGTGTGCGGTTTCAGCAAGATAATAATAGAAGAAAGAGTAACCTCATGACTTTTAACACTGTGCTACATAGCACACCAAATAGTCCACATACACTCTAGATGAGGAAAGTTTTTATTTTTGATTCAGTTTACAGTCCTTGGCAAAAGCATATAGTTTCACCTAACGTAGGCAGAAAGAAAAATACATAGAAAGATTGTTATGCATATGCTGTAATTAAAAATTCTAATATTGTTTTTAATTCTGATTTTAAGATGCATAGGTTCTTCAAAATGTTATGCATTTCACAGATGAGTTTTTTAATGCCTAGCTGCTTTCTGGCAATAGTTTTCTGAGTTAATTTTAGTTTATGTGACATCTTTCCATATGTATATGTATACACAAACCAGGGCTGCGTGTGCGTGTAAAAAAACATTAAGCTGTTCCACCCAGACAGCTGAAAAGTGCTGCACACAGGTGCGCAGCATTTGAAAAGCCTCTTTTTTCCTGCTTTTTCAACCTCAGCTGTGCCGCACAAAGCAGCTAAGGTTGAAAAAGCAGGAAATAAAGGACAGGTAAGGGCCCAGGCAGGCGGGTGGGCCAAACAACAGCAAACACAGAACCAGTTCGGTGTCTGCTGCTCTTCAGAGCTACTGGTTCTTTAGAACCAGGCAGAACCAGTAGCATCCCACCCCTGACACAAGCATACATACATACATTTCTGACATTAGAAGTTCTGGCAGTTTTCTTAGCAAAATTTTTAGACATGGTTTCTCATTTCCTTATTCCTATGGCTAAGAGTGACTCACCCAAAGTCATTCAACTGCCTTCATGCTTCTGGTGGATTACAATCATGAATTCCCAGCTTCTAGTCTGGTGCTTAAACCTCTATACAGGTAGTACTCAACTTATTACTACAATTGAGCCCAAAATATCTGTCACTAAGTGAGACAGTTGTGATTTTTGCCCCAATTTATGACCTTTCTTGCTACAGTTGTTAAGCTGTGGTGGGATTCAATTTTTTTTACTATGGATTCTGTGGGTGTGGCTTGGTGGGCGTGGCAAGGGAAGGATACTGTAAAATCTCTGAACTACTCAAAATTTCCACTACCGGTTCTCCAGAACTGGTCAGAACCTGCTGAATACCACCTCTGTTGTTAAGTGAATCATTTCAGTTTAAAGGTCTTGAGGCCGCCTGGATATGAGAATTTACATTTTTAGTTTGCTAACATGGATATGGAATCCACAAAGTAGCATATTGCTAGAAAAATTGATTAAGTTCTCCCACAGATTTTTTTGTGTGTGTTGTTTTTCATGTTATTATTGATTTTTGTAATTTTAGTCTGTTGTCTTGTATTTTAACTGTATACATAGTTCAGACTCATGGTAAGATAGGCAGGTATGTAAATTTACCAAGTACATAAAGTAAATGTTACCATCTGGGTGACAGGCAACAGATGAGCATTAGCGTTTAATTTAAGGAGAGGTGGCTTTTGATGACTTATTTAACCTAGCAGCAACTTTCTTTCAGGAAGCATTCAGCAACACTGCAATCTGTGTCTGTTTACCACATTCAGTCTGTCTGGCCTTAAAAGCTATAGTGTTCTGCCTTTTTAATATTTATCAAAATATTTCTTTTTCTCTAGGAAATGGTAATTATCTGTTGACTTTAAAATAGCCCTAACAATAACTGAATCAGGATTTTCCAAACTCAAAAATTTTCAATATACCCCAAAGCCAGGAAAACTATAATATTTGGAGAATGAATAAGTCTCTGGTTTGGCTACCGATTTTAAATAATGAAACAATTGTGGCTTTTCCTTCAAGAGTTCTAAAATTGCTCTGTGCCAGCTTGCATGTATCACAAAAAGGAAGTGTTGTGTAAAGAATTACAAGCAATGAATATTCAGCATTTTCAAAGCATAATTTGATAATGCTTGTCCTTGTTGACCTGCTTTTTGAATTGTTGGAAGAAATATCCTTCTGGGTTCAGTTCCAAGTGGGGAAAAAGACACTGGAAACATGGAGGCTGTTTGGAAAAATGGTTTAATGGTGGACACGACCACATGGCTTGGAGCTCCAAAGTGAAAAGGACGATCACATGCTTCAAGATGTTAGGTGAAGGAAAAGAAGGGGCAAGATGCTGAGAGACCCTTAGTTTTATACCCTCTGTTGGGTCCCACCTTAGTGTTTCCTGTTTCTGTGTAAGAAATGTATCCCATTGGCTGTCATACTCCCAAGGGCGGGGGTCTTAGCTAACTTTGTAGACTTTGTCTGGACCACATGGCTTCACTGACTGCTGGCTGATGCAATCTTCCCAGGCCATGTGGTGAGATGGATAGAGGGCTTTGTTATGTAGAATACTCTGGCCCAGGCCTTAATAGCCCGCCCGTTTACAAAGGTGGGGGTGAGCTTCTGCTTCTGAGGTGGGTTTCTGCTTCTGAATTTCTACTTCTCTTTTTAGGGGAAATATTCTGCCTTTTTAGTATATCCTAAAATATTTCATTTTCCTAGAAGAGGGGTGGGTTTTAACTTCCAACAGAATCATGCTTGGTAATGGATCAACACATACAGGTCAATTTAAATGAAAGAAATCAACACATACAGGTCAATCTAAATGAAAGAAATATGAAATAAAATCTGTTAGGTTTTTTTTTTAATCAACGCCAATATTTGTTTTCTCATACGAAGTGCGTGCTTATGTAAACTCTTGATCACAGACTATTTTACACATTCCCCTATCTTGGTTAAAATTCTGCTTCTTTATTTTGGAAATCAAAAATAAAATAAAGCTCCCAATCTTTTGCTTTGCCTTAACAAGCAAAATTTAGTTAATTCCCCTGAGGTGTTTAATACGTCAGACACGGATTTCCCTTTTCTGCCCACGCCTGTGGGTTTTCCTCAGGTTCCTCTGGAGGAGGGGGGAAGATATAACACACACACACACACACACACACACACACGCCTGGAAGCAAACGTCACAATTCCCATCATCTCCCTATTTCCAAGGGCTATTTTTAGGGCGTCAATTTGAAACCTCAGGTGGACAGCTCAGCAATGAAAGCCCAGTCTTTTTCCACGCTGTATGAAGCCCCTATACCTGGAACACCCCTCGGTGCCCTAAGCCTGCATTAATTACAGCTCCACCCCAAAACAAAACAGTCTTTCTTTCTGTCATGGCAACCGAGCCCTACCTTCTTCGCTGCTTTGGCAACCGAACCCTACTTCCCGTCGCTGCTATGACAACCGGGCCCTCCTCCTTTCCCTTCCCTCCGCGATTGACGCCGCAGTCTGCGTTGCCAGTGATAGCTGAAGGGGAAGGGCGAAAGAATGGTGACGTTGTGAGATTCACTCCCGTGGATGCTACACGTTGACGTCAGTCTGTTTTTGAATGCTCGTCTCCAGAGCAACGGCCTGTTAAACAGCCAAGCCTCAGCAACAGAAACGGGATTGGCCGATCCAGATTAGAGGGAGGGGAGCATTTCTCTCAAGTCTGAACAGGTGGAGCAACCTAGCCTTGAACCTGGATCAGTGATTCAGGCAGAAAAAGACAGAAATAGATGATATTCAGATGGAATGTCCTTTAAAAAGAATACCTATGGAGGAAGCCTCAAATAAGGCAGCTGTACATGTATTTGTTCATAAATGCGCATATACACCTATCTAATTCAGCAGACTGTATTCCACAGAGGCCAAACAGGTACATTCAGGAAGTTAGCAAACATGGAGCAATGGTTAATAGATTGTTATTTCCTATAGCACTGGTGTTTAAAATATGTTGCCTGTTCCTATGGAACATTTTCAATATTTTAAATAGCAACTGGTAACTCAGTTCTCCATTAATGTGTCCAGTTCTCTCTTTAAAACCATATAAACTTGGTAGAGTTAAGAGAAAATTGTTCAACTGGGGATTTACAGTTATCTGCAAGGGAATTCAAAATCAATAAGTCAGTTGGTTAGTGATTGTCAACAGACACAGGGCAAGTATTAGCAAGTGCAAACTTGCTAATGGCTAGCATTACAACTAGTTAAAGGAGGAAAAACCTATGCTTGAAAAGGGATTGAGACACAGACAATAATATCAGCATTTATGTATTTTTTCTGGTTTTGTTGTTTTTTAAAACAGCCACTGGAGAGATTAAAATCAGAAGGAAATAAATATTGAGGACAACTGCTGCATTTCTCTACCATTGCTACTTGATCATGGAAAATCCTTTCCCAATCATCTCCATATTGCTTTATTTTACTTGTGGAGTAAAGGCAGAGTTTAGTTCCATGTAAGCACTCTGGAAAGGTGGAGCCTTGGGCTGCTTTCCCAGGATTAGATGCCAGTTAGGGAGGTGAACTTGCACAGCAAGTTTGTCTTCTTTCCTTGCGTGCAAGACTTGGACTATCAGAATATATAATTGAGATTATCTTTTAAATGTAATCTGTCAGAACAACCAATAAACAGGAAATAAATACTATAAGCATACAATTAGTGATTGCCATGATATGTAATTGTATATTAGGAATAATCAGTGTAAATGTTGAGGTTTAAACAACTAAGAATAATCAAGTCTACTTACTTCTGAATTGACAAAATTCTTCTCATCTCGCTCACTTCTATTATACTGTAGGAAGTTAGCACCCACCCCTCTCCTAGAAAATTGAAATAGCCTAGGAAATATTAAAAAGGCAGAATATTTTCTCTAAAAAAAGTAGAAACTCAGAAGCAGAAACTCACCTCAGAAGTAGAAGCTCACCCCCACCTTTGTTAATGGGTGGGCCATTAAGGCCTGGGCCAGAATACTTTACATAAGAAAGATCTCCAGTAAAGCTATAGCAATTGCCAAATGCCCTTTTAAGGGCATAAATCATCCAGCAAGGCTCAACCAAGCCTGGAACTCAGGACAGAGCTGCCCCTCATGGGAGTCTGACAACCAATTAGAATACAAGCTCCAATTCAAATCCCAACAGAGGGTATAAAACCCAGGCACTCTCAGCACCTCAGTTCTTTTTATTGATCTCTTCTCACCTTGAAGAATGTGATCATCCTTCTCTGGAGCTCCAGGCCATGTGGTCCTGTATACCATTAAACCTTCCAAACAGCCTCCATGTTTCCAGTGTCTTTTTCCCCACTTGGAACTGAATCCAGAAGGATATTTCTTTCAACAATACAATATTCTGTAAGTGAAATTTCTACAAAGTAGGCCGAGTTAGTTAAATAGAAAGTTTAGGTGTGCTGATATTAAATATAAATCCAGCATAGGTTCTTGCAGTACTGTATAAGCTATAAATCATATGATTGTGGGAAGTAGATCAGAATACAGCTGATATTCATGTAACAGATAATAGTGTACAGGCTTGAAAAGAGTCTCCAGAATTCAAATAGTATTAACATTACAGGGAATAATTCAAACTGACAAACAATATCTTTTTCATTACAGATATAACACTTATCCTTATAAATAACATTTTAAGCTGCCCAGTCTTCTAGAGTGGGTGGCCCTTTTAAACGTGATAAAACACTTACCTACCTACCTATCTACATAGCAATAGCACTTAGACTAATATACTGCTCCATAGTGCTCTACACTCCTCTTTAAGCAATTTACAGAGTCTGCTAACAATGCAATGGAGATAATTTATGCATAGTACTATCACAAAAATGGGCACAACATATATTTGTTTGGGACTGATCATCCTAACTATGAGAATACTCCTTCTCAATTATTTCTTGTGTGTTTCATAGCCCTGGATTTTCCAATAAATTTGACTTGACACTGAGGAAAAGTTATTATTCCATTTCTGTATGCCATAGCAAGACCAGGACTTTGACAGGAATATACATTTTATAATAATGATGGTCTATAGGTATCCTGAATAAATTAATTCAGGAATCTACTGCATTCCATTAATCAAAGTGTATATATGGGATCCATAAGGGACCTTTATCAATCTCCCAGAGGAAAATAGTCATTGCTAATCTAAGCTTTTAGCATTTTTCTCTTTGAAGTGGTTGATCTCCAAAGACAGACAGCTTCTGGTTTATAATGTTTAAGCATTTTGTAGTCCATTATTGTCTGTAACCTTATATAGAATAAGAGCCAGCATCTTGCGTTCCAATCTGTTTCTTTTTACTTTGAACAGAAGTTGCCTTTATCTCTCTGTCTTTATGCTCATTCTTAAAATATTCCTATGTCCTATGTCTGAATTGTGTTGTATTAGGCTAATAGTATAACAGATTAAAAAGAGATGTATGCTTTCCCAAAATTTACTATGTACTTGATCAAAACTTACCCAGGACCTGGGTTATGTATAAACAATATCCAGTACAAGTGTACAGACTATGTATTTTAATAATGGAAGGTAAAGACCTTTTGCTTTATTGGTATTTTAAAAATATTTACAAGGTACAGAGAATAAAGCAGAATTAGTACAATTTCTGCAGGTCACTCAACTGGCTTTCCACTGAGATTTCAGCAATACTATGATAAGTTGAACTATATTTGGAATGAAAGGTTCAGACACTGAGCCAAGAAGAGTGTGAAAAGTTTCAACACAAGAAATCTAATATCACCGCTAAAAAAAAATTCTACAACATAAAATTTTAAAGTTTAAACTGTCCAACTTCTTATGCACATATATTTATAGTTTTACTGTTCCTATCCGCAACACATACTTAAAAATTGATTTGCTGTTTCAGAAAGGCCTATGCTTTTATAAGCCAAAATGAAGTATTTAGAAAGTATGTTAGTAAATAACAGAATTCCATACTTACAATGTTGCAACTATATCAAGGGGAGTTGGATAGATTCTTCAGTTATCAGACAAGGATTTACAAATAGTGGAACATGTGAGCTGATAATGAACAATGCTGATGCTATATTTATTTATTTAATTGGATTTATATGCCGCCCCATCTCCGAGGGGACTCGGGGCGGCTTACACAGAAATATATAAACAATAAATCCATATTTATCAAATTATCTAATCCAATTATAAAATCTAATTAAGATACCCTTAAATTAAAATTCCCAACCCTGCTCAGTCCAGGCCGGCCTGTACAAACAGCCAAGTCTTGAGATCACGGTGAAAGGAGCGCAGGTCCGGGGCCAAACGCAGCTCTAGAGGTAGCTGATTCCAAAGGGTGGGCGCCCCCACAGAGAAGGCCCTCCCCCAGGGGACCGCCAACCGACATTGTCTGGCCGACAGCACCTCCAGGAGGGCCTGCCTGTGGGAGCGTACTGGGCAATCGGACCTCGATGCTGGTGGGAGGCGCTCCTGCAAGTACCCCGGACCCGAGCCATGCATGCTATAAAGTATATTGAATGCCTTTGGGATAATAGTGGTTTGGGAGTGTTATTGCACTCTCTTATGTTTCACCTTCAATCTCTTCATAGTTCTCAGAAATTCAATACTTACCTACACGGAATGAAATACTGTTTGTTTGGCTAAAGTGAAATGTTCATATAAGTCCAGATTAGTGATGTAATGTGATTAACAGTATACATACAGCATGAACCCAATCCAACAAGTATATATTGGAATCTACTTACTATGGCAGTGATAGATATGCATCTTTACACAGAGCTTGTTTCAACAAAACTTTGTGATAATTCTAGACTTTGCCAGCTACAGCTACAGGTTTGGCATAGAATGGCTGTCACCTGTAAACATACACTTCAGTTTTCCATGCCTATTGTAATAAAGAAGTGTATTAACTGTCATTTGACTGCCCATATCCTGCTTTTCTACTGTGGATGAGTGACATGTGACTGACACTATGCAATTATGGATATAGGAGAGGCATATATTCCCAGTCTTTGCTAGAAAATATTTAGGCAAAGTTTAGTCTTTATTAATTTCCCACTTGGTAGGAAGACATGCCAAATCATATTTATCTGATGAATCAAGAAAAATCTTGGAAATTCCTTTATATGTTATTTCCTAGATTAAGAGCATACTGAAAAAGCAAAATGGTAGTATAGGAACATGATGAAACTGAATTGTTCTAAAGGTTTCAATTCAGTTTTGAAATGTTTTTGTAGACCTTGAAAACTGTTCAGATTTATATTGCAGAAGGAAAGAGGTCCATGAAGACAAAATAAATTAGTAACTAATTTAAAATTCTTGTTAAATTAATTCTATGACAACTGTTACAGTAATGATTAGGATTTATGGGATTCCTGAGCAATTATCTTCATTGGATTCTCTTCTTCTGGAACATGAAGGATAAGCAACATATCTCTTGTTTTCTAGCCATATGACAGGCCTGCTGAGACCTGTACTTGTCTCCAAGTCTAGAAATTGCCCAATCCAGCTTCCCAAAACTAGCTTTACCCAATATGTATCCAGAAAGTTTGTAGCTAAGAATACATCTCAAAAAGGCCTGAAAATGTAATTCATCCATGAGATATAACATAAAGTTGGACATATCATGAATAAAAATATTTTCTTTCATAGTCCAACTAAGAAAGCAACTTCTTAAACACTGAAAAGTTAATGCTTGTTGCTGCTCTATCTGTATTCATTGCTTTAAAGTAAAGTGGGTATCAAGGCAGAATAATATTTGAGTGTATTGTTTTCAAATCACCAGCTAACTTTTACTTTAATAGACATCTTAATTTTAAATAATAACTAATAATTATTAATAATTGCTATCTGTAATATAAGCTTTCATACGTATTATTGTGTAATTTCCAATTCTTTGCACACTAGAGTATGAGATTACAATATTTTAATCAAATATTGACTTTATTGACAAAAGCAAAACAATTCCATCATATCCAAGCATCAGTTCTGAGTTTTGAGATCAAATAATTCAATCATGTTTATTATTGAATAAGATAACCCTACTGTAAAGCCTGCTTTCAGCATAAGTATTTAGTTTTAAAATCCATAGTATTCTGTTGGCTATTGATCAGATCTTAATGGAATTTTTTTTAAATGCATAGGAGGGAATTTTAAATAGCAATTTCAGGTAAATTATGCTTCTCAACAATGTCAATGTCTATCAAGAATTATAAAGCAGGTTTCTCAAGGGAAATAAAATTTAATGGGAAGTTTAGATTATAAACAAGAGAGAAAAGGCATGTCAGGTCACTGCACTAATTAAAGACAGCCAAAGGGGAGAATATCCATAAGTATTATTTATCCTTAACAATAACGTAAAATTATACGTTGCTGTCCTTTTATGACACTTGAAATTTTGCTGCCTGAAGCTGGTAGCCAGTGTTATCTAAGAGATATCTGTAAAACTAAACGGTTTTATTAGCCGCCTGGAGCTCTCGGAGAAACGAGAAGAATAAGCGCGTTTCTTCTACACAATACCAGGCTTCCTTTTTCTTCGGGTGAAAAGGCGGCTCGGGTGCCCAGCCGATGAAATGTGTCTGCGAATAAGCAAAATAACTAACTGCATAAAGCAGGAGTTACTCCATTTCTTTCGTTCACAGTTTGAAGTTAACCGCAGCCGCCTTAGGGTCTGATCTAATTTAAGTAATCTGTGAAGCGAGAAAGTGGATCGCTGGGCCCAGGTCTTCAAGCCCCGCCCAAGGGGAGAATCGCTCCACTCCAAGCCTTTTGTCACAGGCTGTGACGAGGAAGCCTGGAAATAGCAGCTGGCCCAATTCCCTTCGCTTCCATGGCCCAAAATGCTTCGTTCAGCGGCGGCCACATGGTAACATCAGCTTCTGCATTGGCCCTATGAGCTCAGGCAGCAGGAATCTCAGCCGGCTGCGGCGGCGAGAAGCTCCTCCCTGCCTAGAAACTGCCCAGGAGCGGGGCTCTCTCTGTTGCTGTAAACACGCGACAGCGCCAGGCTTGTCCCGCCGTGGCCCTGAGGTCTCCTGCTTATTGGCTCCCACGGCGGGCGAGAGCGAGCCGGCTCCAGTCCCGGCCTGTCTGTCAACTCTGCGCGACAGTGGGTGGTTCTGGGCTTCCCCTGCAACAAACAGTAGGATCATAACAAACTGCAGCTCCGGGAAAAGAGAAATCTCCGCGGCTTGTTACCGCAGCTCCATGGCTATTTCCCAAATATCCTCGCGTCCGCTGGGGGCAGAATTGGACACATCTCAGCCTGGGTTGTCTTCCCCGACGATGCATAACTTCTGGGATCTTCTGTTAACAATAAATCGCCAAACTTGGCTAGCGTTTTGAAGAATTGAAGGAAGTTGATCAAGTCAGCTCTTCTAGAAAGCGCCTTTGTATGATATAATGTCTCGTGATTATATTGATCTTAAACGTGCAGGATGGTTGTCTACCCCCGGCCCCTCCGCCCTTTCCTGTCAACATTAAGGAACATTAGGCTGTATTTTCCATACATACCATCCGTGTTTGCTATTGCTTCTAATCCAGAACTTCATCCAGAAACAATTCGGTTGAGAAACGGAAATTATCCGTAATCACAATAAAAAAAGGTTGCTATGGTAATAAGCTGAATGATCAATATTATACAAATGTTTAAAACCCTAACCAGGAATGTATAGCAGCACAATAAAGTGATAAAAATTAGTTCCCATTATAGAAACATAATATAGCAGAATTACTAACCTTATGTGAGAAAGTGTGGTGTGTAATTTGAAACCTGATTAACCCAATAGAAACACTTCTAAACAATTTGCTGATTAATCTGTTGACATTTTCAAATCTGATTGCAATCAGGACTTCCTAGTGAGTGAATTCCACTACCTGCAAAGTAAAATCGACAGTATTATCTCATTAACTTTTTTTGTGGCTAATTGAGAAAACAGGCAGAGAGTTGGAGCTCACCCATTCAAGTATTTTGGTCTTGATCTTGTCTTATTTTTACTCTACAGTAAAATGAAACATGAAGATGAAACAATCTATAGGTGTGGAACTCTGGTGACAGAAAAAGTGCAATACTTTGAGCACTGAAATGGGGCAGCAAGCCAGTTGTTTCTGAAAGACTCATTTTCTCAACTGAAACTCCCTGGGTATGTTGGGGCTTACAAAAGTTTGGCTAGACATTATCTCCATAAGTGAATCACTCTAAAGTACTACCTGAGGTGGACTGTGTTTTATTTGCAAAATGTAAAGGTGAACTCACAGACAATTTTGAAACAGTTTCAAAATCAGTGAGTTATACATTAGTTTAATAATACTTTTCTGAATAAACTATTCACGAGCTAACAATTTCTTTTCCTGCATTATTATTACTACACAGTAAAATGCTGACACTGCTGAAGCAAATGAAGTTTTGTAACTGCATAGAATGGAGCCAATGATGTTCCTTTGCATGAACCCAAATAACCTCTGTAATATGAAAAGTAATCTTTCATGAGAACTAATCCTCTATTATGAAAGAGGTGAATATGACATGACTGTTGACATAAATCTACAATTGGCTGTAAAGACTGTGTATCTTCTCTTTGATAACCTTTCACCCACTAGATAGAAAGACATCTTACACTGATCTCATCACTGAGCTACATGCTACTCTTCTATTATACTTTCTATATAGCTTGGGGTAAAAACATGTTTTTAAAAAACAATGCAAAAGAGAGTGATTAAAAAAAACCTATTGGCATATACATAGGCAAACTATTTTCTATAATACCAAGTGCAACTTTATCCTTAAGAATAATATACAAAATAGTTTCAAAGTATGTTCCTTATTAGGAAGTAAGTAGATAAGAATTGTTCAACTTTAAGGATTGCAGTATTTTTTTAAAAATTACTATGTTTATTTAAAAATAAAGTAGCTGTAATCAATTTACAAATAACTTAATCCCTGAAAAAAGAATTAATGTAAATTGTCTGAGGTGCATATTCTTACTGAATTTTGGTTTAGTAATATGAGTGTTGTTGATCCTAGAAAGTATTGATTGTGAACATATTTTTAAATTTACCTAAATAACTATGGATTTGAAAATATTGCTGTATCAATATTTGTAACTGTATGTGCTCAGCACAATACAAGATTCTCCACAACAATAGTCTATGAGTTGTTGGACTGAGAGTATGTGACCAGCCCAAGATTCCTCAGTTATATATTTTTATTGAATCCTTGCAAGTTTAGCCCCAGACTAGAGATAATTTTGAGTATGTAGGATAGAGTAAAAGCATGTGAAGGACTATCTGTTGATGTCTGAAGTTATAAATGGAGGATGATGAAAACTGCTATAAACCAAGAACATAAACAACTGTTTTATAAGAGCAAACATTTTCCAATATAGCTATTTTTCAGTATTGCCTGAATATGGAATTCCAAAACTTATGATTTTGGAATCAAATGAAAAATTATCCAACATTTTTACTTAATTCTTCTAATCTTAACTTTAGTGGTAAACTACATTCCTCTCCTCCAGCAGGGAGAGGGAGGATCTTCTATACAGGTATGTATGCGTTATGTAAAAACTATGCAAAGTTTGAGAAAATAAATACTGTACATAAAGTTCAGCGATTTAGAAATCTTTCGAGAGGAAGAATTCAGTCTCAGCTCGATCTTGGCAAAGGCTTCAGTGTTTCTTCTCGTGGAGGTCATGAGCTAAATAGACAATTAAAGTTCTGTCTCTTTAAAGCGTCATGTCAGTGTCTGGTCAGCACTAAATGGACACAATTCTGCAGGCATAATCCGTTTGCTGCGGCTATTACTTTTACTCCCCCTGCCGTTACCACAAACACGCACCATCCCATTTGGCCACAGCCCTCGAGCGGTTCCCGTCAGTCACACCCCTGCACAGGATGTTATATGCCATATAAGGATATTTACGTCAGTCGGGTTTCCAAGCTAGGTTGAGCCGAAGACTTTGTAGTCGGCTTCCTAGACTTTTAAAAGTCGAGGCCACTCGCGAATCTTCTTATAGAAGCATCACAATCTATTAGAGAGGGCTTCTGGATTACGTTGCGAGAAGTTCTGATGCTCGCATACAATTTTGGATCACCTAAAATAGATTCGTGATCCCTACTACGCTCCTCCCTTGTGACGTACAACTGCCCTTCCCTTCCTAAGGATTTTATTCATAAAAGGCGGAGGTACCGCTTTACTCCAGGACAGAGTTAAGCAGTGTTCGAAGGAGATAGGCACGGAAGTAACTGGAGTTTACAAGTAACCTGTTCGCCTCAAGAGCCACTCCATTCGGATTTTAATCTGGGATAGATATACCACCCTGAAGGGTTTGTATAATAATCCCAGGCTCTCCGACATGATGTTCCAAGGCTTCACCGCTGACTACGACGCGTCTTCCTCCCGCTGCAGTAGTGCTTCCCCGGCGGGGGACAGTCTCACCTACTATCCCTCTCCCGCGGATTCTTTCTCCAGCATGGGTTCGCCTGTTAACACACAGGTGAGGAACAGGGACAGTGGCTTGGGCTGGGTTGGGGTAGGAAGAACGTGACTGTTTCTCTATCCTTGTTGGGTGGCCAAGAATAATCGGGAGTAACATTTAATACAAGCGGACGGGGACTCAAAAGAATTGATCTGACCGGCACGCGATGCATGCCTTTCTCTTCCTGATATTTTGTATGCAGCAATTAGTGTTGTTTCTTGTCCCTTCTCATAGGGACTACCAGTCTCTTATGGCAGCGGGGGGAGGTTCTGGTTTCGGCTCCTCTTAAATGCAACTAGATTAATGGAGTGGGGAGGGACCTGAATCCGGTAGCCGTGCTTAGCAGTGGGTGCGTAAAACAATTTCATTGATAAAACGCGACTTCATTCAGGAGACTCCGGAGCGACGTTTGCGTCAGCTCGGACGTCAGAGATATTTTTAACAAGCCCCTGTTCATGTGTAGCTCGCTGATGGTGTTAACAGCGTCCGATTAATGCAGCTCAAGGGACTGCAGGCCGAGCTCAAAATAACCCACCATTCTCTTGGGCAAGAATGCGATCACAGCGTGCGTCGTAGCTTTCTCCCTACGCTCGCCTCTCCCGGTTTCTTTTAATCATCAAGTTTCCTGATTTATGTCTTTTAGGATTTCTGCACGGACTTAGCTGCCTCCAACACTAACTTTGTCCCTACGGTGACTGCCATCTCCACAAGTCCTGACTTGCAGTGGATGGTCCAACCAACTCTGAGCTCTTCGGTGGCCCCTTCGCAGAATCGCACCCATCCCTATGGGCTCGCTACTTCTCAAACTGGTGGATACCCAAGAGCTGGAATAGTCAAGACGACTGGGAACAGAGGGCAAAGCATTGGCAGAAGGGGCAAAGTTGAACAGGTGTGTACGTTACCTTTTGCCTGACAAGCAATTGAGAGGGAAAGTTCTGGCTTATGGGTTAGGTTTACGCTTGGCGAGAAAAGAGGCATATTTAGCCCGTAGTTGACTGTTCCTTAGGAAGGGAAGGGCAGTTGCACAGAGGTCCGAAATAATTCTGCTGGGAGGTGACCTGCCCCTTAAGAATACTTCGGCTCGGTTGGCTCTACTGAGCCGCTTGTAAGACTTGCGTTTTATAGCTGAGCCTTGAAGCAGAGATAAAGGAAGAACAGGCACTTTCCGGGCTCCGGTACTAAGTACTGACGGGCACGCTGTTCTCTCTCCATAGCTGACGCCAGAGGAGGAGGAGAAAAGGAGGATTCGGAGAGAAAGGAACAAGATGGCAGCCGCTAAATGCCGCAACCGGAGAAGGGAGCTGACCGATACCCTGCAAGCGGTAAGTATCTCCAGCTAGCGCTCGCCGGCTGAGCTCCCTATGTCCCTGCCTTCCTGCCTCCGGCTCTTTTTCCGCCCAAGAGCTGACTGACTTGTCCCTCCCCTTCTGTGTGTCCGCAGGAAACCGACCAACTGGAGGAGGAGAAGTCCGCGCTCCAGACAGAAATCGCCAACCTGCTCAAAGAGAAGGAGAAGCTGGAATTCGTGCTGGCTGCTCACCGCCCTGCCTGCAAGATCCCTGAGGAGTTACAGTTCTCGGACGAGCTGGCAGTCTCTTCCCTGGATCTGTTAGCCGACGCGCCCGTGGCCAGCTCTCCCGAGTCTGAAGAGGCGGCTTTCGCCCTCCCGCTACTGCCGGAGCCGACCCGGGCAGAGCCTGCGAAGGAGAGCAGTGGCTTGGAGTTGAAGGCCGAGCCTTTCGATGACTTCTTCACCCGCTCCGCCCGCGGGACGCCGCGCTCTATGCCCGACATGGATCTGTCCGGCTCCTCTTCCTTTTACGCCGCGGACTGGGAGCCCCTGGGGGCAGTGGCCACCGCGGATCTGGAGCCCCTTTGCACTCCAGTGGTGACCTGCACGCCCTGCCCCAGCACCTACACCTCCTCTTTCGTCTTCACTTACCCCGAGACCGATTCTTTCCCCAGCTGCGCAGCGGCTCATAGGAAAGGAAGTAGCAGCAACGAGCCCTCTTCCGACTCCCTCAGCTCTCCTACTTTGCTGGCTTTGTGAAGGGACTGAGTCCCCGAGCAATAATCGCGGGGCTGGGTGAAATCATCGTTCCTACCCCGTCTTGCTGCTGCCGCTACTGCTGCTGCTGTTCCTGCATGGGGCCTTAGGCCGCAAAGGAGCCACTCTCGGAGTCCCAAGGCCTGGGGAAGACGAAGCGCCTCCATGCTGGCGTGAGGTACGGGCAGCCCATCTGGAGTGAAATGACTTTGCTGAAGGACTGCTTCGCAGCCTCTCGCAAGGCCCGATTCTTCTTCCAGAGATGTAGCAAATCGCATGGAATCTGTCTTGTCCCCACCCATGAGAACTAGCAGTTTCATAGCATGTTCAACTTGGCTGGGTTGGTGACTCCCTTCCCTCCTTACTATTCACTAGCATTAGCTAATTAATCTGTTGGTTTAATGATTGGAATTTTGATATGGTGCTGGGTATCTAGTGCAGCTGATTAACAATAACTACTGTGTTCCAGGCAATATTGTGTTTTGATCACTTAGCAATTGTCTAACTTAACTGCGAAAAAGACAATTTCATTTTCTAGATTAATGAATAGCTATGTTGTCCATGTACTATAGTTCTTTGTTCATTAATGTCCATTGTAACTTTAACTGATCATACATCGTTGAAGTGGTCTGAATGGTTTGACATAAGTTTTCCATGAAAACGTTTTATTGTGTTTTTAATTTATTTATGAATATTTATATTTATTTTTTTCTACCTTGAGGTTGAAATGTGGAAAAGTGAATTTGAATGACACTTAAGCATTGTTTGCTTACTGTTCAAGATCCTGTCAATAAAAGCATTTAAGTTGAATGCTATAAAGGCTCTTTGGTTTCTTTATAATAAAACTGATCTGAGAATGGATTGAAATTAACTGGGAGATAATACATTACATATTTAAATCTGATTTCCTCAAAAGGATTGAGCTAATAAACATAGTATTAAATTAGTATTAAACTAACCATTTGGCTATATATCCCCTTTCATCTTAAACATGTTGCAGCTTTAATAATCATGTTGCTTCAATGTGCTGAGGCTAAGACAGTACAAAATCCTAACCACACAACATAGGAAAGCATACTCTTGTTTAAGTAGAACATACTTCCAAGTAAATGCACATATTCTGTCAGTTGCACATGTCAGTTGCACTATTAGTAAAGAACATTGGTTTAATAAGGATAGGTAATTAACCATCATATAGCAACAAATTATATTTCCTTTAGCCTTGTGATCATTTCTGTTCAGATAAGTACAGTTTCATCACATCACACTTCCTGTTTATTTCCCTCTCCCTGAACATATCTGACTTTGTTCTTTCATCTTCATTGTTTCCTACAGCTACGCAGTGTTTCATTTTCCTCTGCCTCATGTCCTTCATTTGTCACCAAAAATGAAATGTAAGAAGTAAAGGGAAAAAATAGTTGTTCATTGGAGAAAAGGTGGAGAGTTTCAGTAATTGTTCAGATATTTCCCATGCTAAATTACAGATCTATTTTTGACCAGAAAAACTAACAAGGTACAGTCAGTTTAGAAACATAACCAACTAAAATTTATCACTTTTTAGTGTATATCTTGTTTGTTAATATACCTGTGTGCCAGATCACTCTTCCAATTACAAACTCAGGTGGTGAGTGCCAAGAGAACTATCAGGCTTACTGAGAAATAAAAGGTAGATAACAATATGTTTGGTGCAGATCTTGGCTTGAAAAATGCAATTATTCTTAATGAGCATACGATATGATAATAAGGCTTCCAAAATAATGAGCAAGTCTGCATTGCTAAGTGTAGAAGAGCTGTGTTGTGAACATGAATGGGTTTGGATATGGAATATTATTGGATGAGCTAAATAATGATGGAGTGTTGACAATCAGAATGAAGAAAAACAGAATTTAGGGAAGGAAACAGAAGAGGGCATGGATGGTTGGAATCCTTAGAAAAAATGTCCAGAAATTTCACAAAATTAATACTCTTGACAAATTAAAATAACAGTTTATCAAATAATTTGCCATTGTTAGTTGATGTGGTATGAGAATCTCTTGCAAATCCCTCATATTTTCTAACAAAAGTTATTCAGTTAAAGCAGTATCCAGAAGTCTTTGAATATCTAAAACACAATTGTAAGGTGATATAACTAGGTATTCCACAGTTTTCTGTAAGTGATGTGAACATTTCTCAAAAGTTTGATATCATATTTATTCCTAAATATAAGCACAGGAATTCAGCTTCTGTAAAAGAAAATGAGAACATAAAGCATAATTTGAAGATCACATGTTTTCTGCATTAGGTAATATTTATTAACAAATCAATGTAAAATAATGAATCCAATTACAATGGAATGTACCTCACTGGTTTTATGGAGTTTTTCTCAGATACATTGGCTGAACTATTACTAAATGAGATGTCATTACTTTGGGAAATTGCCAATAATATTGCTTCTTAAATATAGCAGTAAATAATTGTATGGAACATCAGGAAGTTGACATTACAACCTTCAGTTAAGTGTATTTAATGTTTAAAGAATTTTTCGTAAGAAATCTTAAAGTTATATAATGTTAAAGTGCTTTAAAAGAAAACTTTTTGTATTTTTTCATTATAATATTATGTATGATTTCATATTTCTTTATATTGCAAACAAGCATTCACCAAATGTTTAAGAGATGAGTTCAAGTGGTATTATTTAAAAATGGATACTTCACCCTGTATGATTTCCATAAGCAATCACCTTAAATAATTTTGAAAAATATAATTCTATACTCAGAAATATTTATTTTACAAATTAATTTTTTGACCTTTTCACACAGGCTGAATTCTAAAATGAATAAACTAAGAACTTCATAAAGGAAAAATTCCTTTCCTTTCATCCTCCTCCTTGAAACCACTTGTATTTCCTTCCAAAAGCTGTGAAGAGGACCAATGTATTCTTTGGACTACATAGAACCAATGTTATAGCTAATTGGTAGAACTGACATTTTATTTATTTATTTTACTAGACTATTTATTTTACTAGACCTCTCTCCCTAAGGACTCAGGGTGGCTAACAATATAAAATCCATACAAATTTACAATAAAAAAGAATTAAACTAATTGCAAGCCTAAACATTAAAAGTCAATTAAAATTTAAAACCCCCTAAAAACAAACCCACCCCCCTTAGTCCAGACCGGCCTGTTCAAAGAGCCAGGTCTTAAGGTCACGGCGGAAGGAGCGGAGATCGGGGGGCAAATGAAGGCCCAAGGGAAGTTGGTTCCAAAGGGTGGGCACTCCCACAGAGAAGGCCCTACCCCTGGGCACCGACAACCGACAGTGTCTGGCTGACGGTATCCCAAGGAGGCCCTGTCTGTGGAAGCATACCGGGCGATTGGAGCGCGATGCTGGCAGGAGACGATCCTGCAAGTACCCCAGACCCAAGCCATATAGGACTTTATAAGTTGTCACCAACACCTTGACTAGAAAATCACTGAAATTGGACTTAGCTCCTAAGATGAGTTGGATTTATAGGAAAATTTCAATTCTTCCCTCTCTATTAAAGACACCTCACTGGCATACCTTAATAGGGATCCTGAAAGTTCAGGAATAATATCTGAACAATGTGAGAAATTTTCTGAAGAGGAAAGTGCAAAACTCTTCTCCTCATGATTGTGATAGGCGGTAGCCTTCATCAATTTACATTCTCAGAATGATTATAAGGTCAAAGTAAAAACCTTGCATTCCTAAAAACAAATTAGATGCCTGAGATTATACTCTGGATTTCAATATGTCAGCTTCCTATTCATTTACAAAACAAATGAATCAGGGTGAGCCAAATTCCATGGACACATAGATCCCATGGGATCCCATTTTCCTTCTGATTTAAAATCAGGGTTTGTAAATTCTCCCACAGGACACCATGCTTCAGTCTGCATCTTGACAGAGTTAGCTTATACAACTAGACAACATGTGGTCATGAATTTCAGATATATTTTCTTGTCAGATTCTTCAATGCCTTCTAATGTACTGCCTACTGGAAAAGATTGGAGTATATTTAGAGGTGCATCTTTCTTGAAAATGTCCACGTTGAACTGTATACACAGTCAAACATCAGCATGGGAAATATTTTATGGTATTTTGAATTACGTCATAAAGATTTATACTAATTTTGATATCATAAAATGTTTTATAACATTTGTAAAAATTCAATTCCACAGGAGTCATGGCTCCAGATTTTGGATACAATCTGTAAATTAGCTCATTTAAGGTATCTTGGTTCAAAAATTGTGCCCTATGATGTATCATTTTGTTCAGTTAAAGGTTATTGGAACAACAGTTTTAATTATATCAAGAACAAAGAACTATTCAAAGTATACTGGTAGTATGACAATAATATTACATACATATATACATATTATTCCATTTGATTACACAGTGATATGCAGGGTCCAGAAAGAAAGAAGGCATACTAAGACAAATTTCAGACTTAAAATGATGAAAAGAAAGGAGAGGAAATATATGCTAATACCATTCACTACATTTCTCTCTATCTTTATATTCTAAACCACAGGTGCCCAACCTTTTGGATTGCCTGTGCCACACTGAGTGAAGAAGAATTGTCCTGGGCAACATATAAAATACATAATATACTTAATGTATATAAATCACATATTAATGTTAACAGTTGTCATGTGGTCACATTATTCACTCTCCAGAGCCACATGCAGCCCGTGGGCTGAGGGTTAGACATATCTGCTCTAAACCATTCTTGCTTTTATTCATTTATATACTGTTTCATAATTGTGTGCCAATATATCATATCTACCCAGTTTGTTTGCTTGTTAGTTTAATAAGCTAACTCAATTGCTGCAACTCTATGCAATGTATAACCATATATATAATGAATATAATAATAAAATTTAAAACAACCAAAGAAAAGCAGTCACAACAGTAAAAGAATTAAAACCCACATGGGGAACAATGCAACAATTGCCACAGTTGTTCACATTGAGGTCAAAGAGAAGCACAAAAATTACCTTGTCCTGGGCCTTGTGCTGAATGAACAAAGCTTTCCTAAACCATAGGCTAGGAAGGGTTATATGAACTTTGGGAGAAGGGGGCAAGGTGCTAATCCAGAAGACAGACAGCTGCAGAGGTTGTTTAGCTACAAGGTCACTAAAAAGCCATTGCTTTAATGATGGGATCTGAAGCATACCAGCTCTATCAGATTTTATTGGGTGGGCAGAGACAATTGGAAAAAGGCAACTCTGTAGCCATTCATGTTCAGGCCAGGTGACAACCAGCCCTTGAATTGTACAAAGCAATGGCAGCAGGAGCAACAACATGTTGGCTTGCAGTTAATCTCTAGATTAAATATAGTAGCTTGCATAGAATAGCTTGAGTTATTTAGTCACCTCTGTGAATTATTATTATGTGCCAGGTACTGTCAGCAAGGAACATTGACTATTGCCTGGCATGATTAAAATTAGAAAAGTAGTCTACACCTTTTCTGTTTTATTACACTGTGTGAAAGGGGCTTGTTACATAATCTATAGGTGGGGAGGCTTATGGCAAACATCCAGGGTTGCCAAGTAATCACTCCAGCTCCAGGTCTTTGGACCTTTGACTGTCACTTGATGGAAAAAGAGCAGCAGGTCTCTATGTCGGAGACATCAACACTAGCTGGTCCTGAAATATTTTTCAAAGATTATGCTTAGAGGTTCGGCTATGGCAGTGGATAGCTTTTTTAAGAAGTAGGCATATTCCGTCTGGTCCAAGATAGAGATGGTTTTAGATTGAATAGTGCTTTTTCAACATTGTCTTCTGTAAAATCGATATGTATTAGATCATTGTAGTTGTCTGTGGTTCGACTAGGAAATACTGGGCATGATCCATTGCTGTTTACAAATACTGAGCCAAAGATTGTGTTAAAGAGGTTAGCTTTAATGGTGTCATCATTGCAGTCTTTACCATTAGATCCTTTCAGGGGTGGGATGGACCTTGAGTCTTTCAGTTTGTTGTTTACAAAATTGTAGAAAGCGCGGATCGAATTGGTGCATAGAAGGTTTTCCTCTTGTTTAATGTGGTAATTGGTGCATTCAGTCTTTATCTGGTGGCATACATTTTTGTATCGGCTTTTGAAGTTGGCACCGTGACCAGATTTATTTTTCCGCCAAAGTGATTTCTTTTTGGATTGAAGCTTCCTTATTGTTATGGGTAATTTGTTTTTTCTGGTTTTGGGAGTTGTTATTGGTACATATAGTTTGACGACTCTTTTGATTTCAAGTAAAAATATGTTGTAAAGGTCTTCAACATTATTGCATCCAGTGAATAGAAATTACCAATCAAGAGATGAGAGATTGTTGTCTATAAGATCATAGCTGCCTTTTTTGAAGTTATAATTGGGGATCCCGTCATTATGATGATTTTTGTGTGGACGTATGTTAAGACAAAAGTCAATCATGTTGTGGTTACTGTTGGAAAAGGGTTCTGTAATTTGTATTCCGTAAATTGAATTCAAACTATTGCAGAAGATGAGATTGAGGCAGTTGTTAAGTCTAGTATTGTTGGCTACTAGTCTAGTATTGTTGGCTACTAGTTGTTCCAGTCCCAGATTTGTTACAGCATTGTAGAAGGTTGCATGTATGGGTTCAGTTTTACATTCGTTTAGGGTCCAGTTAATGAGGTAGATTGAAGTCACCAAGAAAGATAAAAGCATGTGGGCAGGATGTTGCCCATGTTAGTAGTGAATTTAACTTGTTTACATGTTCAATGTCATAATCAGGGGCTCTGTAACATAGTAAGAATTGAAATGTGATATTTAAGGACAGTTCACAGACGATGGTTTCAGGAAGAGCAAGCTCCTGGGTAACTTGGATGTTTTTTAGATGTAGGGACTTTTTATAGAAGATAGCAACACCAACTCCTCTACGGAATACTTGAAATGCACAGTGAAATGCCCACTGGTCTGAGGTGTTGTGAAAGGGCTTTTTTCACAGGGCCAATATATAGCTGTTTTTCTGGCCACATCATTCATAATATGAAAAATCAAACTTGTACATGAATGAAATACAGTATCCCATGCGTCTTATGTTCTTCCTATAAAAGCTCAGACTGGTAGGGCAATCTTCAGAGCATTGGAAATTAATAAAAGATTGGTTGAAATGGATGAGAATAGATCTTGGCAACTTTAAGACTTGTGGACTTCAACTCCCAGAATTCTAAAGTCCACAAGTCTTAAAGTTGCCAAGTTTGGAGACCTCTGGAATAGATAAATGAATTTCTCAAAACAGCTCTGATTATCAGAAAATGAACTTGTAACAAAAATGGAATTCTCCGGCTCCTTCGATGGTGGGGAGGAAGAGGGAGGGAATTCCTCACCTTCAAATAAAAGCAGCAAAGCAAAAGTAAAAGTAAAGTCTTGAAAGTTTGCGTGAGTTCCTATAATTCTTGGCGATCGCATTGAACTTTTACTTCTACAACTTCGACCCCGCTTCCTACTGCGCCTGCTCGTGTTTATTATTTGGTTTCTAGGGTGTTCCGCAGGATACGTCACAGCGCCATGACGTTGAGCAGCCCGGAGAAACATTAGGAGCGGCGGCGTGATGGTCGCTCTTCCGGCTGTGACCATATATGGAAGGGAAGGCACGTTTCTCTGCCGACGCTTGTCTCTCCCACGTTGTTTGTGCGGTCACGAGTCGACGGCTCTCGCTCCGGGAAGGTTCCAGAATGGAACGGAGCTGAAGTAGAAATCGAGGGCAGCGGCGTGGAAGGGTGTATGGGGGAGTCTTGTCACTCTTCGTTAGCTCTAAATTGTTAGTTTCGTGCTTCTCCGAAGTAAGTAGATGTAAGTGGAGGCCGGGAGTGTGTGCAGGCGTGCTGCATCAGCCTGCAAGGTCGGGAAGAGGTTTGGTAATGTTAAAGCAGGTAAATGCAGTCAGCGAACCGATCTCCCAGTGCAACGGGCTGCAATTTTATGACCCTGCAGTTAGAAACTCCTGATGTCGCGCATATATTAAAATACGGACGTTATTTTCCCTCTCCGTTTAGCGTTTTAAATGCATGTACAATTTCGTTTCTTTTTTTGTGCTTTGAAATGATATTCTTGTTTCTTGGTCTGTGTTGTTCATTGCCTCTTCCGTTTATTTTTTAAAAGGGCATTTGATCCTCGGTACCATACATATAATCCATACGGGTAAACAGTATTCAGAGATCGGGAGTCTGGCACTACCTTCTGTGACTAACAGATTCTGTTAAAGGCATAAACTTTAGTGAGCAGCTCAGTTTAATTGGATCCTTTCTCTAACCCCTGAAAAAAACCTTTCGAGCTGGCTGGTGGTATCGTCATCTGACCTCGAAATGCAAAGAAGGCCAGGAAAGGCAGTCATTGCACCTTCTAGATCAGGGGTTGCCAACCTTTTGGACCTCAGGGACCACCAAACTCATACTTTTAAATCCTGTGGACCACTAATACGAATTTTGACTGATGGTGGCTTGCTTACATTGGTGCAGAGGGGAGGGAGAGAGAGATCACACAGGTCCCCTCCAAGGCAGCCACATTCCTAACCTGCTTTTCAGCTCCACTGGGTGGAGGGAGAGAGAGAGAAAGAGAGAGACACAGATAGACGGTATTTGGTAGGAAAACTGGGTGAGGGATTTTCCTGCAGTATTTTTTGGGAAAATCCCAAAAAAAGTCTGCAGGAAAATTCCCCAACCTGTTTTCCTACCAATCTATCATTCTTTATTTGGGATCACAGGATACCGTTTCCAGCTCCATTTTCAGGGGGAGAGAGAGAGACTTTTGGCTTCATGCAAGGAAAGCAGCAGAAGCAGCAGAAGTCTTTCTTTCTCTTCCCCCAAACTGCCAGAAATGAGTCTTTGCCAGTGCAGCCTCTTGGAGCAGGATGCCTTGCAGGGTCCCAAAGACTCATTTCTGACGGAATTTGGAGGAGAGAAAGACTTTTGCTGCTTTCCTTGCGTGCTGCCCAGTGGCCAGGCCAGGTGCATGGGGTGAGTGTGGCAAGTTCCCCCTTCCGCCCTTTCCCCCCTCCCCTCACTACTTCATATTGTTCTCAATGCAAGTGACCCAAGCCTTGTGTCCCGTGAGCCATGTGAGCGGCGCAGCCTTGTTCCCGCGCAGCCTGGATTAATTGCTTTGGGGGATGCTCTGGGGGTGACATTTCTCTGTGGACCACCAAAATTTTCTTGCGGACTACCAGTGGGCCATGGATCACCGGTTGGCAACCACTGTTCTAGATGACCAATGGGACAATAGGAAAAAAAATCTTCAATGTACCCTCAGCTGCAGTCAGTTTCACTTGGTGCTTAGCATCACTCACAGTGGAATAGCTGCTGAGGCTACCTTGAAGTGTTTTAGAAATAGAGAGTCTCTTGAAATTGCTACTACTAATGACTTCATGGACAGACAGTGAAAAAGAGTAAAGATACCTTCACCTTACGGTCAGTTCCTTATAACAAGAATACAACTATGTTGGGGAGTTTTAGTAACCACACAGAGTGCTTTGCCATTAGCTTTTTCCTGGGATGCTTTGAGTGCACAGTCTGCAGTACTCATATTGCATTGTGGAATTTCTCCTGGAATTTCTCCTATCCAAATACTTATCAGTGAAGTCCAGCCCTGCTTAGCTTCAGAGTTTAGGCAAAATTGGTCAAGTGCTGCCAAATATGAATATAATATGTTTCTTGTTTGCATCTAGAACATCAACTTTTAAGAAAGTTCAGATATAAATACAACAACAATAATGAAGAAGTATAGGGAAACATACGGAACACACAGATTTTGCAGAAATTATTGTTGTGTTGGACCTCAATACATCTGTGGCAGGAAGGGCAAGGAGCAGCTATCTGGCCAATATTGTTATATGTTATCCCACAGTTGGAAGGTTGGATGCTAATGTTAAAAATGAGGTTTCTGAAAATGTTCAAATCTAAAGTATTTTTGTTTGAGAATAATGCACATATATATTCATGGGTTATATACAAAATCTTGAAGATTAATTTATTTTCAAGTTAATTAGCTACATAAAATTTCCCCATTTCCCCCATAGTTTTACTTCCTATGTTAAGGCAGGCACCTTGGTTTACAGTAAGCCTGATAATATTCTAAGAAGGGAGCTTGGTGTCACATGATTTCTGTCAGTGTTACATAACCAAATAATGCCTATATTCCCTGTTCATGTGGGTGTGAAGCAGAAGAAATATGTGTTTCCTGGATGAATGCACCCACTTTTTAATTACTTTATATAAGTAATGCCTTACAGGAGTTTCAACATCTGGACATGAGACTACAACCATTAAGGGCTTTTAAAAATGTCTGCCATGCTGAAGAAATTGAAATGAACATGTAGTATGCTATTATAAAAATATATATGAAAATAATCCCACTGATGTTAATTTATTGCATTTGGTTACTATTTTCTGCACAGTGCTCATGTGCTGAGATGTGGGTTATGAACTCACTGTCTCATCAGTTTGTTATTGCAATAGAACAATATATCCCGCACAATTGCAAAGACACAAAATGTTTACAATGATAAAATGCATAATAAATATCAAATGTTCATTCCCATTACCTTTAAAATGTAAAGCTAGAATTAAAAATCAATAAGAAAGAAAGGGTTCATTACCACTACTGTACCTGAACACTTGCTGGAATAGAGCCATTTTAATGACTTCATGAAAAACCAACTGAGCAAAGTTCAAATGAATCTCTGGAGTTCTGTGTTGGGGATACCATTAAAATAGGCTATCTCCTGGCTTCCGTTCCTTGCTTAGATGGGCACCCTAGGCATTCCATCCTTAACTGGGAGAAGATGGTCCTGAAGATAAGTGGGAACTGAGCCATGTAGGGCTTCATAGTTTACTACCAGGACTTTGGATTTGACTCAAACATTGGCATATGATGTAGCAATTGTATAAAACAATTACTACTAACCTACCTTCAATCAAGGACCTGTATACTGTACGAGTCAAAAAGAGGGCTGTGAAAATATTTACAGACCCCTCACATCCTGGGCATAAACTGTTTCAACTCCTTCCTCAAAACGACGCTATAGAGCACTGCACATCAGAACAACTAGGCACAAGAACAGTTTTTTCCCGAAAGCCATCACTCTGCTAAACAAATAATTCCCTCAACACTGTCCAGCTGTTACAAAGTCTGCACTGCTATTACTGTTAATCATCTTGTCACGCCTTATCACTCACCCCTCCCACTTGTGACTGTATGACTGTAACTTCGTTGCTCGTATCCTTACGATTTATATTGACTGTTTCCTAGTATGATTTGATTGCTTGTACCCTATGACTATCATTAAGTGTTGTACTTTATGATTCTTGATGAATGTATCTTTTATATATACTGAGAGTATTTGCACGAAGACAAATTCCTTGTGTGTCCAACCACACTTGGCCAATAAATAATTCTATAATAAGTGTGCATCATTACAGTGGCTTACCTGCATTAGCATGCTGCTGTGTTTGAAATATTTCAAGAATGCCTTGTTTTTCCCCACTCCCTTTTTCTGGCAGCTAAAAAGACAAAGGAGTATCTTTTTAGTTGACACATTACTTTTCAGAAGAATAAGATGTAAACTATAATTCTTATCTTAGCCACTGTTTTCATAACGTTTTCATAATGTTTTGGTAATGTTATGCACATATATGTATAGATATAGGTGATGTATAGAGGATTGTGTGTTTGTTAGTATGATTACTGGGCTAGGGGTTTTCTTTTTTCATTGAGTTACTGAGATGTACTTGTGCTGGGGGGATGCACTAAGGGAGGCTCAGCCAATCTCATTGTACACATGTTGTGCATTGACAATAAAGGTTTGAATTGAATTGGCACTGTTTTCAATAAATGCAATGGACATAGTTCAGAATTATCAAACCATGAGAGGTTGTTTCCCAGAAGGATGAATGATTAACAATTGTCATGTGAACTGAGAATCTAAATCACATGGTTAACAAATTATTGCTACAGGTGGAGTAGAAATATTTTAATTTGGCTATATTAAGCAAAACAATCTGTTGTATGAAATTGCATTTCATAAGATATTATGGTAATGTATTTCAATTATTTATAATTGTCCTTAAAAGAAGAACCAATTAAAGACCACATCCATTAATCAACAGACTTAAAATATAAATAAAATAAACAAAAAATCAATTTTTAAAAATCTCCAAACAAAGGAATGTCAGTAAAAACTAGAAATAGCAATAAAAAAACCCAGGCCACTAAATTGGTTCAGTAAAATTTTATATAATTATTGCAGATAAAGCCATTAGGATCTCAATAAACCCCTTGTCTCCAAAGTTCCATGGAAAACACATGAATCCTTAGGGATATTTAAAATCCTAGAAGGAATAGGTGTAACATATTCCCGCTGGTACCATATTCAGGAAGGATAGGATGAAGAGCTGCTACCAAATCAATGGTCAGATAGGAGGAATTAGAGCCTGGGCCAGGAAAATTGCTTGAGAAAGCCCCTTCCTAGTTTACATGAAGTGGCGGAGTGGGGGTGAGTGGGAGGTGAAGGACATCCAGACTTTCTATATTTTGTTGTTATAGCTGCTACAATAAAAATAGTTCTGGCCTATATGTTATTAGTTTCTTAGTTTGGTCTACCTTGATAGACTGACAAGAACTAATCTTGCTCAGTATAGACATCAAAGTAACAGTATTTCCCAGGTTCCCCTCCTTCCCCCTATTGAAGATGGGGATGAAATTCACTCTTCTCTAAATTTCGGGAACATCACCAGTCCCCCAGGAGATCTCAAAGCTTACTGAGAGTGGTTCTGTAATGACCTCTGCTGCTTCCTTTGTGGCTTTATTTAGTGTAGTAAGTATAAGACAGAGGGAAGATCAGTCAGCAAAGCAACAATCAGATAAATGAAGCTTAGGTCCAGGTGAAATGGGTGGGATTCAAATTTCTTAACAACCAGTTCTGTGGGCATGGCCTAATTTGTGGGTTTGGCTGGGTGGGCATGTGACTGGGTGGGCATGGCTTGCTGACTGGGCATGGCTTGGTGGTCATGTGACTGGCTGGGCGTTGCTTGTATGTAAATATAAATATGTAAATATTTTTTTTATAATTTAAAATTTGCTTGCAAGCAAACTCATAAAATCTGCTAGCAAGCAAACTCACAAAATTAACTCACAACACACCATGTATGTAAATACTGATTTTTTTATGAAAAAAAAGCAACTTTTACCCAAAATCAGGCAAAGCAAGCAGGCAGATTGAGTTGCTCACAGATTCACTCAGAGATCTAGCATTCTGCAATCTGCTATCTGAGTCTGCACTGAAAAATAGAGCTTCAGTCCTAAGGAAGGTTCAGCTCTGCTTTTAGATTAGCTAGAAAGCAAGAAATCCAATGATTTCCTGCTTTCCAGCTAATCTAAATCTCCCAGCACAGCAGAACAGCTGATGGTTGGGGGCGGGGGATGGAAAAATAGCAATTTACCAAAGGCAGGCAAGTTGGATGGCGCGCATGCCAGGTAAGGAGGGAGGGAGGGAGGGAGGGGAGGGGCCAGCCAGTGGTGCAATTTTCCGGTTCTCCGAACTGTGCAGAATCATAACAATCGGTTCTATAGAACTGGTCCAACCAGGTAGAATCCCACCCCTGAGGTGAAGAAAATAGTTTAGAAAACATATCAGACAGGTTCCTTCCTAATTCACTTGAAGATTAAAGGAGGAAGGGAAGGCCATTCAGACTTGCAAATTTCTGTTACTTTAGCTATTCTAATAAAAGGAGTTTTAGGTCTACACACACAGTGTCTTCTTCTTAGTCTGGTCTAGCTTATAGGGCTGGAATTCTGTCATGTTCTGTATACAGATGCCTAAAAGACAACACACTTCATGCCAACATCATATTGCATCTACACACAGCATTTCCACCTGACAGGGAATAATCCACTACACAACCTGCCTCTTTGGTCTCAAGTTAGCTCTTAGATTTCTACAGTTTATGGAAGGCAAAGTGATTTTACAAAGTGATTTTTTAATGTTCTGCAGCATGTCCTCTAGAGGGAGAGTTTGATAAATTTTTGAGTTCCCCTGGCAACAAGTGCTTCCTGATCTTACTTTTTTGGATCAGAATTCATCCACATATATGTACAGTATATGCCAAGGGAGGATTTTCTTACTCTCTGTTGTTCACTTCTCTGGCTTTCTTAGAGAATTTCAGCTATCCTCTCCAAGAATTTTAATGTTTTCTTATACACTTTATACTCAAATATCCTTAAATCCTTTCACCTTCTTTCCAACAAGAACACAAGTTTGCACTTATAGCATTTATAATATGCTTCTTCTACTGGCAGGAAACCAAATACTGTACATAACCAGGTCATACCGATGCTTGCAATCCATTTTGCTTCTCCTGTCTATTCCCCTAACCAAATCAGTATGTAAATCTACCCTCCTTTCTTGCACTTGCTATGGACTTCCATGGTCTGCCTCTATGTCTGAATGAAGAAGATGGAAGAGAAGGTGAAAGAAGGCAAACTCCTGTTTACTCCCTGCTTGGTTGCTTAGTTGTTGCAGGATCACTTGTAATAAACTTGCAACAAGTGGAACTTACCACAAAATGATGTTCCGTAGTATGGTCCATGTTCCATGCTCTTTTCCCATTACTACTACTTCAATTATATAAGGGTTGCCACTTGCCATGTAGAACTGAGCTCAATTCACCATTGTGAATCTGGTGAAAAAAGCACACCTTTGTTATGGTAGTCATAGCAAGATTCATGCTGAGGAGTTCTGAGGTCTGAGACTTAAGTCTCAACCAACATGGTGAGCACCAGGTGGGAAAAGACTGATGTATAAGATGATCATTACCAAGTTAGTTAGATTCTATATAATTGTTATGTTATTGACAGTCATTTCACATTCCTATGACTATACCAATTTTCTCTTTTGGAAGGCTGTAAGATCCAGCTTCTTGTATTTTTCATATAATGTTCTGAAATATATGTAAATTCGATATCTTGTTTCTTTCCTACAGCACTCTTTGCTTAGATGACTTTGTACATAGATACAATAGTTGATTGTTTAGTTCAAGTGGTCTACAAGAGATAAGGGCATTATGGTTAAGAGTGAGACATATTGTCTCTGTTGGATTAGGGCATTTCCAGATAATACTTTATTGCAGTTGTGTTCTTTTATTAATCTGATTAAGACTCACTAAAGACAGCATGTTAAACTACTGTAAAGAGACCTTTGGCCTGACCCAACAAGTCAATTATGTTCTATCCTGGAGAGAAGATTAGCTCTGGCATTGTTGATCACAGGTTGGGCTACTATAGGTTTGTGATGTAGTAACTGCTATAAATTTCTCTGGGTACAGAGAACATGACAACACCATTGCACTGATTTTAACTTTTAAAGATTGCAGTAGATGATTCTCTGGTGACACTTCTTAGAACACAATATGGAAAAATGGGTCAGCAATTTTTTCACACTGTTTGTAACTCCAACAATGGATAGCTACCAAACTGCATAATTGCATATATGACCTTACTTGGATTGGTTCCGAAAAAATTAATACTTGACTATTATTATATTGTGCCATATATTAGGCATGCCAAGAGAGCCGTTTACTTGGACTTTAGGGGAACTCAGATTTAATTTCTTTTAACTCAAAATATTCAAATTGCATACCAGTCTTTTTGGTACCTTAAATTATATTTTCATATGCCATCATCATTCACTTTTTACTTATGGTTATTGGGCCCAAAACATGGGAAAGGACCCAGCCCTGGCTGAATTTCTGAGAGTTCTTGGTCTCATTATAAAATAAAATAAGCGTTGGAGTCCAGTTTGGGCACAAACTCTTTAAATGTGGAATGACCTTACTATAAACATCAGACTTAAATGCATTTTAGACTTGGAGTATACTGCTTAAAGAAAATAAAATGCAAAAAAGAAATAATGAGCAATTTTTAGATAACCTGAATTTATTTCATTATGAATGAAAGTTTATATTTAAAACAATAAATATGGATTCAGAATGAAATGAGACTTTTAATTACAAATTGGCTATGAAATTCTTTTATGACAAGATTAAAGTATAGGGAAGAGAAAGCTTGCCTTATTCAATATGCATCAGATTTTCTCATGCATATTATATAAGTCAAAGAAATTATATGGGCATTCCAGAAATAAATTTAACTATAACGATTAGGGACAAAAGAGTACCAAAGAGCTATAATATTATACTGATCACCAAGATGTTTTATTGATAGAGGTCTGCTACTCAAATAAGCAAGAAAATGGTGGATTTTGTCTGCTGAAGACCTTTTTTTATAACCAAAGAGTTAATGGCACTGATTGCATCTGAGGGATTCAAGGGTAGGGGAATTTGTAGGGGAATTCAAAAGGTCAAGATGGTGCAACATGCCAAAGGGGAAAAAACAGGGTTTTAACTCTGTTGTAGCTGCCACCTTGAACCTCCACCCCACAAAAAAGTGGACACATCTGTTTATATGGCATTAACAAATTTCATAAGCACATCTTTTCCTATAACCTTGTAGCATTTTAGGACTAACTGTAAAAAGAAAAATAATATATTTCAGTAGCAGTCTTTGCTACTGAACAAAAAAAATATTGGCATTTGACATGATAGTTCAGCTCTACTTATGTGAATAGAGAAATTACTTAAGACTATAGAGTAATGATGCACAGAGTTTTTGGAAATGAATATATACATGAAACACAATTCTTTGAGTCATAATTGCAAATATGCGAATAATTTCTAAATGCTTTCCTGCAATGGATCCTGGTCAGAAACACTAATCTGTTACTTTCCATTTCTACTAGTGCAGTTTCATCTTGTGTCTTGATGTACACCTAGCCTGTGAGTTATATTTCTCACAATTCTCCAAATATGAACAAATTAATAATTTGCCATAATTTTACAAAAAACTAGTTGTTTTTTCCCTTGTCTGGCTATATTTCAAGAGAATTGCAAACAAAGGAACACTTCCTCCCTTTTCCTCTATTCTAACAAAAAAGCAAACAAAACAAATGGAGTCCACATTAGGTAATTTTTGCTACTGTGAACAAATTAATAAAAAAGAGCTTTAACTAATGAAAAATGCATAGCTTGGGTATTTATTTCAGCATGGATGAAAAATAAAAAAAACGTAAAACATGCTAATATCTTGATAATTAGAAATTACTTTTCTAATCCAGGTCCCAGACTCAATTATCTATGCTCAGGGTTAAAGATCCTGCAATCTTTTCACACCTTCCAGTTTCCAAACAAGCAAAATGTCACTGCTAGCATCTCATATACTGACTTCCCTCTTCTTTATTGATTAGATGTGCTATGGGATATGTTTGCTATGGCCTATTGATAGATGAAACTGAATGATTATACAGAACATAAACATATGATATGAATCATGTGGTATTCCTTGTGACAAAATGTGCTGATTCCAGACCATCACGGTATTTTTATTGATTTAGTGGTCATAGAGGCACTGGAATCTGACTGAGGCCTCTCTCATGGGAAATGATCCATTGCTCTGATCCGGTGGTTGTTTTAGTCAGATCTATATAAAGAGAATATGAATCACATTATAATTTTTGGTACAAATTAATAAAAAGAGTTTAACTTGAAAATGCATAGCATTTAAGCATGTGCTGATTCCTTTTCTAATCCAGGTCCCAGACTCAATCTATGCTCAGGTTAAAGATCCTGCAATTTACACCTTCCAGTTTCCAAACAAGCAAAATGTCACTGCTAGCATCTCATATACTGACTTCCTCTCTTATTGATTAGATGTGCTATGGGATATGTTTCTGTGGCCTATTGATAGATGAAACTGAATGATTATACAGAACATAAACATATGATATGAATCATGTGGTATTCCTTGTGACAAAATGTGCTGATTCCAGACCATCACGGTATTTTTATTGATTTACTGGTCATAGAATATACTTCTGGCGAGGCACTGGAATCTGACTGAGGCCTCTCTCATGGGAAATGATCCATTGCTCTGATCCGGTGGTTGTTTTAGTCAGATCTATTAAAGACGTTTGGATACTGTAATCTCTGAGTTTGCAAGCTAAAAGAAGCCAAATATCATATTAAGAATTTCCTCCTCAAACTTTCTCTAATTATCCAGTTCTTTTCTTACTATTGTAGGTAACTTAGTGCCATCTAGTTGTGTGAGATTTAAGCTCCTCCCTCTTGAACAAGTTTTTATTTATTTATTTGATTAGTCAATTGCTTACAAGATAATAGGTATAAATATAAGCATAGTTATAAATACATGGATACATATAAGAAAATAAAAGAAACAATAGGACAGGGACGGTAGGCACTTTGGTGCGCTTATGCACGTCCCCTACAGACCTCTTAGGAAAGGGGTGAGGTCAATAGTAGACAGTCTAAAGTTAAAGTTTTTGGGGTTTGGGAAAGAAATCACAGTCAGGTAGAGTATTCCAGATATTGACCACTCTATTGCTGAAGTCGTATTTCCTGCAATCAAGTTTGGTGCGGTTAACCATGAGTTTGTACCTATTGTGTGCTCTTGTATTGTTATGGTTAAAGCTGAAGTATTCATTGACAGGTAGGACATTGCAATGTATGATTTTATATACTATACTTAGATCGGACCGTAGTTCCGTCAGCGTAGTTCTAGGTTTTCTAGGTCTAGAACCTCAAGTTTGGTGGCATAAGGTATTCTGCAATGAGTAGAGGAGTCGAGAACTCTTCTTGTAAAATATTTCTGGACTTTCTCTACTGTGTTAATATCAGATATGTAATGTGGGTTCCAGACTGTTGAGCTGTATTCAAGTATTGGTCTAGCAAATGTTTTGTATGCTCTAGTTAGTAGTGTGATATTACCAGAGAAAAAGCTATGTAGGATTAGGTTAACAACTCTTAATGCCTTTTTGGCTATGTAGTTACAGTGGGCTCTAGCACTTAGATCATTTGAGATGAGTACTCCAAGGTCCTTGACAGAGTTTGGATCATCAACAAGGTCTTGACTATTCAGCTTGTATTTTATTTTCTGATTTTTTTTGCCAATATGTAGGACAGAGCATTTATTTGTTGAGATTTGAAGTTGCCATTTGTTTGACCATTCTGATATATAGTCAAAGTCTTTTTGAAGGATAGCAGAATTATCTGTGGTGTTGAATAGCTTTACATCATCAGCGAAGAGAACACAATTGCTCTTAATATGATCACAGAGGTCATTTATGTAGAGCATGAAGAGAGTTGGACCTAGAACACTGCCTTGAGGGACACCACTGTTGACAGGTACAGAATTTGATAGGACGTTTCCAATTTTGACCATTTGTTGTTGACAGGAATGCTTCTATCCAGTTATGCAGGTGTCCAGAGATACCATAAGATTTTAGTTTTAATAGTAGTTTCTTGTGTACCACTGAATCAAAGGCTTTACAGAAGTCTATGTAGATTGTGTCTATTGTTTTGCCCTGATCGAGTTGTGTAGTCCATATATTTTTGCAGTGTAAGAGTTGCAGATTACAGGATAGTTTTTTCTGAAACCAAATTGTTTATTAGAGAGTAGGTTGTTTGTCTTTGTGGAGGATAATGGATTGGTTAATAATTGATTCCATGACTTTACAGGTGATGCAGCATCAGGAGATTGGTCTGTAATTTTCAACTAAGCTGGGGTCTCCCTTTTTGAAAATGGGGATGACCATGGCTAGTGACCATAGGTTTGGCAAGGAGCTGGTCCTGAAAGATTTTTCAAAGATTATGCTTAGAGGTTTGGCTATGGCAGTGGATAGCTTTTTTAAGAAGTAGGCACATATTCCGTCCGGTCCAATAGATAGAGATGGTTTTAGATTGTGTAGTGCTTTTTCAACATTGTCTTCTGTAAAATCGATATTTATTAGATCATTGTAGTTGTCTGTGGTTCGACTAGGAAATACTGGGCATGATCCATTGCTGTTTACAAATACTGAGCCAAAGAATGTGTTAAAGAGGTTTGCTTTAATGGTGTCATCGTTACAGTCTTTACCATTAGGTCCTTTCAGGGGTGGGATGGACCTTGAGTCTTTTAGTTTGTTGCTTACAAAATTGTAGAAAACGTGGATGGAATTGGTGCATAGAAGGTTTTCCTCTTGTTTAATGTGATAATTGGTGCATTCAGTCTTTATCTGGTGGCATAAATTTTTGTATTGGCTTTTGAAGTTGGCAACATGACCAGATTTGTTTTTTTTGCCAAAGTGATCTTTTTTTGGATTGAAGCTTCCTTATTGTTATGGATAATCTGTTTTTTCTGGTTTTGGGAGTTGTTATAGGTACATATAGTTTGATGACTTTTTGGATTTCAAGTAAAAATGTGTTGTAATGGTCTTCAACAGTATTGCATCCAGTGAATAGAGATTGCCAATCAAGAGATGAGAGATCGTTGTCTATAAGATCATAGTTGCCTTTTTTGAAGTTATAATTGGGGATCATGTTGTTGTGATGGTTTTTGTGTGATAGTTGAATTTTGATTCAACTAACAAAGGGTTAGGGAGGGAGGAATCACAATGTAAAATGGGGTGGCTCAGGAATTGTGGCAGCTGAAGTCCACAAGTCATAGAAGAGCCAGAGTTCCCCACCTCTGGTATAAAACATCAAGAAAGCACCAGGTGGTATATCCCTGCACCCTTTTAAGTCTCTTCTCCAGTCAAGCACCCTTCAGATTGGGTGGATCATAAATCACACATCCATAATCAAGGAATAGAAACATCAAACTGATATTGCTAATATTTAACTTCACCTTGGATTATCACTTTAGTTTGGTCAAAAAATCCAAAGACAAAATGTATATAAAGTATATTAAGTACATAAAATAATTTTATTTTATTTTATTTGCATGGTTCACAAAATATGAAATTATTGGTCAATTTTTCTCAGTGCTGGAAATTTAAAAAACCAAACCAAACCCAAAACACCAGCCTTTTTCCATGATGCTCTGTACATCTCAGCCAAGCATATATTTTCCTTTCTCCTATTCCCCACCCCCCACTCTGCATTCTAGCCTACTACAATACAGTACTGTATGCCCTTGATTCAACATTCTCTGTATCTCCTAGGCAGTATCATTCAGGACACTGCAATTGCCAATTTTAAAACCATTTAGCAAATCTTTTTCTTTGTTTCAGTTAATTGCCAGCATCAGTCAAATGGTATTTATCACCATATGCAGATGAGCACTTAGAGTGATTGAGAGATGAACAAGGCGCCATCTTTCGCTTTCAGCAGGAATTGTTAATTTAGCAGATTTTGTTGCATTTTCATTATTTGGCTCAATGTAAAATGCCAGTGTAAAGTAGCACTGTGGCAAGTCTTCCAAGAAAGCTGGGCATCAGTTTGAATCCCAGAACGTATAAACTGGTGCTACTTTAATCTGTGTTAGAGTCCAGAGTCCATATGCAACCTCATATGAGAGCAAAGTTCCCTCTTGTCAGAAACCATAAAAAAGAAACTGTGAAGTCATGTCTTTCCAGTATTGTGATACTGAGACAGGTGAAGCGACAGTTTTGCTCTCAACACACATTTATGCCATTTCTGACACCAGATATACACAATACAAATAAAGGATCTCACCGGCAACATTTAACTTCGTTGATTTGCTTTGGATTTGGTAGCTATGAATTTAATAATGATATGTTCATATGGAAGTAAATCCCACTGAGTTCAATAAAGATAATTCTGTCAGAAACAGAAACCTTCAAATATACAAATTGATTGAGGGGTGGGATGGGAGAATGGGGCTACACATGTGTGCTACCCCAATGTTCCTGTATTCTGGAGAAAAAGATTCATGGCAAGTGATTCTTACTGTAATACCCTTTTTCTACTTCAGAAGTGACCAGGTTTGTAAAAATCTAATATTTTTTTAAAAGTTACAAATCTGAGATCCAATCTAGTGCAAAATATTCAATTTTAAAACTATTTTGAGTAGTTTCAAAGAAAAGCCACTGCTATTACCCATCAACATTTTTAATGACAACAATATAATTTACAATAATAGAAAATTTATTGTTATTTTGTTAAAAAGAGTCAAAACAACAAACTTTGGGGATGGATATATAAGGGATAAAATCAAATAATAAAAATCTAAAAATTCAGTAGTTGGGTAAGATCTTTTCAAGGACTGACCAGAATAATACAAAATGAGGTGAATGGTTTTAGTTTGTCCAGAATTCTTCATCCAGCAACATGTTACACAACATAAAGGAAGGAAGTCTCCAAAATCTGTTACTCATAAGTGTCCACTCCTAACCACAATGCCAACATGCCAAAAAGTGTGTAATGATGTCACAACACAAATTCTGCCCTTTCATATTTTTGACACAAGGTTGCACTCAAATCCACAAGTACCAGTGTTTGCATCATGATGTGTGTTTCATAATTTGATCCCATTGGCCCCTCCAGTGCTTATACTGTACAGATGCTATACAGTCTTAGATTCAAACTAAGTGTCAAAATGGGAGTTATGGGATGGAAACAATTGGTTCTGGGAGGTATGACCAGGTTAAGATTTTATCTAGCATTCAGAGAAAGCAAGATGGTAGCTCCTTCAGCTTTAAAAACACAAAGGATTTGCCTTTAGAAGTTATTAGGAAAGTAAACACATCTGGCTCTGTCCAAAACCAGTAGACCTTGATGCTGTAAGTCAGTGGACCAGGTCTTTGCTTGATGGTATCATTTGGCCTCACTGCTAGCAAATCACTGTAGAAGCATCTGGATTGCTACATAGACTAGCAATAAAAACAAGGAAGGAAAAATAAAATGAGGTTGCCTTTCTTCTAGAATAAATATTAATGGGAAATTGGGGAAAACTCTTCTTATCTGCTTAAAATAGAATGTAGCCTGTCATTCCCAAACTTATAATACTAAACTTGCTGTCATAAAAACTGTAGCTCATTTGTAACTTTTTTTTGGGGGAATGCCTATCCTTTATTGAGGTCCCCTATAAAATCAGAATCCTTTCCCAGAATCTCGACTTAAATTATTTTCCACTAAGCCCTTACACTTTACCCACTCCATTCATATTTGGTTTGATTTGATTGCTTTATCAGTTTTAAATTACATAATAGCAATAGCACTTAGACTTATATACTGCTTTATAGTGCTTTCCAGCCCTCTCCAAGCAGTTTACAGAGTCAGCATATTGCCCTCAACAATCTGGGTCCTCGTTTTACCCATCTCAGAAGGGTGGAAGGCTGAATCAACCTTGAGCCTGGTAAGATTCGATCTGCCAAATTGCAGGCAGCCGGCTGTCAGCAGAAGTAGCCTGCAGTAGAGCACTCTAACCACTACTTCACCAAGGCTCTTGTTTTCATCTTAGCCTAGCCTACAGTGAAGGCATTGATAGAAGAGATAAGACAAAACCATGGGGACAATTAGTGCTTTATAGACAATGCTGATAAAAACATAGTTGGGGCTGTTCTGCTTCTAGTAATCAAAGAGTCTGTTTCTTCAAACTGGCCTTTCCTCTGTGCCTTCCAAATCTCTGACTCCAGACACGGGGATACATGGTGGCTACTCCTCTTGCTGGCTCTCCCAGCTAGGAGGGACCACATGAGGAGATGGAAGACTGTTTTGCTAAACCAAACAAAAGAAAAAAGACTATGCTGAAGTTTTGTGGACCTTATGGAACTGTCAATTTGCCCTTTTGAAGAAATAGTTTCAGTTGATAGACTTTTCTGTTCACAATACCAAAAGGGTAAGGATGTTTTATGGCTCCACACAGATCCCTCCTATAGTAACTGCTCAAATGTATTTTGCATGGGATGAGAGAAACATACATCGCCATGCTGAGTTCACTTTAAAATGCAGCTGGGATTGTATCTGAACTCTGCTGATTGCAGATTCTTGCAGCTATTCCTGCCTGCTTAGTACTTGAAGCAGATGAAATTAGCAAATTCTGTTCCCCCCTCTTCAGTGCAAAGTATCCTTCTGTTTAGATTCCTTCTTTTTTCCTTCCTGCCTTCCTGCTTGCAATTGCTTCACAGAAAAGGATATTGTAACAATATTTCCTTTATGTAGAGTAGGAGTAGTAAGGGGATATTTGTTTATCTTAAATCATCTCTCTTTCCCACCTACACACAACCTTCAGCTATTCATTGTACCTGTCTGTAGGCATTGTTTGGAATATATCTTGTCCCTCATCAGCATTCCAGCCATTGCAGCAACTTGCAGCCATGGTTACAGCTACATCTGGCTGCAAAACTGCCAGCACACCATCCTTCCACCATCACAACTAGCAAAGTGATTTAAGGTGCAACAGAAATAGGGTTTGTTTGTTTGTTTATTTGACTTGTATGCCACCCCCTCTCCAAAACGACTCGGGGCGGCTCACAGCTAAAACCACACAATAAATTAATTAAATAAAACCATATTAAACAAACCAAGTCAAATTCATATAAAACCCCCACAATTTAAAACAAAATCACCCCACCCCCAGGAGGTCAGCACAGCCTGGATTGTCCAAACAGCCAGGTCTTTAAGTCATGGCGAAAGGAGTTTCACGTTAAGTCAACATCTCATATTTATTTAAGCTGCTGTAAAATTAGAGCAATGTTAAAACTGCTTTCTAGCAACTTCTATTTAAACCTAGCTTTTTACAGCAACTGCTCAGATATTTTTGGTAGGGAAGATGAGACAAATATACCCAATAGGTTTTTGAGATCCAGAGGCAACTTATTTCAATTCCTTTTAATCTGGAAATGTATCTACGGTTAGTAATTCTATAGATATGAATGCAACTATTTAGACTTCATCAGAAGCTAATGGTGGCCTGCATAGCCCTCTCTCTCCCACACACCTAAAGTGAGGTAAATTGGGCTAAGAGAATGGGCCTGGCACCAAGACACTCTAGAACTAAAGCAGTGAGGTGGACCAGGCACTGGAAATCAGAATAACAATGCCAAAATTATCTCCTTTCTATTTCTTTGTCTGCAGTCACCCTTGCAGAAAACCTGCTGTCCATGGTTTCTATACAGCATAGGAGGATCTTTATTTAAATTTCCAGACAACACTTAGTCACCTCCATGGAATGCCAACAAAAATCATACTCACCAAAGCTGCCAGGGGATGCGGTTTATATTCTTTTTATAGGAATTGAATAGCATGGGGGTGGAGATGGGGAGTGAATAATTTAAGTCCTTTGCTCTGGTTCTGTGGCCTTGAACTGATTTTTCCCATACAAATAGATTTGGGTGACAAGATGCGCATTGGAAATTTTCTTCTGAGTCTCCCACCATTTCATACCGAAAGATTTTGCACTTCATTCTACCCTAGCAATATACAGCATCTTCATCTAGAATCATCCAACTATTTCATTGTGTCAATATAGACAGACTTTATATCACTTCAGTGATGGCTGAATCATGCTATGAAAATACTGTAAGACTCAAGTGAGAAAATTTTATTTATTTATTAAATTTTTATGCCATCCATTTCCCCTATGGGTGGCACAGTGGCTCAGGAGTTAAACCAACAATCCAGGTTTGAGACTCCAGCACTACACAGTGGGGTAAGCTCCCATCTTTGCCTCAACTCCTGCAGTTCAAAAGCATGCAAATGTGAGTAGATTAATAGGTACCACTTTGGTGGGAAGGTAATAGTGACTGTGGAAATGTCTTTGGACAGCACTGGCTCAATGGCCTTGAAACGGAGATGACCACTGCACCCTAAAGTCAGCAACAACTAGCGGAGCAAAACCAGCAGGGATTCCACCTCCCCTATAAGGTGACTCTGGCCAGTTCTCATGTCATAAAATAAATAAAAACAATTAAAATATTAAAACATTTAAAAATTAATAGAATTAAATAGTAACAAAAGCAGAGGAGAAAAAAGATCCTGGCAACTATCAGAACCAGAGTCTTGATGCAAATCTGACAGGAATTTTTTGATTGTCATCTTTCATCAGAATTGTCTGTGTTAAGATATTTAAATTTAGTAGCCTGAGCAGTGGGGTTGTGCAGTGAGTCAGTCGTGGTTGATTGGCGGCTCCTGCGTGAGGCAATTTGTGCTGTGATTGGTTGCTGTGAGTGTGGAGAGGGAGTTTCCCTTTTCCCTGCCTTTTTCTTCTATGTGCTCTGTGATTTACCTGATGATGCTTTGTTTGCCTATCTAGTTCGTTGTATATATTGATGTAAAATGTATTTATGTATAGAAAACCACAAGTTTGTGCCAATGTTTCTGACTCCATTTTGACACTGGATGCACAATTCCCTGACAGTCAGTATCAGAAACTTGCATATACCCGTTTAAATTTTTTATTATAATATCTGAAGACAGTGGTTTTGGTATAGTTTTGTCAGATGATTTCCTTTTTATGCCATTGCCAGTTTGTGTCACATGATATACAACCTTTCTCTTGTGCCCCTAATTCTGGAATAACTTCCTCTTTTTCTTCCTAATTTTCCTCTCTGATATTTGCACTTATATTGAAATCACTATGCTTCAAAACTCCCTGCTCTCTTTCCAGCTGCATTTCTTATTGCAACAACACATGTTGAACCTTTTCTCTCTCTGTTGCTTTTCTTCTCTATTTCTCATTTCATTACCCAACATAATCAGCACTGATGATGTTACCCAATTGGGTAATGACATGTCTGCAAAGAAACAACCAAGCTCAGAGGGCACCAAGGACTCCATTTACAGATTTCTCTACATCACCATCCTTGAGTTATTCTTTCTCTTTTCCTTACCTTACAAGTACTGTATATTCCCACTATCCATTACTTAACTCAGCTGATTTCTTCAGAAATTAAATGACTTCTTTATTATTAAAGTATTATTAAAGTATATGTTGTTCCCTGCTTATCTTAGTCCCTACTCTTCAATCTTGTTTGTGATTGTCTTTCAGGCCATGTCCCTACTTGCACTTTACCATAACACACACAGTCATGCCCTGACAACTATCTTTCCTGTCAGTCAACAATGTTTTCTACATTTCATCCCCAGCCCATCCAAAGGTGAAACGGTCTTACATAACCATTTTAAATAGTCTTCATGCCCTTGAGCTGATCCTGTCCTACCACAGCTTTGAGGTGTTTTAAACCTGTAATAATTTGTTGCTATTATCTTGTAGGTGAGCTCCTCCAAGTGACCTCTTCTTGATGTGATTCATGCTCTATTGTGAGAATCTGGAGAGGCATGAACCCATCCCCTTCCCTCTGGTCCCTAGCTAGCTTCCATCTTAGCCATTTCCACACCTTTCCATTACAACCTTGACTCCTAAGATCCTTTCATATCTGTCATATCTACTTTAGATACTAATGTCTCTGTAGGTTTCCAGCAAAGAAGAGGAGAGGAAAACTACTGTTATATTTGCAGAACAAATGGGTGTATTTGCTCTGCTATCTTCTGAAACATATATTTTTCTTTATATGTAGCAGCCCCACTTTTTCTCAATGCAGCATCCAGAAAATCATGAGACATGTTGAGTTAAGCCTTTGTTGTTCATTTTTTAGTTTTTCCATATTTGAGACCTGATTGCCCAACTTCTGTGCTCCTGTTCTATGGGATCTACACTCCTCCCTCTTCCCTAGGACTATTTCTGCTCTGGCATCTTTCCACTCCTGTCTTTATTTCATTTTCTTTTAACTTGAGAGGCATTTGACTGTGACATTGAAGGAGAAGTGGAGAAACCCATTGTCAGCTCTTTGAGGCAGTCCAGATAAGAAGCTCCAACTTGAGTATTAGTACATTTTTATTGTAACAGAAACTTGCAAGCCTAAAAGTATCTCTCCCCTCCCTTTTACTCTTCTCAAAATTAGGGAGGGGTTCCTTCTAGTACTTTTTCCACTCCCCAGCCCTCCTTTAGACTCAGATTTCATTTATTATACTATTGTCTGGGCTTTGACTCTTCTACTTGCACCCCAGAGTCATATCCACACACAATTACACCATCCAGAGACACTTAGGCAGAGTCATGAAATAAAACCTACTCCATTCTTGCCGCAATTCATGAAAGTTTCTCCCCACTGGTTGATAACCTGCTGAAAGAAGATGGCAACAAAACCAGAAAAAACCTTCCAATCATCTTACCCATAGTGACAGGCACACTCACAAAACAGTTTATCTATTGATTAGACATGTCCTCAGTTTATTTTGCTTCTGTATATATTTTTATTGTTTACAACTATAAATACAAAACACAGTGCAGCCGTTTTGGCATTACTTTGCCATACAGACCAAAGATGTAATCAAACCCATTAACATTTGTATTGTTGGTACAATATTTACATTTTGCTTCCAATCCTCCTAGCTGTTTTTGTTCCGACCATCCCCTCTTTTTTGCAGCCACAGATAAAACTTGTTCCAAGTATCATAATATTCTGAATCCCCCTTATTTTTCATTTCTAAAGTTAGTCTATCAGATTCTGCACACACCATTATTTTCCTTATTATCTCTCTTTTTGGTGGTATACTTTGATTTTTCCAACATTGTACATAAACCATTCTTGCCACGGTCAATACGTGTATTATTAAATATGTTGTACCTTTGCTGTGGCCTTCTGTCATTATTCCCAACAGGAGTAATTCTGGCTTAAATTGAATGTGTTCTCCCACCATTTGCTCTACCCATGCCTGTATCAATCTCCAATATTATTAGACATGTCCGCACTTTATTTTTAATAACTCACAATGATGTACATAATGGTCTCTCTTCCTATTTCCCACACAACAGCAACACTGTGAGATGAATTGGATCAAGAGAATGTTTGAAGCAAAGTCACCAGCCAGCTTCAGCACCTAAGGGTGGATTAGAGCAGTGATTGCCAACTGGTGGGCCACAGAGAAATCTCTCCTCCAGAGTACCCCCCAAAGCAATTCATCCAGGGTGCACAGAAACATAAGGCTGCGCCACCCACATGGCCTGCAGGAACACCCCTGCCCATTCACTCCTTACCCGGCAAAGTTGCCTGCTAAGTTGCTATTTTTCTGACCTTCAGCTGTGATATTTAGATTAGCTAGGAAGCAGGAAATGAATTTCTTGCTTTCTAGCTAGTCTTTAGATCTTCGGCTCTGCTTTTAAGCACATTGAACCTCCCTTAGGACTGAAGGTTCTATTATTCAGTGCAGACACACGGCAAGCAAATTTGAGAGACTGAGCAGATGGCAGATAGATAGATCACTGAATGATTCTGTGAGCAACTCAATCTGCCTGCCTGCTTTGCCTGATTTTGGGTAAAAATTGCTCATTTTTTATATAAAAAATTCAATATTTACACACATGGTGTGTTGTGAGTTAATTTTGTGAGTTTGCTTCCTAGCAAATTTTATGAGTTTGCTTGCAAGCAAATTATGTGACAGACTGAGCTAGCCGATGGCAGATAGATCTCTGAATGAATCTCTGATTCTGTGAGCAACTCAATCTGCCTGCCTGCTTTGCCTGATTTTGGGTAAAAGTTGCTCTTTTTTTATAAAAAAATTCAATATTTATATAAGTATTTATAATATTTACATACAAGCCATGCCCAGCCAGTCACATGACCACCAAGCCACACCCACAAATTAGGCCACACCCACAGAACCAGTTAGTGGTCCCTGGGATTTAAAATTCTGAGTTTGGTGGTCCCTGAGGTCCAAAAGGTTGGCGACTCCTGGACTAGAGCTCTATTTAGTCCAGCACTTAAACCACTACACCAGAATGGCATCCCAGTGTTAATACCATGCAGAAGCAGAACAGGAAAAGCACTAATAGCAACAAAATTTATGGGGGCATTATTTTGTTTTGACTTAAGGGTGGTTGGCTGGCAATTTAACTTAGTACATTCCCTTCCCCTTTTTATACCTTTCGATTTTAGCTTCCTGAGCCTCTGCTATTCCTTACTGGTACCCCACAAATCTTTTCTTCTCTCAGCAATTTAGCTCAATGAATGATTCTAAGTCAGCCATGTGGCAGTGAGAGAGTCCACAAGAAGCTGCAAAGAATTGGCATTAACTGGATGTTCTGTGAGAGAAGAAACAGTCATGGTGAATTAGGCACATACTGAATGAGTTGAAAGATACAGGAAACGGTCACAAACAATTAGTATTTAATGCTGCATTTATTGCCACTATTGCTGCTCCTGATTTTTATACAATTCATTGTTTTTTTATATGTTTTATATGATGTTCTCTCTGTGGACTTTTGTATTGTTTTTATGAAGATTTTATGCTGTTCTTGTATAGTATAACTTTAATATATATATATATATTAACAGTGCATATAACTTCCCAAGAAGTCCAGTTATTAAAAAATGACAATAAAAAAATGAATACTGATTGAATTCCTGTAAAGGCCAAAAATAAATAGTTAAGAATAGCAGTTCCCAACCTTTAAGGCTTGGCAGCCCAGCTAGGGGAGGAGAGGGGAACCAGGACGCATGAACGATGGGCTGGCACGCACATGTGTTTGTACAAGTTGCCTTTCATGAGCAGTGGGCCAGTGTGCACATGCATGCCTGCACATGCAGCTGGGCTGCAAATTGAGCTGTGCGCATGTTCATGTGCATGCTGACCCACCACTCACATGAGTCAAGCTGCGCACCTGTGCATGTGCTCCAGCCTGCTGCTCAAGCTGCATGTACATGTGTGTGTGCCAGCCCATGACACAGTTGCGAATAGCCTACAGCCCAGTAGTGAGCCACGGCTCGGGATTTAGGGACCCCTGCTAAGAACCAGCAAACCTTCAGCAAGCCTCAGCTGCGTATAGAAGAGGGACTGTAAATTAAAATGTATAAAGAAAGCAGCCTGCTTTGAAACTGTTCATGCACAAGAATTCTTTTTATGAATGGAATTACAAGCATATGAATTATATGAATATAAACACATGAATATTTTAACTGTGTTCCACTAAATCCTTGTCCATTTCAGTACTGTATGTACTACAACTTCCTAGAACTGAAATGCAGGGATTACTATTGTCCACCAGGTGGAGCAGTGGTTTGAAAATAAGCTTTGGCCCTGAAGCATCGGTGCCAATTTCCTCCACAAGAGCTGAAAAGCATTTGCTAAATGAAAGGGACAAATTAGTTATGGAAAGTATGAAGCTGCAGATACCCTGGTGGAGGAGTGTTTGTGTGCTGTTTGTATGATCTCTACCAATAAACTTTTAGATCTACTGTTTATCTAACAAGGAATTGATTAATAAAGGAGTGTTCTGTGTTTGTTTTATTTCTGGTGCCAAATCAGACTGTTTTTCAGAAAGCCAGTTGCTTGGAATGGACCATTGAACCAGTACTCCGATATATATTTTTTGATTACTCCAGCATTTTTTAAAAGCTAATATACATTTTTAGGGGCCTAAGGCAAGTATTTATATTGGCAAAGGGTTGGCTTAAGTAATGAAGAGGCTGGGCGATACTGCTGGTGCTGAATTATAGCAGTTGTTTATTCCCAATTGTAATAACAGGATTATTTGCATATTGTTTGTGTTATAAGGAAATTTCAACTCATGTGTACAGAAGTTTTGGAATCAGGTGGTGCCTTCATGACCTCTGACCTATGGTGATCTACACTGGGGAAAGTGTCTCTCTCATAGTGTGTAGAAAGTAAACATGGTTGAAACATACTCATAATTGACAGTATTGTTCTCATGGATTGTTGAAGTATTGTTCTCATTACTTGTGACCATGCTGATTAATTGTTAGTTGATAGATTTAAATGTTGCTGTTCCAATTGGAGCTCAAGCCAAAATGGTATCTATTTTGCTTCTGTTTTATCCCTACAACAACCAATTTTGGGAGAGGCTAGATTAAAAGATAATGACTGGTCCATGGTCAGCCAGGATGCTCCCATAGTCAACACTGGTTGTTGTTCTGACTAAGGCTTCCTGAGACAGTAACAATCACACACTGTTCCCAAAAACCTTGTTTTTGTTTCAATGGCTGTGAATTATATGCATTCACAGCCTGTAATGAGTCCCAAACAGTTTATGAATAGTCCAACAGAAGTCTGCCACAGTCTTTCAGGATAAGGTTGATAAGCACCCACCTTTATTTCCCTTGAAATGCTGCTAACGACTAAACTGCCAATTAGCCATACAAGGCCAAATGGAGCACAAAGTCAACACTGAGCGTCAGATTTTAAACCGACCAGAATGGACAAAGTTGCTTCCTGCAAAGGCCCATGTCCCTTTGTTCCTCCTTTATGTCTTATGGGAGGGGCCAATTATCTCCAAGCCTTACTTCTGAGTTGCCCCTTTTGTCTTAACTGTTCTTGCCTTCTGACAGCTCTGAGGAAGCGCGCACTGGGAACAGGCTCCCCCTGTTCCTCTGCCTCACTGATGTCAGATTCTGGAGGCTCCAGAGTCAGCACATAACTCTCAGATGGCCCTGACCCCATCTCTGTGTCAGACGCAGATCCCTCGTCTGAGCCCTCCCCAGACTCCATGACTGACCCATGTTCCTCCCCACTGTCCGACTCTGCTGCCAGCTTCACAGGCCGGTGGCGGACCACAACAGTTTTGGACCTGGGCCATCCTAGTCATAGTTCAACATCTTAACCACTTCACAGCCTCAGTTTTTGTTTCTAGAATTATTCCTTACACCTGGCATCATAGCTGTCCCTTCTGTAACAGACAAATGGTATTACCTAGCCAATAATTCTAAGTAGCAGTGATATTCAGAGATGCAGATCTTCTATTGCTCTGTGTCTCTACCCTTGTTCTAATAAAATGTAATTGTAACATAGCATGTGATGTGGAAATGTCATACATTTTTTCTGCTCCCTCCCCCAAGAATTTCAAACTCTTTTCTGCCCCACTTGGTTGAAGAAATAATTTGATATGTCTAACATGGCAGTTTGCTGAAGAACAGGCACTAAAATATAGGATGCCTGATACATTTTTCCAGGAAAAACATTCCAAATGACTTGTTTTGGAAATCTGCTGCTATATTTAGTGTTCTGAGAGACTATGTCATTCTAGAAAAGTGATGACAGACCTTTTGGGCTTGGCATATCAAAAATTCAGAAAATGCCTACATTAACTCTGCTGATGGGTCTCACATGTACACACACACACACCGGACAAAAAGGGGCTGTCTGGATATCCTATCTGGATTCTCTTCTCCTGTCCTCCAGACTCTTATCTCCTCCAGATTCTCCTCTCCAGAGGCTCTGGAAGTTGTGTGAGAGGGCTCAGCTCTTGCAGGCCTCTGGAGCCTCAGAAAATCATGCAAGAATGCTTGTGTGATTTTCAGACACACCAAGAGGCTGCATTAGAGGAAGCCCTTCACATGCAATTTCCAGAAGCTCTGGAGGCTTGGCATGTCATCAAAAATATCATGGTGTGTTACCTGTGGCACCTGTCATAGGTTCACCATCACTGTTCTAGAATAAGAGAGGATTCTGAAGAAGTATGGTTGTTATGTATGTAGGTTTGAATGTCATTGGTTTAGTTTGAATTGTTCTTGTAAAATGTCAAATAGGATTGGTTTAAAAAGTGCAGGAAAACCCTGCACTCTGATTGGCTGGCAACTACGGCTGCTGGCTATAAGTAGCAGCCGTAGCCCAGCCAAGTTGGGTCCATTCGAGCTGTAGTCACTAAATAAACTCTTCACTGAAGCTCTTCGCCTGACTCTTCATGCAAACTTAACACTGGCGGAGGGTGGGATTCCTGAAGAGAAGACAACGCAGAAGACAAGCAGAAGAGCGAGATGGCTGCGCTGAACACCCCCCCAGCCCCGTTTGATCCGGCGGCAGAAGACTGGGAATCGTATGCGGATCGCTTCCAAATGTATTTGGAAGGAAACGACCTCACCGACATCTCCAAGAAGCGGAAGAGGGCAGTCTTCCTTACGCACTGCGGTCCGGCAGTCTTCAAGATGGCGAAGGCATTGGCGGGAGCTGCAGACGTGAAGGTAATGGAATGGCCTGATTTAGAAAAGCTTTTAAGAGCCCATTACGCCCACAGTATCGTGCCTCATTAAGAGACACAGTTTACCGTCGGGATCAAGGGGAAAGTGAAAACGTTAACGACTTCGTGGCAAGCTTAAGAGACATTGGGGTGCATGTGAGTTTAACAGCTTGGAGGAGGCCATGCACGATCGGTTTGTTCTAGGCCTCAAAGACAAGGTGCTTCAGAGCAAATTATTATTAAAACCTAAGATCACGTTAAAGGAGGCCATAGAAGAGGCCTCCTCAGCAGAAGCCACTAAGTCCTCAGCGGCAGCCATGAAGAAAATTAACAAGGCCTCAAGCCATCCTGATGTGGAAAAGTCCACAACAACTCATTGAGCAGATAGATTCTGAATCAGACTGTAGTGAGGTGGAGGAAGGAATTTATAGACTCAGAATGGAAAAGAAAAAGAAAGACTGGGAAGGAAAAGGCAAGACTTTTATTGCAGAGGTTGTGGGGGCCACCCCACTGAATGCAAGTTTCTTGATACCATCTGCCTTCGTTGTGAAAAAAGAGGTCATCTAGCAAGAGTCTGCAAATCATCCAGAACTCCTCCACACAGAAGAAAGTTTCCTGACAAAGATTTCAAGCCCAACAACTTCAGTGAGAAAATGGGGCAACTCAGAAGCAAATGGGAAGAATGAAACTCATCAAACAGTCACCATTGGTCATTCTTCACCCTTGAGAAGCAGAAAAGTACATGTGAAGGTACTCATTGAAGGAAGGCCTTGCCAAATGGAAGTGGACTCAGGCTCCTATTTATCTATGGTGTCATGGGACACTATTCACAGGCTACTTCCCAACATTCAGAAGAAACATTTCCAGAAGCAAGCACTGACTCTTAAAGACTACCAAGGGAACAAGATTCCAGTAGTTGGAACAAGAGAATTCAACGTGAAGTTTAAAGGCCACACCAAACGTTTGCCCCTGACCATCGTGGACAAGGATCGCCCAAGCTTGCTGGGACTTGAGTGGTTCAATCCACTAGGCATCGAGGTGACTGGCATCAATCACGTGAGCAACTCTGAATGGGAGGAGGCCTTGAAGTCTGAGTTTCCAGAGGTCTTCAGCGAAGGATTGGGCAAGTATATGGGGACCCCTATCACTTTCAACCTAGATCCCAAGGTGCCCCCAATTCGTTTAAAGCCCAGAAGGGTCCCATTTGCTTTAAAGGAAAAATTGATGCACAATTAGACAAATTAATAGCTCAAGGGGTTTTAGAGCCCACTGACCACTCCAGATGGGAGACACCCATAGTCACACCAGTCAAGACTGATGGGTCAGTAAGAATCTGTGGAGACTATAAGGGGACACTGAACCATGCGCTGCAGCAGAGCGCATACCCAGTTCCAGTGGTGCATCATCTGTTACATTCACTTGGCAGGGGTACAGTCTTTGCCAAATTGGATCTGGCCCAGGCATATCAACAACTAACAGTTGATGATGCCACTGCAGAGGCCCAAACCATTGTGACTCATAGAGGTGCCTTCAAATGTAAAAGGTTACAATTTGGAGTAAGCGTGGCACCAGGCATCTTTCAAAGCCTTATGGAAAGAATGCTCCAAGGACTGCCAGGGTAGTGCCTTACTTTGATGATGTGTTAATCTCTGCTGAAAATGACACTCAGTTACAAGAAAGACTCAGAGAAGTCCTTACCAGATTCAGGAAAGCGGGGTTAAAAGTCAAGGAAGAAAAATGCACTCTTAAAACTGACAAGGTTGAGTTCCTGGGCTACATGATTGACAAGCATGGCATCCACCCTACAGATGCCAAGGTTCAAGCAATCAAAGAAGCCCCTAGACCTAAATGCAAAACAGATTTGCAAGCCTTCCTTGGACTCATTAACTTTTATCACATGTTCCTACCTCAGAAGGCAACCATTGCTGAACCATTGCACAGATTACTTGATAAAAAGTCTGTTTGGGTCTGGGGAGGAAGGAACAATCAGCATTTAACAGTATTAAAAGACTAATCACGTCTGATGCTGTACTGATACAGTTCTCTGAGAATTTGCCTGTTGTACTGACTTGTGATGCATCCCCTTTGGAGTGTGGGGGTTTTGAGCCACAGGCTTCCCAGTGGGAGAGAAGCCCCTATTGCATTTTACTCTCACTTTGACCAAAGCAGAGAGGAATTACAGCCAATTGGACAAGGAGGCATTGGCAATTGTTGCAGCTGTTAAGAAATTTCATGAATATCTGTATGGGAGAACATTTACCATTGTTACAGATCACAAACCTTTGTTAGGCATTGTGGCAGGAGACAAACCTACACCTACTATCCTGTCACCAAGAATGCTGAGGTGGACTGAATTTCTTGCTGCTTATTCATACAAACTTATCCACAAGCCTGGCAAGGACATTGGACATGCTGATGCACTGAGTCGTTGCCCACTTCCTTGCCACAAGGAGGACTTTGAACCTGAAACACACACCTTTTTCCTAGAAACTGTTGCCAAGCTTCCAGTGCATGCTGCTGAAATTGCCAGAGAGACTGCCAAAGACACTTTATTGGCTCCTGTTATAGGCTGGATTAAGAAAGGTTGGCCTCTTCAAGATCTACCTCACCTGGCTCAACCTTTTAAGTCCAGGCAAACTGAATTATCTGTATTAAGAGGATGTATTTTGTGGGGTAACAGGGTGGTTATTCCTGCAAAACTGCAAAAGAGGTTTTGGAAATGTTACATGAGGGTCATCCAGGTATTGTCAGAATGAAGGGATTGGCCAGGAGTTATGTATGGTGGCCAGGTATTGACAAAATGGTTGAAAACTGGGTTGCATCTTGTCCCAACTGTCAGTCAGGCCTGCCCCACCTCTCCCCCACACAGGAATGGGAATGTCCTAGGGGCCCATGGTCCAGGATTCACATTGATTTTGCTGGCCCTACCAGAGGGCACACCTTTCTTATTATAGTAGATGCATATTCCAAATGGCTAGAGGTAATTCCCATGGCATCCACCACAACTGATGCTGTCATCAAACAGCTCAAAAACTTTTGTAACCCACGGGTTACCTGATGTTCTTGTCTCTGACAATGGCCCTCAATTTACATCCAACCTTTTGAATCCTATTTAGCACAACAGGGTATCAGACATGCCCTTACTGCCCCTGGGCACCCTTCGCTAACGGCCGGGCTGAACGCATGGTACGCTTTTACCAAGGAGAAGCTTCAGCAACTGGGTCCTGGGGACATCACTGAGAAAGTTGAAAACTTCTTAGTGTTCAGCACATCACTCCTAACCCATCTAATAACTTATCCCCAGCAGAGTTGTTGATGGGTAGGAAACTTAGGTCTTCCCTTGACCGCCTTCATCCCACTTACGCACCCAACGCACCACTAGATTCCACTTCCAAAGTTCGCACATTCAGTGTGGGTGATTCTGTTTATGCTAAGAACCTTATGGGTGAACCTTTGTGGATTCCTGCTGAGATAACTCAAATCACAGGCCCTCGTTCTTACAGGGTGCAAACAGAGGATGGACTCCTCTGGAGCAGGCACATTGATCAACTTAGATCCAGGTTCTCTCAGGAACATCGCACTTGTTCCTCTCTAGTTCCCTCACCTGATGTCAATTCTAGGGGAAGGGAGGAACAGGAGGAAAATCAGCAAGCAAGAATCCACCCCATGTGTAATGAGCCATTACGACAGGAACCATTCCAAAACCTGTCACAATGCCAAATCCATCCTTAGAAGTGGAAGATTGTACATCACTACCTGACTTGGGTGCTGACATTGGGCTGGAGATGGGTTGGGAGGAGAGACCAGATTCTAACAATCAAACAGGGTCTTCTTTCACAGGAAGTCCCAGTGGGGAAATGTCAGCAGACACATTTCCTCTCTCACTGGGTGAGAATGTTAAAACTTCTGAACCATGAAGGTCTCAACACGCAAGAGCCCCACCTATTTAAAAGAATACATTAGATAGGTTGGGGTTTGGTATGGACTGAACCTAGTGGGGAGGGGTGTTATGTATGTAGGTTTGAATGTCATTGGTTTAGTTTGAATTGTTCTTGTAAAATGTCAAATAGGATTGGTTTAAAAGTCGGAAAACCCTGCACTCTGATTGGCTGGCAACTACGGCTGCTGGCTATAAGTAGCAGCCGTAGCCCAGCCAAGTTGGGTCCATTCGAGCTGTAGTCACTAAATAAACTCTTCACTGAAGCTCTTCGCATCTGACTCTTCATGCAAACTTAACAATGGTAATTGATTAAAGATATATTTTGGTACTGTAATCATGGTGTTGCAATAATGGAACTATGCTGGCATAAAGTATTGAATGGATCATGCTACTAATCATAACTGTATCAGAAGATGGTGGAATAGACAGGTAGCATAGGATCATAGACATTGATAGCACATTGGGTTAGACTCTGTCTCTATACTATCACAAAATAACACCAACAAAAAAGTGGTCATAAGTAAGAACAATCTATCAAATAAAAATTCAGTTTTGCTTTTGTAGTTTTTGTCCTCTTCCCCATGAATATCCTTCTTTCAAAATGTTTGTTGCCATCCTGCAGACATCAGTGGAAATATGTTCCTTCTGATTCTGTAACAGATATGGCATACAAGCAGTAGCCTAGAGAAAACTTTAAACTCTTCTCTGAGAAGGTGGTAAATGTATAAGTTTGTTAGTCATTGAGCTATGAAGAACTCTAAAGGGCAGGTACTGTCCTGAAGGATTATGAGTGGGATGGAGTGGAATATCTTCTGCAATATTCCTGCTGACACTAGTCCTGTTAATTGGTGCCTTTCATGTGTAAGTAATGTGGGAGTGACATACATGTGAATGGTGTGGTAGGAAAGTTTCTAGATGCTCTCTGGTAAAAACTATGTTGTTGTTGCTAACTTTCTGTTCTTCTATTACTATGCTACCTTTACACATTTTGTACTAGATAAGAAAAGGTATCATTGGCTGACTTACACAACTGCTGATATTGCCTAAATGACATTATACCTAACATAATTACTTATGCAAAGTCTTAAACAACTCAACTACAACATTTACAACAGAACCACTGATAATAGTATATTAAGGCCTAAAAAAAGCTTAGTCACTTCTAGAGTTACATTATTAATCTTTGACTTATAATAACTTCAAAACAGTTTATTGATTGTTTTTAGACACAAGTACTAGAAAAGTATAGTTTATTTTATTTATTTATTTGATTTCTCAATCACTTACAAGATAATAGATATAAGTATAAACATGAGTAAGAATACAGGAAATAGGTACGAATAAATGGGGACAATAGGACAGGGATGGTAGACACGATGGTGCACTTATGCACGCCCCTAACAGACCTCTTAGGAATGGGGTGAGGTCAATAGTGGATAGTTTGAGGTTAAAGGAGTTGGGGTTTGAGGATGTAACTACAGAGTCAGGTAATGCATTCCAGGCATTGACCACCCTGTTGCTGAAGTCGTACTTTCTGCAATCAAGTTTGGAGCGGTTAACATTGAGTTTGTATCTGTTGTGTGCTCTTGTATTGTTGTGGTTGAAGCTGAAGTAGTCATTGACTGGTAGGACATTGTAGCAGATAATTTTGTGTGCTACGCTTAAGTCTAACTGTAGGCGGCATAGCTCAAGGTTGTCCAAGCCCAAAATCTCAAGCCTGGTGATATAGGGTATTCTGTTTCATTGATTCTTTAATATCTTTGGTATTTGGTTGAATGTATAGAACTGTTTGATTCATTTTTCAAAATGTTCTGTTTTCCAGAATTTGTACAGGTATCTGTAAAGAATTTAAATGGCAATTACAAGCCACATACAGGGATTTCAAACCTTTTTGGGCCATGGAACCTGTTAGTTTAAAAAAAAGAACCCTGACCAAGAAGCAAAGATTTAGTAATAGATAAATTGGCAATGTTCAAACAAACTTTTGTTTGGCAAACTTTTATTTTATTTATTTTATCACGCAATCCCATCAAGGTCTGGGGAAACCTTGTTCCATGGAAGACAGTTCAAACAATATGCACTAAAAAATCTCCAAGGCCTGATTCAAGGAATGAATATGGCAAAATATATGAAACCATAAGCAGCTTTTCATCTCACAAAAAGATACATTTTGGGAAACTTAAAGCAGAAACTTTCTGCTTTAAGAATAATAAAAATAAAAATGAATTTCATTTGAGCTGCAATTGGTTTATCTGCTCAAACAAAAAAGACAAGCATAAAAACCTCTAAGAAATATTATTTCCAATTTATATGTCGAAACTTATCCACCCCTTAAATGGAAACAGAATTTAGATTAAGACAGATGGGAAAAAATATTTTTCTCTGCGTATCAAACAATGAAGTGTGTCAGGACCAGACGGCAAAGGCTAAAACACTGTAAACAAAAAATGAAACTAATTAGTCAATAAGGAACCAAAGTGAATAAATTTGAGAAAGAAAATAAACATTAAGGACGGAATGCTAATTGGGTTTAGGCAAGGTCTTTCAACTTTGGTCATGAAAATACTGCTGTTACGAAACACAGATTTCCTTTCTTGAAATAATTTAACTTGAACTAAACAGTTTAGATAGTATTTAAATTCCCATATTTATCATCATTAGTTCCATCTGAGTTGTCATCAGCAATGCTGTGAAGGAAGTTAGCATCCACCCCTTTCCTAGAAAAATGAAACATTTTAGGAAATATTAAAAAAGCAGAATATTATATTTCCCTGGATGAGAAAAGGAGAAATATGTTTTTAAAGACAAAGCAGCTCCCTGCCCCCAGCAGATATTTGGTGCACATTAAGACTGGGCCAGCCTACCTACAAAAGAAAAGACCTCAGCTCCATGATGGGATTAAGACATGACCCTCCATGACATAATAAGATTAGCCCTCTACTCATCTAGCAACAGATCTTACCAAATGGCACCTGGGGATATTACATCACCCAGCACAGTTCAACCAAACTTATCTCAGATCAACTCCTGATCAATTACTGGGTAAATGAAAAATATCTGAAACTATTTCATCTGTACACATTTAAATGGGTTTATTTTGCAAATTCATTTTATCAGAATGTCTTCCTTCCATCCATGTTGTCATCTACCCAATTATGCTTCAGTGGAATTATTTTTAGGTTTACACTATGTCAATTTGGTCAAGATAGAACAGTGTCGAAAACCTCAATATTTTGTTAGTTCACCATTAAAAGCTTTTTTGCTCTATGATTTTATTTATTATTTGCTAGACTAGACTAGACTAGAAGAATTGGAAGGGGTCTTGGAGGTCTTCTAGTTCAACCCTCTGCTTAGGCAGGAAACCCTATACCAGTGATGGCTAACCTTTTCAGCACCAAATGCCCAAAGCGTGCGTACACATCCACAAAATGCAACCCATTTGTGTGCCCCGCCCATGTGCCCCACCCCCCACGCATGCGCAGGTGAACCCTGCATGCCCGTGCATGCCCGTGTGACCCCCTGCATGTGCACCTTCCCACACGTACGCATGTGATGCCTGTGCATGCCCCCTGTGTGTGCATGCATGACCCCTGTGTGTGCACCCCACCCCCCTTGCAAGTGTGCGGCAGAGACCCGAAGATCAGCTGGCCCAGGGGAGGCACGCGCATGCGTGCACAGCCGAGGTGAGCTGGGGCGACGGAGCTGGGACGTGTGCCCAGAGAGAAGGCTCTATATGGCCCTATAGCATTTCAGATAAATGGTTATCCAATCTCTTCTTAAAAATTTCCAGTGTTGGAGCATTCACAACTTCTGGAGGCAGTTGTTCCACTGATTAATTGTTCTTTCTAACTGTCAGGAATTTTCTCCTTAGTTCTAAGTTGTCTCTCTCCTTGATTAATTTCCCCCCAATTGCTTCTTGTCCTACCCACAGGTGCTTTGGAGAATAGCTTGACTCCCTCTTCTTTATGGCAGCCCCTGAGATATTGGAACACTGCTATCATGTCACCCCAGGCCTTCTTGTCATTTTTAAATTTGAAAATGTTTTGCTTCTCATCCAACAAGCTTCTTCAGTCTCCACCAGTCAGTTAGAGCTGAAGAAGCTTCTTGGACGAGAAGCAAAACATTTTCAAATTAAAAAAAAACCAAGGAAGTCCAGTTGCCTTTTGGAAAAAGCACCTTTGGGACAACTGTAATCTGGATTATTGACAATCTCCATAGAAAATTCATCTGCTGTTTCATTTTTACTATCACTTTCATGCTCCCAGATAGAACTTCCAGAGTAGGTGGGACTTTGGGCTGAAACCCTGGGCTCACACTAAGCACAAGGAGCTTGGGACTGTCTTATCCTGTTTTGAAGTAATACACACATTACTATTAAGATAATTAAGTTCAGAACCCAAATGGTTTACCTGCAGAATGCCTGCTCTCTTGCCATGAAGATTATTTCTGCCTGTACTCAGTCCAGTCTCATTTCAGAGAAATAGTTTTTTCTCTCTCTCTGACTCTGCACAATGTGGCACAATGATTTATCTGGCACAATGAAAAAAGACTTGAAGAGACTTATGTAGGTGAAAGCTCTGTCACTTCTCCTTTTATTAAAACTAACCACCAGAAGAGGGGGAAGGAGAAGCGGCATTGAACTGTAGGAACAGATCTATTTTAAAAGATCTAATTTTGAAAGCTGCAGTATCCAGGTGGAGATTATGCTGTGTTGATGGTTTCTTAAGCAGTTAATAGTATTTGGTGAAACCTGTAGAAGGATTGTAGTGGGAATTTCTTCATATCTTTGGAGAATTGGGGAAAGGGTGGGGAGAACCAGCTGTTCTTTGTACTACCTGCAGCACCCAAGGTATGTTCTTATAATGTCTGAGTTTGATTTTGGAAAAGACCCTGAATGATATTTCTGGACAGAACTGCTAAGAGAAAAATAGTGAGGGGAAAATGTTATGAATGTAGAAAGGTTAGCCCAGTCTCTGTGTATACCATGATTTAGTCATAAAAATATTTCACATTCTAGCATCCAAAAGGAAAATACCTTGCCATTCTTCGCTTTTTAATAGTTGTCCAGATGACTGCTTGTGGAACATACCTATGACAAATCATATATTATGTCAGTTTTATCACTTTACCATAGGTGGTAAAAACAAACCATTTCATTAAACAGTGCTGAGTCTGGTGATCCATGTATGTGTTTTTCCCTAATTGGGAACTGCATTATTATTTTAATAATACATTGATTTAAATTGATTGCTCTCTATTAGAATAGCACTAAAATAAGTATTTCTAGATTTGCAGGAGTGACTTAGAACTCTATGGTATTTTTCTCCTATCAAAATTGCCAAAAAAGAATTTCATTGTGCACATATGTATTCCATTATTTGATGCAGTTTTTCCTCTAGCTTATGCCTCAGGTTAATACAAGCCCAATCATACAAAAGCCAAATCTACAACTCCTTAATTAATGTGGCCCCAATTCTTGTGCTGTATATGCTGTAGACTTACTAATCAAACTTGATGTTGTTTGGTTGTGGACTTCTTATATAGGATATGCTCTGCTTCTGAATAATTTACTTCTAGAAACTGATTAGGATGCCTTCACTTCAATAGTATTACTATTATATATCACTAAATAATATATTTCATAATGATCTAGTACAGGATATAACATTGCATTGCATCATTTAGTTTTATTTATTCATTTTAAAAGCAAACTATTAAGAAGCCAAACATATACCATAAGATGTACATTTAAAAATGTAAGATTGACAATTGTACATTAAAATGTCAGTTTCTTTTAAGAATCTGGAGTACCCTTTCAGTGGTCTTCCTGTGCACTGAACAATTTTTAAGAATATGGGGATTAAATTGGTCTGGAATTACATTCATCTCTTACTTGAAATTTCTTATCTTACATGGGAAGACTCCTGAATCTGTTGTGCTTAGGGGCATTGTTAAGTGGTTTTTTGTTTTTGTTTTGGTAATGTTTGTGTCCCATGGCATAGATTTGCATAATATTTGTATATTCACCTATGCATGTATATTAAAATTCGTCATTTCTGTTAACTTATCCTGATTTCTATCTAATATTCCTCACTATGGAACATGCTGCCTTCTTAATTTCCATCAAACACCATTGCTCATCCTGACTCCTGCTGTTTAGTCACTTGTGTGGCCTCAAATGTCCCAGTACATCAATTAACTACTGTTATCTAAAGATAGATATGTTAAATAGTTTGCCCTTTCACATAAATGAATGCATCAGAACACCAAGCATATTCCACTGCTTCATGATTAGCCAAAATGGAAATGGGAAGTAAGACAGGAAGACTTTATTAAGCTTTTTCCTGGATTAATTGGCAGGACCAGACACAGAATTCAGACTATGTGCAAGAACACAGGAAAAGGCTTATGTCAGGCAGCAGTGGCCATCTTATACTCATCGGAAGCCCAATGCAGTACCCAAGTACATTTGCACCCATCTTCTCTTTTTGATACAATTAGCACAATTTGTACTGTGTTGATTGGGAACTGCAGAAATTGTAAACTATCACACTTGGAGAGGACCAGATTGGATATTATGCTGCATCTGGTACAGGAGGGGTATAAATAGGGTCTCATTCTTTTTTGAAGCCATCTAAGTTCATTGCCGTAACAGGAAATGCTGGGAGATCAAGTCCAAACACATCTGGAAAGCATTATCTTGATCAAAAGCCCTCTTCTTGAGGACTGTGAGGTATTTATTGTAACAGTAATCACTCATTCATGAGAAGGAATTTCTCTGGAATAATCTGCAAGTTTTGTTTGGGCTCCTTCACATACTCTAGTCCTGAACCCATCAGTGTTTCATTGGCAGATGCATTCTGCTCACTTGCTTTCATGGATATCTTCTAGGGACACTTACCTTTGCTGATACTTGGTAAGAACTTGCTGCATTTGGAATGTTATGGTCAAATGGATCCTCTTCTATATTGTGTTTACTGTACCTAGTCTCTATTGTGTAAAATATATTGCTGCAATTTGTTGTGTAAAGTGGTAATGCTCTTCTGATAGTTTTCCAGTTGTAAGAATGCTGGAAGAAGACAATCTGTGACTATGAACATTTGGTCACCCTGTATTGTAGATTTGTGTGATGGAATAAAGGAAGTTGATTCCTATTTCATAATCCGAAGCAAAATATCATTCTCTGTGATTACTTTTTACCCCAAGTTTATGTGGGTGTAAAGCAATCAATAGAACCAAAAATAGAACACAGAATCAGTAGAATTACTAGTATCCCACAAAACATTATCTCAGTTTGATGAAATACTGAATATAAAACAAAGAAAAGGCCAACATATACTTTAAAAAGGCATCCCATTATGTTAATATTGCAATTGAAAGGTCCTGCTGCAAAGTCTCTTACCCAACATCTTGGAAGACAGCTGAAATTTATGGGGAGAGTATGTAGGCAATGGAATGTTGAAGAATTTGAGACTTTAAATTATCATCACATTGAGTTTGAAAAATAAGAATCCAACCAGAGTGATCTTATTTATTTATTTTATAAAATTGTCTTTATATATTGATCTTCCTGGGTCGGAAGTCTAGAGCAATGTATAAAAGAAAAACTGGCAGAAAAAATAAATCTGATTCTACAAACTGCAGCATTAAATCACATATTAATACTAAGGCTTTGCAAACTTCTAACAGCTTGGTCCTGGGAGGAAGATTTACTATGCAAATGTCCAAATGAAGAATACTGTTAACTTGATTGTTACCTGGAACTACTGCATTTGGTATGGTTAGAGTTAGGGAGGTTACAATTTCCCATTATCAATAGCATCACATGCTATTAAGAAATTGAGGGTCAGCAGTGTAGCACCCCCATTTCCCTCTCACTAAAGGCAATCATTAGTTCTGTATCCAAGCCTACTACTAGAAATACATTTAAATGATTGGCTCATCCAAATCTTAATTAATTATACCCCTCCAGAAACATATCCTTTCCCTTACAAAAACATTTAAGGAAACTGAATCATGATGCTGAAATAGATGGCATCTTAATTGCCTGCAATTAATAAATACAATTCACACCTGGCACTGACTGAAGCATGTAAAGAAATAATACTTCTAAATCAACACTCTCCAAACCAGCACTGTCTGGGTTATTGGATCCCAACTCCTATAATTTCCAGTTAGTGCAGTTTGTACCATAACTGCAGAAATTGTAAACTAACACATTTGGACAGCACCAGATTGGAGTAGGCTGATCTAAATATAGATCACTGGTGGAATCTCTGAGGCAAGGCCTTGGGTAATGAATGGAGACCAGAGTAACATCCTTCCCTTCTCTTGAAGACTGGAAAATAAGCTCTGGACCTTGGGGTAAAGTGTGTGTCACTGACCCAGTAGACTAGGAAGTGAAACTTATAACCCCATCATCTGTTCTCCTCCTCAAAGACACATCAGCCTAAATATGAAATCACATTTAGATTGGTCAGGGTTAAAATAGGAACTGCAGCTTTCAAAAATTATTTTTTGAAAAGAATTTAAGTTTCAAAAATAAAAAAGTTAAAATACAAAGTTACAACAAAAGGGGAAAAGTAGAGGAAGGGGACAACAGGGTAAGTTTTAAAAAATGACATTTAGAACCCCATCAAAGATAACATAGGAAAAATAATAGAAAGTAACATGGTTGTTTCCAATTCTTCAACACGGATTCAGTTATAAAACACATTCTTTAGTTTAACAAAAATAAAATAAAATAAAATATGAAATGCACACACACACACACGTATATATACACACCCCCAAAGTTAAACACTAATATATAATAGTCTTTTAGCCTAAATAAAACATAACCATAAATACATCATAATTTTATTTATTTATTTATTTTATTGCCGCCTATTCGCCCATGGCAACTCAAGACAGCTTACAGAATATAAAACCACATTTAAAACAAACTAATTAAAATAATCAAATAAATTAATAAAATAATAAAATAATAATATCACCTCCCACCCACCCCCACCCTCTGACAACAGCAGATCACACGAGCCATTTAATGAGCTCCATCCCGCTCTGGGTTCCCCAGGCCCACTGGCAGAACCAGGTCTTCAGCATCTTCCAGAAGAGTATTAGGGTGGAGGCCATTCTAATCTCTGGTGGGATGATGTTCCAGAGAAAGGGAGCCACCATGGAGAAGGCTCTTCTTCTGGGTCCCATCAGGTGTATCACTCTCGAGGATGGGACCCATAGCATTCCCTACCTCCCTGCTCTGATGGGCCAGGTAGATGTGACTGGCAAGAAATGGTCCCTCAGATAACCTGGTCCCAAGCCATGAAGGGCTTTAAATGTGACAACCAGCACCTTGAATTGCACCTGGAAGCAAATCAGCAGCCAATGCAGCTCCCGCAGGAGAGGTAATACATGTGCACATCGGGGTCTGCACAAAACCATGTAAGCTGCTGCATTTTGCACCAACTGGAGCTTCTGGATGCTCTTCAAGGGCAGCCCCATATAGACTGCATTGCAATAAGTCAGGAAGTGACTAGGGCATGCATGACTGTGAGTAGGGATTGTTGGTCCAGGAAAGCTTGTAACTGGCGCACAACCCACAGTTGTACAATATTATCTCCACAAATACAAGTAATACTATAACCAAATATCCATAATAAAAAAATCCACTACTTTAAGTTTAAATAGATCCACAAAAACTTAAAATAAATGTGTATCTATTAAACTCTCAACAGGACAAAGTATTTCTATAATCAAAATATATCTAATCAATCATCAAATCCCAAAGTCATTTTTATCTTTATAAAGCAAAAAGTCCAAATGTGGTTTCCATAGAAAAAGAAAAGCAGCCAATTCTTTATCTTTAATCAAAGTGATCAGTTTTGTCATCTTGGCCAGTTCCATTAACTCCATAAACCATTCTTCCAGGGTGGGATTCAAATTTTTTAACAACTGGTTCTGTGGGCGTGGCTTAGGTGGTGGGCATGGCTTGGTGGTCATGTGACTGGGTGGACATGGCTTGGTGGTCATGTTATTGGCTGGCGTGGCCAACTCAATATCACTCACATCGAGGCATGCATCTCCTTGCCTGGCCTCTCATGACTGTGGGGATGCTGCAACTGTCATAAGTGTGAAAAATGGTCATAAGTCACTTTTTTCAGTGCCATTGTAACTTTGAATGGTCACTCCACACAAACAAAGTACCAGAAAGGAAGGGGAAAAAACTCCAGAGACGTTCCTGAGACAGGAAGTCTAATCCTGCCAAGAATGTAATAAGAGTTAATGGAGAGGCAGTTTCTGTAAGCAACACCAGAATTTTCATTCCTGCCTTCCTTACAGGATAGTGTGCTCAGAAATAGCCTTCATTCCATTGTATATGCCTGCTTATTACTAGTTCAGCTCCAACAATCTTGCTTAGAAGGATGTGAGTCAACAGCCTGGTTTAGTACAGTAATTGTAGACAGCTGGTAGAATCCCACCCCTACATTCTTCCCATGTGGGAATTCATATTCCCTTCCACCTCTGTGAATGTACAGCAGCAGTTATATAAGTACTTTCATTTAGTCTGCTTATCCACCAAACCTAAAAGGAAAACTTTTGGTTTCAACTGTACATCAATTTTAAGAATATTCTGGATCAAACACCCCCCCCCAATCTGATGACAATATTTCTTACCACTTTTACAAGTTCACATAAATGATAAAAAGTGTCCTCACCTTGGTTACATTTTCAACATTGCCTCACTTTCCAGTATTCATCTTTGACAGTTTATCAGGCATTAAACACCTATGGTACATCATTTTATAGCCTTCTAAAATGTTAATGCCCAGAAAGACTTTCAGTTACGTATTTAGGTTATATTTTATGAATTATAATCCATCATTCTTCTAATGTTCTGTTTACAGAATCAAAATATGGTAAAACCAACTTGTAACTGATATAAAACCTAAAATCATAAAACAGAGTCAAACTTAAAGTAACCCCGTTCCATAACAGTCTCTAGCAGCTAAGAGCCCATCATATTTTAAAGATCTATATGTAGATCTGTGGTAGAGGACAAGGATTTAAACCACAGATCAGGAGAATTGCAAAATAATGTAAGGTTGTTCAGAATAATTAGAAAATAATAATCTCAAAGGAAGCTTTATACGATGAGAAGTCTTGGTAAAATTTGCCTGGTCTGTTTCGTTTAAACATACACTAAGATTATGCTTGAACTTACTTATTTGTAAATACAGCAAGTATGATATTTAACTTTGAGACTGATCTTTTAGTCTTCCTACAGTACCACCTGTTAGATTTGCATGAAGAGTCAGACGCGGAGTGCTTCAGTGAAGAGTTTATTAGTGACTACAGCTCATAACAGACCCGATTTGGCTGGGCTGCGGCTGCTACTTATAGCCAGCAGCCGCAGTTGCCAGCCAATCAGAGTGCAGGGTTTTTCCCGCACTTTTTAAACCAATCATATTTGACATTTTACAAGAACAGTTCAAACTAAACCAATGACATTCAAACCTGCATACATAACACCACCTGTTTTTTGTTAATTGTTTTTCCTGAATGCAACTTTTCAGTGTCCTGAAGTATCTTAATGCCTCGGTCTTGAAACCACTTTTAGCTGGATATCTGTGCTTCGCTATGACACTATGTGATTGGGCTATGCAGGAGAAATTTGGTTCACAATCCGTTGCCTCAGTGGTGGTTGGTGATTGAAACACTTAAGGGAATATCGCTCCCGCTGCCTTGAGTCCAGAAGCAGTTCCATAGGTGGAAGGCGTAGACATTTTGGTGAGGTACTGACGTTTAGTACTGTAAGGAGCCCCAGACCACTCATGAGCTTTCCAGTACCCTCTGATATTCCGCCGTGGAGAAGATGGCTATTACATCAATATACCTCAGTGCGATGCAAAAACCAAGGGTCCTCTCAAGAAGACAGTGTCTGCTGCTGATGGTGGTGAAGAATGGTGGTGAAGAATGCTACCTACTCTGTTCTGCAACCTTGTGAGGCAACTGGCAGTTGGAGCAAGTTCTTTTTAGGTGGGGAGGGGGAGTAGAACTCCTCAGCATCAAAGCGTGTTACTTACTGTATTAAAAAATAGATGATCTGATGGTCATTTCAAAAAATCCTTTCTTAGCAAGCACCTAGAAGCCAAGAGGAACATATGTGCCAAATTTCAAGCTTGTAGGCTTTACAGTTCTGGAGATTTCATGATGAGTGAGTGGTACTTGGCTTTTATATATGTAGATTGCTTGAGAGGAATTCAGTTCACAAACCAGAACTTGTCAGACTCTTTGAACCCAAAATCCATCTAGGCATCCCAAAGGGGCTTGGATAAACACAAGTCTATCCATCTTCCATGACTTTTGCTTACTGAAAAACTTATGAATCTACTATGGAGTAAAAGAAAATGCCAACAGCTTCAACTTGGCTACCAGAACATGCTAATTTACAGGACAGCTTTCACAATTCTCCCATTATAAGAGAGTGGGGCTTCAATTTTTATGTCTTTCTCCACATTTTTAACCTTTAAATGCTTCATTGTCACAATTTCTTGTTCGTTTTTTGTATCAGACTTTTATCCTATGTTTATCCAGAACTTGCTTTTATTTATGTTTTGAAAACTGCAGCATTTGACAAATGTAGGAATTCTGCATTTTGGAAGTCACCAAAATCATTTTTACATAGGAGAAAAAATTTAGAAGTTACAAAAGGAAAAATATGAGAGTATGACTTGAAAAAGCTGAGTGTGTTTTATTAGTTTTATTGCTTGACTAAGGGCAGGAAGCTGATGATTCAGTGTGTGGAAAGCAGTGCAGATAGGAGAACTGAGCTGGGATAATTTGATGGCACAGTAGATGGATACCCATTCACTATGGACAAAAAGGTACTCACTGTGGGGAGGAAACAGGCATTCTCATTTCATTCTGATAATGTTATTTGTCCCAGATCCCTATGATACAAGGATGTTTCTTGATGATGATGCTTCTTTTCACAGGTACAAGAGAAGAAAACAAACATCACTCCTGAAATTGTTGTCAAGGGACGGATAAAGTAGCAGCAACTAACACTTAAATGTGAATTGGCCATGCAGGAAGAGTTGGAGGAAATAGTATGTTTACCAAGATGATGATATTTTGATAGTGAGATAACACAGAGCTAGAAAAAAAACCACACACACACACACACACACACAGAGGGAGAAAAGAAGGGAGACAGAACCACAGGAAAATACCAGTAGGAAGAATGCTAAGCAATACAGTAAATGATAAACTTCTCCAATAAAAGTAAGGAGGGAAACTAGTTATTCTTACATTTAGTATGTTTCCATTTCCCAGAAACTAATAGTGACAACTTATGTAACAAAGTAAATAACAGGATAATAAAATGACATTAAAACACTTAAAAGGTTTATTTATCTCTCTACTCCAGTGCAGCTGACTTTATTGCTTCTGGTTTGTTTGTTTCAATCCTGCCAATAATCAAAGCTGTCTAGGCTTTGTCTCAGCAGAAGGAAGTGCCTGATTGATCTTGTCTGGGAGTAGAAGCTATGCAAAATTGGAGGCCACTAGAAATTTCCCGAACTATAGACTAACAGTGAAAATAAAAAGTAAACAAAAATGGATGTACACTTGTTAAGAAAACTGCTGGGATGTCTTCAGAGAGTCACCAGGGGTTGGATTTGTCTTAAGACTGTCTTTACTTTCATCTGGGTTGAGAAAACTCCTCTAGAGTCAAGGAACAATCTCTACAACTTTATAGCCCTTTCAATATTACCATTTATAGTATACAGTGTAGGGAAATCTAAGACATTTCACCCCAGAGGAGCGGGAAAGCAACCTCTCATGCTAACAAAAGTGGTATTTCAGTTTTACTTCAAATGTTGGCATGTCCTCTACTATAGTGAGGGCCCAGATTTGGTTGAATGATGCATAACTCTGTATTTTGGTAACTTGTAGTTTTAACTTTTTATGTTTTAACTGTATATGTAACTGTAAGCCGCCTAGAGTTTCCCTATGGTAAGATGCATGGCCAATATATTTTATGCATAAATAAAATAGTTGCTCTTATTCCTCTAATATCTGCCAGAAGAATTGAGCCTTCTTACTTATTTGATGTTTCTTAGACTGTTACACTGAGCATGAATGTGCTGGTATCCTTGTGAAAAGAACCAATGAATTTTTTATGTTGCAATTTTAAAAAGCAAAAACTAAATTTCAATAACTTAAAGCTGGCAAGGGATTTATTTATTACATTTTAATCCTGCTTTTCTCCAAGTAGACGAACAATAACAGGCAAGTGGAGATGTACAGTATTGAAAAGAGAGGAAAGAGATTCCCAAAAGGCAAACTTTAATTACTCTTACTATAAAACCTCAAATGGAAACTTGTTGTTCCTGAGTTTCCCCTTGATGTAAAATATCCATGGAACAAATTGCTACATTCATGAACATAATTTTAAAGGCATAAACCTAGGATGACACAGCGACATCACGGCCATCATGCTCAATGATCCATCTTAGTTCCATATATGTCTATGTGTCCTGTTGCAGTTAATTAATCAGCATTGCGATGGGGGATTTCTTTTTTGTTGTCGTTGTACACACTGAACATCTCTCCCAACTCCATTGCTCTTCTACTGGACTTTCGGAGATGGACTTCCTCTCATTCTTAATGGTAGTTTCTATTTTTAATTTATTTTTTCTTGCAGAGAGTTTACAAATTCTTAGTGTGGGATACAATGTGTGCTTTCCCTCATCTGGAAACCTGGATTCGCTGTTTTAGGTTATTGAGAATAATTAGCCATCCCAATAACAAAAAGTGTAGCTTTCATGCTTTGCTTCTGACCATTAACATAATTTAAATAATCCTCTTGGGCCCACTAACTCTTTTTCATAACAACCCCACAATCTCCCAGCATAATAAGGCCTGTATTCTTCATCAAAAGAGAAACTCTATTGACCCAAGAAGCAAAATCAGTTATTATCAAACCTGATTATTATGTCAAACTGAGATCAAATACTAATACTCTTTTCTAAGCAGCTCAAGAACAAGTACAAGAATAGCTCTTTAAATATACAGGTCCTGGATTCCTGATACCAGATTAAATCTACTGTTTCCTTTAATTTAGCAAGGCCCTACGGTGCTGGACAGCTGCCATTTGATCTGTCAAGACAAGAACTATTTTGGGAATTTTTATGATGGAATAATATTTTTTGGATAAACAGACAGAAAGCTATTAAACAGGGACCTTCACCTCTCAGCTTCTGGTTCACCTCCCTCACCACTGAAAAAGCCACAGTGGCTACACTGTCCACCTCAAATAATTCTCCTCACAGCTCTAGTGGGGATAAAATAAACAGCTGCTTTTTTGCTCACTTTTTATTAACAGTTCACACACAAACAGACACACCAGGAAGAAAAAGTAGCTTTCTGTTCAAAGGACAGGACAAACCATTTACCTCAGGGTTTAACCAGGGCCATCACCAAGGGTGTATAAATGGTACCCACAATCACCTGAGGCCACACACCTTTTTAAATATGCCTTGCATTTTGATTAGTTTTAAACAAAATTACAACCCTGCAGGGACAGGTGGGTAGTATCTTATTTTCAAAAGGCAGGTGTGATAGAGAGGCAACTGTATGTACAATGTAACAGTCTGCAACACCATGAGGGCCTTTGCTTTTGTAACTGTTTGTGTGGCACAAGGAATTCTGTGTGTATTTTTCAAAGGTGTTTTCAAAGGTGTTTGAATAAGTTTTGTATGATCAAGAGAAGCCAGAAGCCATTAACAAGATGATCCTTCCCTAGGAAATCCCAAGGTTTCTTGTATATCATGACATGCATTTACCAATACTAACCTGAATTTGTTGAAATGCTGATGTTCTATTTTTGGCTATTCTTTTAAATTTGTATTTTAAAACTAAGCTTATTGACATTCTTTTCTTTCTATTGAACACTGGATGCTTTACCAAGTTCTTTTGTTCTGTTAGCTCTCAGCCAGTGATGTCAGTGGTAAGTGTTAAATGAATAAATGAACAAATGTCAAAGAAATGACCCAATTACTTGATGGCCCATTTTTAAAACATCTAAGTTTATCTTTTAGTTTTCGCAAGCTAGATAGCACATTTCTATATTTAAGCATTATAACTTTACAAGTGCCATATTCCCACACATGCTGCTCCCTGTACACTAAAATTTTGGAAATATGAAGATGCTTTTGAAAAATGTAGCTTTGAAATGCAGTCAATTTTATCTTGCCATTCATACATGGTAAAAAATAGAACCCTGCAAACTTCAAAAATGATTCAGAAGGATCAGATCTAGCATAGGCAGAATATTTTTCTGCTATTCATTGAAGCAGCCATATAAAACTGAAAAAAGGTGCAGCTGCGGTAAAGGGGAGGTTTAAAATATGACTCTTAAAGCATGTTTTAACTAAGAAACTTGGTTGCTTGAATGCACAGCATTGTTTCCCTGCTAGTTTTGGCACAACATTTTGGGGACAGACCAAGTGGGGGAGTAATAATACAATATGGGAGGGCTTATACACACATACAGCTAGGTCCAAGCTGTTCTATTTTTTCCTCCTCAGTTGTAGCATACCTTGAGGACTTAAGATTTTAATTTTCAAAATCTCAAAATGGAGCCATAAAAATGCTCCTAGCCACTCTAGCTTCGGGTTCTTTAGAGATTAATTCCTGCCATGCAGTGTATTATTCAAGTTGTATACAATCAACTGCTGCAGCTGCTAAATGATATATTAAGAATTATTCTTGTTGACTAAAGATTGAGAGTTTTCTTTGCAGACTTTAACCTACTGTCAATCTTGCATTATTTATTTTTATTTTTTTAATTTTTATTCATATTTATATGTCGCCCTTCTCCGGAGACTCAGGGAGGCTTACAATGTTGGAGCACAACCCAATGTGCTCAGCAATAGCCTTCATTCCATTGTATATGCCTGCTTATTACTAAGTGACATTTTTACAAAGTCAGCTTATTGCCCCCAACAATCTTGGATCCTCAATTTACCTACCCCTGAGAGGATGGAAGGCTGAGTCAACCTTGAGCCTGGTGGGATTTGAGCCTGCACTAATTGCAGGCAGCTGGAGCCTAGTGCTAGGTGTTTAATAGCCTGCACCACCAAGGCTCTTTGTTTATTTATGTCTTTGTAATCAATTTCTTTGGAAATAATGGGTATAGCTTCATGAACATTCTATTATAGGACCAAAGGGACAGTTTCCACTTTCTAAAGTACCCTCTCCTCAAATATTCTTTAACATTGCACTGCAACGTGGGTTTTTAAAAAGTGGCAGGATGGCCAGGTGAACATAGCTGTGTAATCAAAGGAACTGCCCCTGGGAAGAATGGTAATAAACAGGCTTGGACAGATGAATGTGTATGCAATATTATTCAATCTCTTTCTGATTTCTGATGTTTTAATCTCTCTTTACCCCCAATGTCTTAGTAGTTGCCAGTGAATCACTCTGAATAATTATACACTATCCAGGGGATCTGTGCCTTTACCTGAGTGAGCAGCAGAAACCAGGCTTTGGATATTAGGGGCCCTGACATCAGAAAATTGAATTATCTAAGTAATGGTGAGGGAATTTGCTTACAAAAACAGTAGCCTCAGCTAACAAGTCTGCTTTGTATTAGTTGGAAGGACAGGCTTCAGTCTTTAATGATTTCTCACCTGTCCAGACTAGTTGAAAGAGAAAATGTCTTTTTATTGAAGACTGAAAAGAAAACCAAATCTCTCGCTGCACAGCATCCTAGGTAGCATGAACTGTTTACTAACCTGCAGATAGCCTCAACAGGATGTTGTAGGAAATAAATACTGCACAGGTTGGTTGAAGATGTGACTCTGAATGTCTGCATAAATGTATGTGCACTTATTAACCATTACTTGTCAAGTTTTTCCTAGATGATTTTTGTGATTCAAAATGAACCTGATAACTGTCCCTATGACATTAAGTGACATCAAGCATGTGTTGGCCAATTTTGTGACCAAACCAGGTTCTAGAATTTGGTAAGCAACTGTCTTTTCAGACTGGTCTACTTTCCAGGTTGACCTTTATTAACAGATTGCTCTAAATGCCCTGAAGGATTCAAACCCCTTGAATTCTCACTATCAGTACAAAAGTTTTCTAGCAAAAGAAAAGTAATATCTCTCCTAAAATGATAATATCTTCTAAATCCTATATATCTTCATATTCAGGGTTTTGAAAGGGTACTAATTTCAGCCAAGCTACCGATATTTTATCTACAAATGTTTTTCTCCAAATATTTCTTCTTTCAGAAATAAAGTAGAATTCAACTTTTTTCAGTAGAGAAGGCAAATGCCCTTTGGGGGTGGGGAGCTGGTAGCAATCCTACTGTTTTTCAGCATCAGGCATCTAAGCTTCTAAAATATGATGCATTAAAAAAAATTAATCAGTTCCTTTTTTATTTATATTCTTTGGCTCTATTCAGATTATTTGGATTTAGTTGGTTTTATTTGGAGTGTTATTGTTGTTATTATTAGTTTGGTAGTGGTTAAGGCACCAGACTATAACTTTTAGTCGCATCTTAGGAACAAAGCCAGGGGAATGATCTTCACCTAGGAAGATCTCAGGCAACGGCAAACCACTTGTTTAAATACTCGCAGGAAACCTTGCTGCCGATAACGACTTCCCCACGCCCAGTACGCTCCCACAGGCAGGGCCTCCTGGTGGTGCCGTCAGCTAGACAGTGTCGGCTGGTGGCCCCCAGGAATAGGGCCTTCTCTGTGGGGGCGCCCACCCTCTGGAATCAGCTTGGAGCTCCGGGTGGCCCCGGACCTCTGAGCCTTCTGCCGTGGCCTAAAAACTTGGCTATTTCAACTGGCCTACCCGGACTGATGGGAGGGGGAGGTTTTTTTTAAATGGGTTAATATCTTAGTTTTATGATTATGAGATTTCCTTGGGTTTATTTTATTTTTAACATTTGTATTATATGTTTTTTAGTATTGTAAGCTGCCCTGAGTCCTTCAGGAGATAGGGCGGCATATAAATCTCATAATTAAATTAAATTAAATTAAATCTTGCCAAGAAAACTGCAGGGACTATAACAGGCTGTCACAAGGAGTCAAGATTGACTTGAAGGTGCCAAGAAAAGAAGTGTACTATAAGTCATTTGAAATTACTTGTTAAGAGCACTGCTGAAAGACTTAAAGTAAAAAAATATATAAGTAATTATTCAGAATGTAATCAAAGAGACAAGCAACCTGGAACTAAGGAGAAATTTCCTGCCAGTTAGAACAATTAATCAGTAGAATAACTTGCTTCCAGAAGTTGTGGATGCTCCAACACTGGACATTTCTAAGAAGAGATTGGACAACCATTAGTCTGAAAGGGTTTCCTGTTTGAGAAGGGGTTTTGACAAGAAGATCTCCAAGTTTCCTTCCAACTCTGTTCTTCTGTTATTATTCTGTTAATTTGCAGTCCTTCAAATTCTAAATACTCTCAATAAGCTTGATGATATCTAATTCATTGCATTTTCTTATAATTTAGCTTTTTCCAAAAATAAATTTAACAATGAAAATAATAAATAGCTCTATTTGCACCCATTTAAGTATTGTCCTATGCTTTGACTTTAAGGAATTTTATCAGATCATCTGATGAAGTTTTATATTCAGGATAAATATTGATATGCTCCCATACCTAATTCAGTAGGAAGGAATTTCAGCTTTGAGAAGAGTAGTTTACAGCAAGGAAAGCAAAGATTTGGTGAACATCGTCAGGATCAAAATCTTCAAATCTTTGAGCTACCACACCCTCTTCAAAAATCTTGTGCTACATTTGAATCCGATAAACTGATTATTGCGTAAATGATAGTAGATAGCTTTTTAAACAGTGCATTGAGTGGTGAGATGCACCACTTAATGGCACTTAAGTTTCTATCAACTGTCCCTGGCGTAAATGCGATATAGACCCTGGTTATAGACCCCTGGTTTATGCGACAATCAGTATGTTGGATTCAAATGCCCCACAAGACTTTTTATTACTTAGATGAAAGTGTGTTCAATCAGCAGCCTTCCAGACTCTGATGCCGTTTTAAATGGGTTAAGCTGCATTTCCCATCCTCCCCAGCCGATGCAGATATATTGGGTGTGGGGATAAAGGAAATGCAATCCAGTAGATCTTTGCACGTGGCTTGAGCCAATTCCCAAGCAGTGGACAAAGCAGCTGTCCAAACTTGGCACGTTGGTGTAGGACTCCTCACCGGCTTCTTCCTCTTTTTAGGTTACCTTTCTCCCTGCCTTTCCTCCAAAAGTATATCGCGACACAAGTTCTAAGTTTTGATAAACGAACCTCACTTTTTAATATTCTTTATTCCGGACCTCGTGAGAGGCGCGTAGCGCCATTCACCTTCCCTCGAACGTTTTTCTAAAGGCAGCCTCTCAGCTTTTTCCGCTCTTGCGGACCTAATTGGGCCTCCTTTCTTGGCGTTGCTGCCTGTGCTACAACAGAGGCCGCGCACGGGTCCTCGGCAGACGTGGGGATCCCACCGCTCCGCGTTTTCTGTCCCCCCCATCACCACGTGGGCACTTTCCGCTCCCCACCCCCGGTTCTGGCAAAGCCCTTTTCTTCCAGGGAAAGAGCGGCGCCCTTCACGGGGAGGAGGAGAGGGGAGGTGATCCTTTTTCACTCTTGAAGTTGGTAGATCCAGCTCGGCTGTACCAAAATGTCCCAGCCACCAGCTCATAAATGGCCCTTTCCCGCTTTCCGGCCTGGCTGCTTAATCCCTCCCTGCCTCTTTCCGATTTCTCGGAAGAAATCCCGCCTACTGGCTTGCTCCAACACTACTGTTGTGATGCTGTTTTCCCCTCGTCGTTATGGGCCGGGATTTCCAGCAGAGAAAGGCGAAGGGAGGGCGAGGAGTACGGGGTGGGGGTGGGTGTAAACCAATGCATCGGACGGTGATAGGGGAGGATCAGGGAACTCGAGAGGGACGAGAAGCCTTTTTACTTTGCAAAGAAGGGGAGGCTGCTGGGGACGGAAGTGATGGACGCGCGGGTCGTACCTCTCCCTTCTTGCTGGGATGCGGGCCATTCCCGTCCCGATTCCCGCGTGTTTGGAAGAAGTCCGTGCCTATTGAAAATTACAATTTCCTGAAGCCTGTTAAAAAGCAGGAGCCAAACTTGTCCGGTCATCGCAGTCCTAAAACAGATCAAAGCAACTTACAGGACTCCTCGTTAAAAGTTTATTCAGATTCAGAAGACGATTTCATGTAATAATGGAAAAGGTTCTTCCTTTTACTGTGGGTCATTTTTCCTGTTTTCCAAGCGACATAACCTCTTCCAACCAAAATAAATAAAATATACCCACCTTTTGCTGGATTCATTTCCCATTGGCCCCATCATGGCCATTGCCAAATCAGCTGGAACTGCCCAGTTGAGGAAATTCTTCAGTAATCAGATCCAAAGCTTTATGCCAAGGGTCTTCAAACTTGACAAGTTTAAGACTTGTGGACTTCAACTCCCAGAATTCCTGAGCTAACATGACTAGAGGAGGAATTCTGGGAGTTGAAGTCCACAAGTCTTAAAGCATTCAAGTTTGAAGACCCCTGCTTTGTGCTATAGTGCTTTGTGATATCACAGTATGCTTTCTAATCATGAATTCTTCCCTTCTGATTCAGTAAAACACTTTTAGCATACAGCAGATGTCTTAATTTTAAACAGTGCCCAAGTCTTTTCTTTTATGTACACTGAGAGCATATGCACCAAGACAAATTCCTTGTGTGTCCAATCACACTTGGCCAATAAAGAATTCTATTCTATTCTAAGACATAATAAAATCATTTCACAGTGTAACATACCTTAGGAATGGGCTCAGTTTCACTGTGGCTGACTTTAGCTACATTGGAAAACTAAGTATGAATGTTATATCTTTTATTAAGAATTCATAATGATTTGCCACTTCATAATGATTCATAATCTATTCAAAATGATTTGCCACTTTCAAGATAATACAGCAGCAAGTTTGGATTTTTAATATGCCACTGACTGAGTCTGGAAGCCAAGCAAGGTGTGGCCTGATTAGTATTTGGATGAGAAATTATAGAGAATCTTTGTGCTATAGGCATGGCAATAATTTTCAGTAGTGTTGCTATGAAAATTTCATGGATTTTTCCATGAAACCCTCCATGAATTTAAATTAGTGCAAAGGAGACTTTACCATTGTGGATAATAATTATAAATAATTTAATCTAAGGATTAGAGGAAGCCTGTTTTGTGTAGTGATTGAGGCATCAAGCTAGAAACCAAGACTGTGTGTGTTCTAGCCCAACCTTAGGCAACAGCCAGTTAGGTGCTCTTGGGCCAGTCACTCTCTCTCAGCCCTAGGAAGAAGGCAATGGAAAACCACGTCAAAAAAACCTTGCGAAGAAAACTTCACGGAGTCATCCAGGCAGTTGCTAGGTTAAAAAATTATTTCAAAGCATCTCCCCCCAAAAAGGGGGATCAGGGGGAAAAAGCCCTTTATATAAGTAGTCCTTGTTTACCAATGGTAATTGGGACTCCATTACTAAGTGACATGATTGTAAGACACAATATCACATGACCACGTTGACTTGCAATGGCAGCTCTGGCAGTCCCACTTGCTGTCATTAGGTGAAACCTGCTAAGTTGCAGTGTCCCACAGTCACATGATTACCATTTGCAATTCCTGCCAGCTCTTCCTTTGCTTGTCAGAAGCTGGCAATAAAGGTTGTGAATGACTATCATCTGACTACAAGGCACTGCAACATCATAACTGCAAACTGGTTGCCAAGTGCAGAACTGATCACATGACTGTAGGAATACTGCAACAGCTGCAACTATGAGAACTGGTCATAAGTACCTCTCCTTCAGCATTGTCATAACTTTGAACCATGTGGATGTAAGGAAGGACTAGCTGTAGTAATTTTCTAGAAACAACATAGCTACAGTAAAAGAATTAATTGAGTACATCCCAAACAATCTTTTCTTTGTTCTAGGCAACTGCAAAAAGGAATGGTAATACAAATTAATCATAATTTCCTTCTGGTATAAATAAAATCAGAAACAAAGTAATTATCAAAATGGTGAAGCATGAAGTATTTATTGTTCAATCTCCAATCTCCATTCACATTTAATTATCCTGTGTGTATTTACCTGACATTATTGAACAAAGCAGTTCTGAGAAGACACAAATAGGATTAGGTTTCTGTATGTGCAAACACATGCATTTGAAATATAAAAAGGAACAAAAGTTGCAAGGCATTTGACAACTCTCAAATGCATATGCACACACTCAGTTTTTTTTAAATTAGCTGGGTTCATTTAGCTTCACAAAACAGAATATAAAATCTAATTGCAAATTCATAATGTAGATGAAGGGGACTTTACCATAATTCAAGGTGAAGATCACCATCCCCTTAAATCAGCAACTGCAGGCTGAAAGAGTATCACCTGCACCATTCCCAATCCCGCTGCTCCAGGCATCGCGACTCAAGAAGATAGCATCCCATCCCACCACGCTATTTCAGGTCGTACAGTGCCAGGATGCGTTTGGTCTTCTGCAGCACCAGATGAACCAGCCGTGCAGATTTAATGCTGCTGCTGTAACATCGAAGGCTGAGGTACGGGAGGAGTGGAAGACTGCGCTCCTGACGTCTGTTGACAGTCGGCAGCTGGGGGTCCCCAGGATCAACGTAGCCAGCCACGATTGGCTATTGTGCCCCTCCCGAGTGTTCTCCCACCTGTATCTCAGGGGATCCAGCTGAGGGGTGGCGTGCTCCCTACAAGATCCTGGAGCGCGTGGAGTGCCAATCATCAGACCACCGACAAGACTTGTAGAGAAGCCTGCCGGGCCCTAGAGATGATCAACCACATGCTGCAAGTTTGTGAGGTAACGCATGATGCCCGATGTGTGTAGCACAACCGTGTTCTGCAGCGCCTGGATCTATTTCTGCACTGGCAAGGCCTCCGTCTAAGTGACAAGCCCATCATAACATCCGGCACTTCATTCATTAAACCGGATTTACTTGTGGAGGCGATGAACTGGCCCTGGGTCATGGACGTCCGAAGTGTCCAGTTACTGAATGCGGGAGACCTGGGACATCAAGGTCTCCAAGTACAGACAGCCTGATCGTGTCGCCAACATTCATTGTTGGGCCGCTGTTCCCCTTCCATCTCAGTGCACCACCTCCCTGTCATCATTTCCAACTGAGGACTGCTTTATGAACCATCCGGCACTGGGCTACGGACTTTGGGCTTGAGCCGCAGGGACTGTATGGACATTGCTCTCCTCACCATCGCTGGCTTGCTCAAATGTTACGATGTTTATATGCGTGCAACCAGGAAAGGTTGATCCTGGACCTTGGGTGGCATGTGATTAATGACACCGCCAAAAGCGGTGACTCCACTAATGTGACCATCCCTTAGCGGATTTTCGCTCTCAGAGGGTTTGCCCCTCTGATAATTCATGATACCATAGAACACCTGCCCCAGTATAGGTCCTTTTAAAACTTCCCTTTTTTATAAACTCAGAGCAAAGTGACCTACTCTTGTGTTGAGAAGATATACATTCATGGCTATGTTCTGATAAATCTACTGGTAGAATCAGAACCAAATAATGCTGTTTATTTGATGTTAAATATTGGCAAAATATTTAATACTGTAGAAACTCCTTTGAGCCAAACTTTCCCAGGTTTAAAATAAATTTAAATTATAGGATCTACAACAAATGTGAAAAGGCTTTATGATATGGTGTACCAGAATAACCTTTAGAAACAAACATAGGTAAAGGTAAAGGTTCCCCTCGCACATACATGCTAGTCGTTTCTGGCTCTAGGGGGCGGTGCTCATCCCCGTTGCAAAGCCAAAGAGCCAGCACTGTCCAAAGACGTCTCCAAAGACGTGGTCATGTGGCTGGCATGAGTAAATGCCAAAGGCGCATTAAATGCTGTTACCTTCCCACCAGTGGTCCCTATTTTTCTACTTGCATTTTTACATGCTTTCAAATTGCTTGGTTGGTAGAAGCTGGGACAAGTAACGGGAGCTCACTCCATTATGTGGCGCTAGGGATTCAAACCGCTGAACTGCCAACCTTTCTGACTGACAAGCTCAGCATTTTAGCCACTGAGCCATAAACTTAGCCACTGAGCCATAAATAAACATAGGAGAATCCTAAAGCAGATTGCCCAAGTCTAAGTCCTCTGGATAGATTGGGTTGAGATTCCCAAGATTTCCAAAGGCATAGTCTAAATGAACTTTTTTAAAAAAGTACTAAATGTAAATATATGAACACTTTTGCACTGTTATGAAAGAATGATAATAATGGTATTTAAATTAAAAGGAAAGTTGACTTAGAATGTTTGTAAGTATAGCTACTTTGAAAGAGCAAGTACACGTGACTAATCAATGGGATGGTCTTAGAATAGACTAAAACGTCAATCAAGACACTCCACCACCACTCCACCCCAACTATGAAATTTTATTTTCAGGTATTTAGTGTTGTTGACGCTTTTTGCAAAGAGGCAATGAAGATAATGTGAGATGGGCAGCTAGGTAAATTTGATAAATAAAATGAAGGCAGAGCTTAGGGACAGGGTTCTGTAGCATGTGAATGTTTGGCTTTTTCTTTTTTTGAAAAGAAAAAACGCTGAAAAGCTGTGATTTACTGCTGAGAGTCTATGGGTAATGGGGGATATAAATCTAATAAATAAGTCATTACATAAGCAAGCAAGCCTCTGAGCCTAAGAAAGGCTTCTCCCCAAGAACCTGGAAGACCTGTTACTAGTGAGTTCGGTAGCTTGAACTGATACAAGGAAGCTTTGTGGTTTTACATTTATGCTTAATATTTGTTTGTGTATGTAAGTTTTTCCTGAGCCACATTAGTTGCTAAAAGTCCAATCTTTTTCCACCACTTTTTAAAAATGATGAACTGGGATTTAAAAAAAACATTCCTCATTACTCCATTAATATTAACTGGGACGGAGCTAACCTCACTTGGAGAGGGGTGGGAGAGTTTTCCATAAGGTTGGCACCATGGCAGAGAAGACCCACCTCCTGGGATCCCCTCAACATATGGGACCCACAGATCTCTCTGCCAGATCTGATGGGGTGGGCAGATATAATCGTGGAGAGCCTGGCTTCAGAAGAAATTTGAACAGAATCTAAAGCTATGTTTTAGGCAATTAAGCAACATATGGTAAAGAATGTTTAACACAGATAAATGTTCTAAAGATGGTCTAGGATCCTAGGAGTAAGGAAGCAGTCAGTTGTTTCAGAAAAGGAAGAGTTACCGGTATCCATAATTTCAAATCAGTGACTTGAGAGCCGTTTGTGACACTATAAATCAAATTTTACTTTCTGATTCCTTATGACTGAGAATTTTGGGTGGCATTATTGTCTCATATAAACAGAAACATACTGTATAAGAAATAAAGAGTGTCATATCCCAACATTTTTTTAGATACATGATAGCCATTTGTGAATGAAGCAGAGCTAATCACATGTGATGCTATTGGTAAGTCACATTTGACTTCTTGTCAGCGTTTTTCCACTAGCTATGGAAATCTCCCGATAAGCAGCTGACATTGCCTTATTTGTCATAAGCATGCTTGGATTCCAGACTTTTTAAACACCAATGGCCACTTAAAAATCTGTATCCACAATTACAATTTGTAGAAACACACATTGATAACTGCAGCAGAATAGGCAAACAGTAGAAGAATGGCTACAGTGTTCTACCAGCTGAAAGCTATGGCCTGATCAGAAATATAATTATGGTTTGAGAGAAACCAAGTGAGAAGGACAAAGCTTAAGGAAGTACTCATTTATATAATCACATAGTTTAGTCATAAGCTTAAACATTTTTCTGCAATAAATAAATTGTGTGTATATACCAATATAGGCTAGAGGTCTTAATTACTTACAGTATCCTCAAAAATGTTTCTTCAATAATAACTTATCATTTCTATTGAAGTTCTATAAAGTACCTATATTTAATATATTCAGTATAATATTACAATTTCTTCCAATGCTAATTTTTTTGTTGTCCAAAGAAAATAAAAGTATAGTTAATAATAGCAATCACAGCAGAGAAAAAAAAATCATTTGGGAATATTTTATGGAATATTCCCGTGCATCTATTGGAACTCCTAGCTATCGTTATTCTGGAAATCTAACTAAGCTAGAGTGTTTGTACTGTAATTTTGAAAAGCTGATAGTGGGGAGATTCAGGTAGGATTCAGGTAGCATTGAACTGAGATGCTATTCCTTTGGTGTCCACCAAGCAGCTCTGTGTAACTTAATCACGTGCTTAATTAAAATATATATGATTTTTTGCATTGAAGCTTGTATGCCCATTTGGTATCCCTCCCATAGATTCGTAGGTCATATCCCTCATTCTGCAACCTTCTTACATTTCTAGGGCCAGGTTGTAGCAGCTTAGCTTTTCAAGATTGTCCAGGTAGCAGCAGCAGCCAGTGGTTGATTCTTAGTTAGAAGACCAGGAATCCCCAGCATTGTAAACTATACTGGGAAATAAAAACAACAACTGGAAAAAGAATAATGTGAACCATTTCCATCTTGTTTCTCTTATACAAACAATTTCAGATCACATGGCCTAGGAAGGCAGAATATTTATGCCAATATGCATACAATATTGTATACAGTATACAAATGAGTGTAGTATGAGTGTCCTAATTTATTTTGAAAGTGGGTCCAGCAATAAGATCAATCTTACAAAAACACAATATGATATCTACTATATATTCTTTTCATGTATTTAATTTTGCTTTTTTTAAATTCTGACTTTTTCCCAGTGTACATTTTACCTGGTTTTTTGCTTACTTAAACCTATAAATCAATGCATGAAAAGGTACAGTAAAAGATTAAGAAAAGGAAAATGAAATGCAGGGGGAAAGCATCTTGGATAATCCATGATTGTTCAGTGTTTTGAAATCCAGCTCTGATTAAGACCAATTACCATAATCAATGGAAAAAAGATTATGGGAATATGGTCTGAAACATCTGGAGGAAAGTTAGGTGCATGCAGCTACATCTGTTCATGAAGGCAATCCCATAAAACTCAGACCTATTTGTGGTCTCCCACCCCCCCACCTAAGATGAGTGCATTGATACATGATCAAACAACCAAATAGGAAATTCATACTTGATTCCAGCCCTTTTCTCTGGAATGTGGAAGTTAACTGTGCTCTGAAGAGCATGAGTAACTTGCATGCTGCAGAAGTCGAGGAGGATCTCTTTTCTTAGTGCCTCCTTGCATTGCCATCTTAGGCATGGATATGTTCTCATTAGATGGGAAGGCAGAAGAAAAGGAGCCCTTTTTAGCAAGTGGGACTGTGCTAACTAGAGATAGCTTGTATACTTGACAGTATCAAACCTTTGGTGTGTAGATAATAACCATCTGAAGCAGCAAACTACCGGTATCCTCTAACAGAAAATGCCATATGCAGATAAAATGAATTTCCCCATGCTTTTATTGTGCCAGCTATTGAAATCCAGCCCAAAAAGTATTTTAAAGTGTTTTTACAGAATACATTACAATAATAAGATTAGGTTGTTGACATTTCAAAGGGACTTTTCCTTCATTAAGAAATGAAAAGTAGAAATATGCAGCTTTATTAATCACCTGTTAGCTCTATTTTTAAGCAGATGGAGGAGCCTGCCTATAGTCTTGAGATTTTTGATGTGAAGTCCAAATCAATGGGAATGAATATTTCTCTATTTAATTTATTTTGTACCAGGCAGAGTGAGCTGCTTGCCTTTGGTATCAACTTCATTTGATGAGATTTGTGGATATACATGCAATATACCTCATTCCCAGTTTCACTTAAGGTAGTGAAATATTGGGGTAGAGGGAGTGCTTTATTGATCCAAGAACACAAATTGCATAGAAAGCATTGTCTATCTTAATTTCTTAAAATTATCCAATGCATTTTATTTTCTGTGGGATCACTTGCCCTTCCCCCACACCGTTGCATGTTATTTAGGAAAGGAAGGAGAGAAAAATGCCTTTCCAGGAGATAAAGAATACAGCAAAGATGCAGGATGAACATTGATTTGAGTAGCCCGTATTTTTTTTAGGAGCACAGGAATGCAATCAGATCTCCTCAGCTGGTTAGGGCTAAGTTAGGGTACTTTCTCATTCCCCCCCAAAAAACCTATCAAACCTATTATTACGGTCAGTTGCCCTACATCTTTTTCCTGAGCTTTCGAATCAAGTGAAGTTTCGAATCAAAAGTGGCCCTGAACCAGATTCTCCGTTTCGCTGGCTGAATGGCCCCGCATTAACCAAAGGCAACTATTTTTATCATCCGGAAAAACCGCCCAGCCCAGTTCGCAGCTTTCCTTCCGAAAGAGAAGGTGCTGAGCGAGGTTATAGCCTGCTTGGAAGTCACGCCCTTTGACCTGGAAGCCTTCCAGTTGCAGCGACGTTAAAGCTGGCATTCAGCACTTGGTCGGGCTCCTGCTTTCCTTCCAACTGGACTTGAGTCTTTTGGGGAGGGGAGAGCTGAAAGTGGGCGAGAGGGTCGCCTGGCGGGAACGGGCGGGAGAGCCACCCCGCTCTGCCCGCGAAAAGTCCCGCCTCCCCCGCGCCGGCTGCGATCTCCTCCCCTGCGGTCTCCTCTTCTCCTCCCACCTTGACGTCTGGAACTGGCAGCCCGGCCGGTTCCGCATTCCCGACCCCTCCCCGCAGCGCAGGGGCTGCTATATAATAGGGGCTGATGCAACCCACCCAGCCGTCCGACATAGCCTGCGAGAGGGGCGAAGCGGCTTGCGGCGAAGGCGGGGCTGCTGCTACCCAGGCGTGCCCGCGGCCGCAGGGATCGGTCCCGGGACCAGGCTGAGCTCGGCACGACGGGCCTGGGGAGAGAAGGCGAGAGTCGCTCCCGGAGCTGGGCGGCGGCGCTGGAGGACCTGAGCGTGCGACTCGCCTCCCGCTGCGGCCGGGCCCCGGGGGCACCTTTTCCGTCCCTCCGGTGGGTACAGAAATGGATTGCGCGCGGCGGAAGGGCGGGTTGGTACAGCGGGAGCTCCGCGCGTGGTTTCTTCCTGGTCCGCCTGCTGAGGCTGAGATCGTCGGATCTGACTTTCGGTGCCTCTGCTCGGGGCCTGTGCTTTTCCCAGGAGCGACGTTCGTGGAGCCTCAGCCGCTCTGGGGCTGCTAGTCCCTGGGCCATTGGCGCATTCCCAGGGTCGAAGCTGCCCCCGCCCCCCATTAGCTGCTGCTTTGGACTATTAACTGCCTTGCTGACACGCAGAGTGTCTAAATACCGTAGTGGGTTTTTTTCCCCCAGTGCAAATTCCAGTACGTTTTTATGGTGAGCGGGAAACTGTAAAATGTTTTGATACTTAGTAATGGAAGAGAAAGCTCCGTTGCTATTTATTTATTTTGGATTAATCGATGTGGAATGTAAATTTAATTGTAGGGTATCAGGATAATCTGAAAGCTTTCTCCCTGGTTTCTTTAGGCACTATTCGGTATTCTAACTTTCTAAATAGCTCGGAATCTGGGCTGGAAAATGATTGAATTAAATTTCCTTTCCTAATCTAGCAAATTGCATCACGGCAGGATTCTTGGCATTAGCAAGGAAGCACTGATATTGGTAGTTAGATTAAACTGTAAGGAAGAGGAGGAGGTGGGTGCCTGTGCAACATACAGGTCAGAAGTGTCCCTTTAATGCGGGATCCAGCTGTCATGTTTAGGAATGCTGTAAATTACTAACAGGGCAGTGATGTAATATTCAGAGGAAAGCATTTTATTCCAGTTTAATTTCTTATTTTATTTTACAACCATTTCATTTATTTAGAACATTTTCATTTCACTTTTCATGATAATTCCAAAAAGGGACATTTTTTTCTTCATCCCACTGGAAGATTCTTTTTGTGTACATCATTGGACATTTTGTTTCACTGTTTGCTCTTCTTTCTCTCTCTTCCTGCATGTTCTATCATTTAGCTAATCTTTTCCTTCTTTAGCTCCCCTATTTGGCTCCTCTTCCATCCACCCTCAATTTCTCTAGAGTCAAAACAGGACAGGAAGGCCCTGTCTTATATTTAATATTAGGGAAGAAATTCATGATAAAGATGGACTTTGCAGCGTGGTGGGCTGGCTTTTCCGGGTAGGAGAATGACAGCAAGGCTTTTGTGTCCCTGAAGAGATAAGAGCTGCAGAGTGCTCCCAATAGATAGCAAATAACAAAAGAGTTGCAGCTTACTTTTATGTTATAGAGAATTGCTTGTAAGCATTATGCCTTCTATGCTAACTACCTCCTCCCCTTCCTTGTGATTTTCTTGTTAATAATGTTCCAGTGTTGTCTGCTTCAGCCATAGGTTTTCTTCCACTAATCCAGAGGATATGCTTCCCCACCCATCCATGTATCTAGGGCTTTTATGAATGAGTTTTATGCTTCAGGACGGGGCCATCCCCACTGGTTTAGTTTTGATACTAGAATGGGGTGACAGTTGTGGATGTAGAAGTGTTACTTAAACTGGGCTACGCCTTGCCTGGAGGAGCTAGGAAAAGTGATTTGAAGCTTGCAAGTTCTGTGCCTTTGATTTGGGCGTATCTGTTAGTTAGCCACACCTTTTCTGGCATGTTAAAGGAGGGCATGCAAGTTTTATTTTACTGATTGAAAACAAGAGCATGAAGGCCTGAAGAAAGCGTTCTTTCCTGGGACCATATTTTCAGTGTTACTTTATTTGCATATCTTTTGCGTATTGTTAGAAACGGAGTGCTTTCATGAAAAATGTTGTGACTTTCGGGAACACTGGTGACTTTTTTTTGTTATTGTTCTGTGTTGTTGTTTTTTTACGCAGAACAGTTTTGCTAGTATACAGCACTGTAAGCTCCAGATCCCACAAATGCACAGAATGCTGTCTTTATCCCTTTGAAAAGTATCTTGTTACTAACTAGGATGGAGAGCTTTCTTTCTGTTTAGACTGGCAAAGAAAGTAATGGCATAATGGTGCTTTTTGCCAGTCTGTTTGTTCACTTCTTTGGTTTGCACAATGTGACCAAAATGTTTTTGACTAAAGCTTGATCAAACCTCACACATCCACCTGGTCTGTTTTGTTCCACAAGGTGGGTGCTTCATGCCTGCCCTTTCACAAAAGGTCTTCCTTCTTTCTACCTCTCTGAAACCTTTAAAAGAAAGAATCCTAAGTTCACTTTAGTTAATCAAGCATGAAATGGAGCTAAAGCTGGTTTTCTGCATTTCCCTCTAGAAGGCCCTTTTCTTTCTTTCCCCAATCCTTAATTATTTGGGAGTAGATTGCAGATGAAATTGAGAGGGGAAAAAACAGCAAGCAAGAGCCACATTATGTTTCTTTTTTCTTTTAATGAAGGCCCTGCGGAGGTGTACTTGAAAACACAGGGTTTCCTATGCCCTCAAGGTGGGTGAGAACACTCACTTGGCTGGTTCCAGGGCCATATGCAACTGATGGTGGCCAATGAAATGGGGCCTGGCTCGTTCTGTTGCTTGTCTTGGCAGCTTGCTCCATGGCTTGTATTACCAGCCCTGGAACGCAAGGACTGCCAAACTCATTCGCTGTATGTGTGTGTGTGTGTGTGTGTGTGTGCGCACACACACACATGCGCATGTGTTGGGGCTTAGAGAGCTGAGCAGAGACAAATACTTCACTGAGTCAGGCTAGGAATTTTTCAGCTTATTTCTTGAAGCTTGCATGGAAGCAATCTGCAGGTTCTCGCCAGAGTTCTCCACTGGGAATCAGCAAACTTGTGGGGGCGTTCGGGAGACCAGTTGTTAGGATGTAAAATTCTTTGTGCAGTTCCTAACAGTTTAAAATGCCCATTTGTGTGGGTGGGTTAGCAGGACGTAGGACTTGCCATCAAAATCCATCTTCCTTGCAAGGAGCATCAGATAGCTAGCTGTCTTGAGATTATATGGCTTGTTCTGGAGGATTGAAGAGACAAATGCGGCCATTTGCTCTGTAACCTCTGACCATTATGGAGTAAATACCATGGGAATATTGCATCCCTGTCCCAAATTCTCATTGAAATATGATCTTTATTTCTATAGTTACTGTTCTGGAAACATAGATCAATACCAAAGAGATTCTTTTGTTGCAGAAGTGAAAGATTGGGCAGCATTATAACTGGGGTTAAAATATGGTGATCTGCCTAATAGATCTAGGTACAATTCATTTCAACCTTTAGTAGAATAAGAGGCTTTGAAGAAGCATTTTCAGTACCTCAGTTTGTGTTGGACTATAGCTTTTGTCACCCTCAACCACCTAGGCCTATGGTAGAACTGACCATAGATTATGGGGACTCTAGCCAAGTGCTTCTGATGGGGCACCTTGAGAGGATTATGGTCCATATTTTTTCATTGTTGCTATTACTGGTCAAGTCAATAAACAAGGGGGTGGAAGACTTGGAGAAGAAGGGCTTCAAAGGCACTGAACTCCTTTCTTGAACGGAGTCTTTGGAAAATGCCTCTGTTTCTAGCTATAGTATGTTCCAGCACTAAATACTATAGTAGCTTTTGCATCAGCAAGAAGATTGCAAAAAATAGTAGTGGAACCTGGTGCCCTACCTATTTACAATATATATATCTTTTGTGTGTGTGTGTGTGTGTATAGATAGACAAACATATACATACATACATACATACATACATATATATGAATATATATATGAATATCCAGTTTTGGAACATGTTTTATACAACGTGCTAAGCCACAAAAAAAGCAAACCACTATGTCTTCGGTTTTATAAAGGCCTCTGTAGAGACAGGAATATGTTCTTACGGCTCTCGCATAAAAATAATTTAATTGGGTCACACTTCCCCAATTTAGGTAGGCTGAACTACATCTTTCATCATCGCCAATCAAGCACAATCAGGATGCAGCAGATTGAACTAGGCCTAGGTTAATTTAGTGAAACTTAAAATCTGGAATCTTAAGCTCTGTCCTAATAACAATGCCAGCTTTGGGATTTGAATATGGAAAAAAAACATATTAAGGAAAAATCGCTTGTTTAATGCACAAATATTATATTAAAAGAGAAAAAAATTCTACCCCATAGGAGTTTTCCTTAAATTTTGGAATAAATTCCACACTCTACTTCCAGTCAGTTTTGAATATTTGCATAACTGTGTTTAAAAAAGTAACACAAATTAGAAAAAAGTTGCTTTCAAATGCCTTTTCATTGAAACCAATATGGGCCAAATTAGACATAATGAATGTAGATTAAAACATTATTCTCCAAAGCATCTGAAGCAGTGGTGGGATTCAAAAATTTTTACTACTGGTTCTGTGGGTGTGGCTTGGAGGGCATGGCATGGCTTGGTGGGAGTGGCAGGGGAAAGATACTGTAAAATCTCCATTCCCACCTCACTCCAGGGGAGGATACTGCAAAATCTCCATTCCCACCCCATTCCAGGGGGAAGGTTACCACCGGTTCTCCAAACTACTCAAAATTTCTGCTACCAGTTCTCCAGAACTGGTCAGAACCTGCTGAATACCACCTCTGATCTGAAGGTAGAACAAGAATCAATGAATAGAAACTAATCATGAAGAGAACCAATCTAGAACTAAGGAAAAAGTTCTTGAGAGAACAATTAATCAATAGAACTGCTTGCCTTCAGAAGTTTGGGTGCTCCAATACCAGAGGCTTTCAAAAAGAGCCTGGACAAACATTTGTCTGAAATGGTACAGACTAGTAGAGTCTCTCGCTTGAGCAGGGGTATGGACTAAAACAGGGGTCTCCAACCTTGACAACTTTAAGACTTGCGGACTTCAGCTCCCAGAATTCCTCAGCCAGCAACTTTAAGACTTGTGGACTTCAGCTCCCAGAATTCCTCAGCCAGCAACTTTAAGACTTGTGGACTTCAACTTGGCCAGCAAAGCTGGCTGAGGAATTCTGAGAGCTGAAGTCCACAAGTCTTAAAGTTGCCAAGGTTGGAGACTCCTGGACTAGAAGACCCTTCCAACTCGGTTATGCTGTTATTAGAATTGAAGCCTCATCCAAATCATGACGAAGCTAATAGGAAGTGACTTAGGAAGAGAAAATACAAGGTAGATGACCATACTAAACCACTTTTCAAAAGTTTTTTTTTATACCACATTTCTTAGTCTCCAGAACTCTGGAAAATATTTTAAAAGCTTGTTTACAAAAGAAAATCAAGAGAAGAACATGCAGTTATTAATGTACTTCAAATGTATGCCAGCTCCTTTATGTCACTTGGGCAGTTAGGAGTCATTTTCTACCTAGGCAAATTATTTCTGGTTTGGCCGGTTTTATTGCTTCACTTTGGAAACCTCAATAAAAAGCAAGGAACACATAAAATGATATAGAAGATGGTCTCTGGGGTGGGCAAACTTAAGTCTAAGTAACTGCATTAGAAAAGCTGAAGCTTTCGGCTACCTCTTGTGACCTGACATGCTCCATCTGTGTTGAACTGTAACTTGATTTACACCCCTGGCCATGTGACCTTAGACCAGCAATGATAGGAGGTGCATTTAACATATCTAGAAGGCATTGAATTGGAAAAGGTAGATTTAGATTAATGATAGTAACTGATTGGTTTAAAATAAGGCATTTTGGCTTCCTTTAGTTCCTCCAGTTGTTACAAATTACAGTTGCAATGGCCTCTTGTGATTGAGAATGCTGAATGAGGTTAATTGCTGTTCTGGAGGAGCCCTATATAGTCTGTCTCTGCTCTAAGGTGAAGGGGGTTAGGCAGTGGTGGGTTTCAAAGTGGTTTACCACCGGTTCGGTGGATGTGACTTGGTGGGTGCGCTTTGCGCGCATGTGCACCTTTGCACATGCACCAGACACACACTTTGTGCATGCACAGAGGCTTTCCTAGTCACCTCCTGCAATCCTGCACTCTCCCTGTAGCTTCAACAGCTGACACGTGGCACTCTGCTGTGCCACGCAAAGCAGCTGCGCTTCAAAAGCAGGGAATAAAGGTCAGTATGGGAGCCCGGGCGGGCAGGCAGGCCCAACAACAGCTTGTCAGAGAGAACCAGATCGGTCTCAGATGATCTTCAGCACTACCGGTGCGCCAGAACCAGGCCGAACCGGTCAAATAGCACCACTGGGGTTAGGGAAGGAGAGTTGATCAAGATAAAATACAGTTATACACTTTTGCATTGAAATGTACCTTCATCAAACATTCGTACAGGTGGTCCTTGACTTACGACCACAACTGAGCCCAAAATTTATGTTGTCAAGTGAGACATTTGTTAAGTGAGTTTTGTCCCATTCTACGACCTTTCTTGTCACAGTTGTTAAAGTGAATCACTACAGTTGATAAGTTACTAACCCGATTGTTAAGTGATTCTGGCTTCCCCATTGACTTTGCTTGTCAGACGGTCACAAAAAGCGATCCCGTGACCCTGGGACACTGCAGTGGTCATAAGTATGAACCAGTTGCCAAGCATCTGAATTTTGATCACATGATTGTGGGTACGCTGCAAAGGTTGTAACTTTGAAAAACGGTCATAAGTCACTTTTTTCACTTTTTAACTTTGAACAGTCCCTAAATGAACTGTTGTAAGTCGAGGACTACCTGTATCTCCCCTTAAGATGACAGGTGATATGAAAGAGCTATTGCTAATGCTACAGAGCTGCTGTCAGTGTACATACTGGTCTAATAGAAAAGTAGTGAAATCGCTGGTGTTATGTAATGGTTGAAGTGTTGGGCTGGCAGGGAGGAGACTCGGGTTCTAAACTACTTTCAGCCGTGGAAATTCACTGGATGATCTTGGTTGAATCATTTAATATTCAAGGTTTTGGTAACAACTTATAAAGCCCTGTGTGGCTTGGGTCTGGGGTACTTGCAAGAACGTCTCCTTCCGCTGACAAACACCAAACGCCCTGTGCGCTCCCACAGACAGGGCCTCCTGGGGATACCGTCAGCTAAACAGTGTAGGCTGGCGGCCCCTAGGGGTAGGGCCTTCTCTGTGGGGGCGCCCACCCTCTGGAACCAACTACCCCTTGAGTTGCACTTGGCCCCTGATCTCCGCTCCTTCTGCTGTGACCTCAAAACATGGCTATTTTTGCAATCCGGCCTCGACTGATGGGGGATTGGGGTTTTTAATCTGATTGTTTATATGGCATAATTTAATATCTTTTTAATTTCTTTTAACTTTTGTATTTTCTGTCTTTTATGTACGCCGCCCTGAGTCCTTCGGGAGAGAGGGCGGCTTATAAGTCCAAATAAACTAAACTAAACTAAACTAATATCTAATAATAATAACTAATATCTAAACTAATATCTTAATCAACTCCACTAGAATTGTGGAAGGCGGGGGAAATACGCCTTGTATTGCACTTCATCTATTTCACTAAATGAAAATACCTAATATTAAGCCATCTCTGACATAATATAAGACAGCTGTATATTATCAAGGAATATTGTGCATATTTATTTTAGTTACAACATATATTTTAAATCATACTTAATACTACCCATAATTCTTTCTGACTAGCTTGATATATTGCATAAATGCAGCTGTTAAGGTTTGTAATTCAAGTTAGTTACAGTTTATTTACTAAATAATGGTTTAGATGATGTGTGAAGCCAATGTGTTTTTGACCTTGCAAAGGCCAAATGATCTTTTCCCTAGATAAACATTCAAGGGTATTATTAATGTGACAATACATAGGCCCCCCCTTTCTCAACTGTCATTCAAGCTTATAGCATCAGTGTCAATTTTAATCACATGAATTCTGAAAAAGCAAAGCTTTATGTCTAGCAGTGGTCCATTATTTTAATTTTATTTATTTAGTTTATTTAACATGACTGATTACCCTTCAGTCAAATGAACATTTACAACTACCTGTCAATCAAATGATTTCCAAAGGTTACCAAATCTGTGAAAAACAACAAAACCTGCATATACTTACCTTGCTCCATGCACATTTTTTTAAAGTTACATTTATATGCCGCCCTTCTCCGAAGACTCAGGGCGGCTTACAATTTTTGGGATACAACCCAATGCGCTCAGCAATAGCCTTCATTCCATTGTATATGCCTGCTTATTACTAAGCGGCATTTTTACAAAGTCAGCTTATTCCCCCGAACAATCTTGGGTCCTCAATTTACCTACCCCGAGAGGATGGAAGGCTGAGTCAACCTTGAGCCTGGTGGGATTCGAGCCTGCACTAATTGCAGGCAGCTGGAACTTAAGTGCTAGGGATTTAACAGCCTGCACCACCAAGACACATATAAGTTTGGCAAGATGGGCAGAAACAAGCTCTGTAGCTTTCCCTCCCTCTACAACACATGAGACCTTTCCCTCCCCACAGGTTCTCTCAGAGGAGAGAGAGGTGCATCTTTGGTGGTCCTTCATCCCCAACTTGGCCAGAAGCAGAGGGGAAGAGAGCTCCCTCATGCTGTCCTATCCAGGACTACTGATAGTATAGGACAGTGGTAGTCAACCTGGTCCCTACCGCCCACTAGCGGCTGTTCCAGCTTTCATGGTGAGTGGTAGGAGTTTTGTCCCCTACTTTATAAATCACCATTACTCTGGAACCAGTGGGGGGTTAGAAAATTTTATTACTAACAGATACAAAAGTGGGCGGTAGGTATAAAAAGGTTGACTACCCCTGGTATATGACTCTGGTTTTCTTTTTCTTTAACTTTCCCTGTCTTCTAGGGGGTGATGAATTCTTTTTTTCTTTTTTTACTCAAATAGAGTGATCAATCCCTGTGTAATTCTACACTCTTTCTTCTCGCTTACTCTTCCCAAAACCAATGTGCTCAACAATATGATTTTTCAGCAGATAAAATCAAGGTGGTCCTTTATGAAGGTTCTTTTCCCCTGACTTTAAACTACTGGCTGCAGCTAGCATAACCCGAACCAGATATGGGAAAGGATTTTAAATAGTAGTACTTTCCAAAGGGACATTTTAGTATGCAGTACTAAAGTTGATCAATGCTTTTGAGGTTTCACCTGGAGAGACATAATTCCTAGTCCTAAATAATCTGTGCAATTTGTTAACTTCCTTTTGTAATTCTGCCTTCCTCCTTGAGTTTCTAAATACATTGAACAGGCTCCTTGCTGAATTAGCTAATCATTGCTTCTTGTTTGTTAAAGCATTAATCCATGAAGTTGGTTTGGTTCCTCTCAGCATAGCAATTATTAATTCCTCTTTTTTTCTTGTGACCAACCTCCTTTCAACTTAGCACATGCTTATAGACACATAAAAAGGGTACAATGTTCAAATATCTAGCTTTGCTTAATATTTTCCCTCCGACAGCCTTTTACTTTCACATTTTATTTTCTTTGTTTAACTGCTTGAAAGCAGATGGTTACGATTTCTTAATAATAGTTCATACTCATAAAGGTATCTTTATCCAAAGATTTTTGTGCAATGTCCTAGGCAGAAAACTTTTAACTACATGGCAGGAAAGTCTGCTTTAAACTTAATTTATGTTTATCAATTTCCATAGCCATGTATGAGGGAGGGAGACAGAGAGAGAGAGAAAGAGACAGAGACAGAGAGACAAAGAGAGATAGAAAGAAAGGCGGGGGACGTTTCACAGAAAATAGCCAATTATAATGCTTCTTCGAAACATTCTTTGTGGATTTTCCCTGCTTAGCTTCCTATGGCAAATGATGATTAGCTTCTCCTTCTTTTGTCTAGGGTGTGGAATTGTGTATCTTGCTATGATGCCAGGGCAGATTCCAGACCCATCCTTGACAGCTGGCGCTCTGCCTGGCCTTGGCCCTTTGGCAGGGTTACCTGGTACTACCTTGACAGCAGAGGAACTGAAGTATGCTGACATTCGCAGCATTGGGGCCATGATCTCACCACTACATTTCCTGGAGGTGAAACTGGGCAAGAGGCCTCAGCCAATGAAAAGTGAGGTAGGTTCTAAAGTAAAATTGGGTCAAAGTGCCAGCCGAATCTGTCAGCCAGCGTTCAAAAAAAGTAAAGATTCATTCCTTTTGTTCGTAAACTGACAGGCTTTCTCTGCTTATGCGCATGCGCACTTTCAAAATTATTTGGAGAGGTGATTTGGGTGAGCTCTGTACCTTTTCTCCTGTTCTTTAAAGCAGCCCAATTATTTCCAGTCTTCCACGCAAGCCTGAAGAAATGTACCACTGCTATACGTGGCCTATTCTTTAAAGGTAATGAGCTCACACGGATTTCTGGTTTTTATTAGGATTTTTTTTTAGATTTCTAAATTAGGCAAGATAGTAATTTTGAAAATAAAGATAGTGTTAGTCTTTAGTGTTATGCAGTTTATAATTTCAAAACAACTACCCAAAATAACAGGAACAGTGGTTCTGTGGAACAATGTCATCCTTTAGATCCATAAGGCCATCATTCTTCTGGGCTTTCACAAGGCAATGAAGACTTGGTTTTCCATTGACACTAGACATTAGGGGAGTCTCTTTTCAGGATGTATGTGTGTGTATGTATATGCATCAAACACATCTGAGAGAGTGGACCTTGGATATGATGGGCTTTTAAATTGGTTTTAATTGTTAATTGTTGCTTTTAACTGGATGCTGGCTACTCAGAATTACACATCAAGTGGGCAGTCATACAAATTGAATGAATGAACAAGCCTACATATAAGTACTAATTGTATTAAAGAACTGACTCCTTGATTAGTTGGTATAAAACTCATACAAAGCTGCCTGGAGGGTATGTCTTTTTTTTTCTCACACAACCAAAGGTTATAATGGGGAAAAAAAGTAAAGTAGATCTTCCTTTCTAGAACTGCGAAATTGATTATATTTATATAGTTATACCTTTTTTGTATTTGTAGAAATACATTTAGTTCATTAACCTCAGAAAAGCTGTCATGTGTGCTTGTCTGTAAAAAGAGAACATGTGGTTTTAAAATAATGCTGACATCTGAGAAAGCTGTGATCTTCTCCACACCTCTAAAGTATTTATTTGGAAATAACCATAGTATGACTTGCTTCTACATAAACAAGTCTGATTGATTTGGGCAGAGAAGTCCGATGTTAGAGGGGTATTGTAGAAGGAAGTGAATATTCAGTGGTAAATGTTGGAATATATCGTAATGGAAGTTTGAAGTAAGGGCAAATGGCAACAATGGAATGAAGTGTGAATTCATAAGCAAAGTTTTCATACTATGCCTTAGGGCAGAGGTCTCCAAACTTGGCAACTTTAAGACTTGTGGACTTCAACTCCCAGAATTCTGTCTTAAGTCTTAAAGTTGCCAAGTTTGGGGAGCCCTGCCTTAGGGAGTAAAGTTGCTGGTCACTGCACTCTATGCACTGAGTTCAAGATGGGATTATACCATCTGAACAGGGTTGATTTCAGCATTGCATTCCAGGTACATTTTAACAGGATTGCTGCAGATATTGGGTGAAGGTCACCCAAATAATCTAAATCTTTCAGGATCCTTTACAATGAGACTCCCAGGAGAATAATTTTAGATGGCTTCTTTGCTGAAGCTTTATTCAGTAGCGATATAAAATGTCATCCAGGCCTCACTGGTGATAAATGGCCCATGGGCATAATGATATGCTGTCCTGAATCTCCTTGTGCTTATGCATGGGCATAATTGACTGGTGAATAATTAGTGGCATACATTACCACTCTCCCTCTTTAAATGTAGGCATCTATTCCACATCAGTGTCATCGGGACACACGAATCCATCTGTGGGCTTGTTAAAAAGCCCACCGACAGAAAAGCAGAATATAGATTTGAGTATTTCAATCCATGTCTCTAGGGCAGCTTAAGGATTAAATGTTTTGTGGAAGAAAGCATCATGCGCTGGGAGGGATGAGATGTAGTTAGCATCATGTGATTCCTTGTCTTTGTTCAGTTGTCTTATTGCACTTGCGTTTTTCTCTTTTAGCTAGATGAGGAAGAGGAAAGGAGGAAAAGACGCAGAGAGAAGAACAAAGTAGCAGCTGCTCGATGTCGGAACAAGAAGAAGGAACGAACTGAATTCCTGCAGCGGGTGAGTTTGACCCCTTGTTCCTTCTACCATTATAAAGATGGATAAAACATCTGAAGAAAATCCTGCTTTCCTGGAAGTGCCTGTGTTTAAGTCTCCATGCGTGCTTCTCGATGCAGGGAAGTGCTCGGTCTGTTCTGCTTTGGATGTTGAATGAGGCAGTGGCTTTTTCCCACAGTGTAATTGAGAAATCAAAAACTTCACCTCCACATTTCTCTGATTTTGAACAGGAATCTGAGCGCCTGGAACTCATGAATGCCGAGCTGAAGGCACAGATAGAAGAGCTAAAGCAGGAGAGGCAGCAGCTGATCTTGATGCTGAATCGCCACCGTCCCACCTGCATTGTTCGGACAGATAGTGTGAAAACACCAGAGAATGAAGCCAATCCCCTGCTGGAACAGCTTGAGAAGAAGTGAAAGAACACACGGTGGGCAAGGAGTTGCACAAACAGGGTCTCTGAGAGTCTCTCATCTAATTACTGTATGACGAACTGTGCACTGTCAAGATTAGTGCAGTCAGGACTAACGAGTTTCCTTAAGGATTGCACATTCCAGATAAAGGAAGAGAAGAAGGATCGATGGAACATTGAAGTGGGAAGCTTCCTTAGCCACTAAGAGGTCAACTTTTGAGTGGTTGTGGCCATTGTGAGGACTTTCCTGGTTGTCCTTGCAGTACTTCAACTTGTGGAAAATCTTTAAGCAACCCCGTACAGGGCCTGCATTCCAAGCCTGGAACATTTTGGGACACTGGGGGGGGGGTAGCATCATGGTTCTCGCTACTCCTCTTCTCACAGCGAATGGTTGAGAGTTAGTAGGGATTAAGTGGAAGCCATCAACAGGCAAAACTGGGCAGACAATAGTTCTTGTATCCTCCCCATTTAGGACCTCTCTTTCTCTCCTTCTCTCTCCTCTTGTCTCTCTCTCTCCAGAACTAAACCAGAAACCAAGAATGGCAAACACTTGACACAAGTCCTGCCTCATTGCTGGGCCTGTCTGTGGCACTGTGGCGCAGGCGCCCCCCACAAGCACACCCTCAGTATAATGTTTACAGCCCAGCTGTCCAGAGGCCATGCTTTTAAAATGCACATTTTTACAGTTTTTAAATATTTTTTTATAAAAGTTTTATACAGTCTCTATACGGATTTATATAATCACTTGATGTGATCCAATAGAAATGTATGTTATTATGGTCTTTGTTACAAATATATATGCCGCAGTTATCTCCATTGTGTTATTTGTTTGGTGGTGTCCAGTCCTTTCCCTCGGCATGCTGGGAAAAGGGTCCTGTGCCTTCAGTCTGGCTCCACTGCCATGTCCATCCATGTACGTCCTTCATAATATTCAGTCCTGTATCAGTAAATGTTAACTTTTACTTATCCTCCTATCTTGTCTTGTGCTTCATTCTGCGTTCGGATGCGCTGACTGCATTATGCTTAAGTATGTTTTTGACCTACTTTTTTCAGAACTATTGAAAAAATGTTTTAAAATACTTTAGCAGCCAAAATTCAAACCACTACATCTTTAACTTCACCAGTCTCATCCCTGACACCTGTGTATTTGTGTCTAAATCTTACATAATCACGTATCAGAATATTTTTTTTAAAAACCCAGAATTTAATTTGAAAACTATATTTAATTTGGTGACCAGCTTTGAATAATTGGCTGTTGGTGATATCTCACAACTCAGGTTAAGATAATTATGATTTGGGTTCAAGATAACTATTTGACACAAAATTGCATGCAAAATTGCATGTTCCCCTATGTGAATCCCTAAGTGAACAGAAGGATTTAAACAGGGTATCTTTTTGAAAATGTGAGTGCATATGTCCCATTGAATAACAGATTCAGAATACGAAAGCAGTAAATAAGGCTGAGGCAGAAGCTTTTCAATTGATTCATTAATACTTTTTTAAACTGTAAAGATGTTCTCAAAAGGCAATGAACTCAATAGAGCTACTGTTAGCCAATTGAAAACAATTCCACAAGTAAACAAATACTCTGACCTTTGTAACCTTTCAGATTGTAATAGTTCTATGTTCAACAACGTGAACTCCTCTTAGACACTGTCTGAGCATTTGAAAATGACAATAATTCAGTCTTACAAAACCAGGGAAGACTGTAAAATCCATCTGTCTTTCTACCTACCCACACACCATTACATATGTTGGTGTGCATGCAGTCTGTCAGTTTGTGTCCAACGGCACACAAATGTGCAGTTTAATTTTATTGTAGATTATGTTCTGTTTTTAAACTCATGCCACTCCTTGCATATCTAAGGATAACATTCCTGCACTAAAAATGGTCCCTACTTTATCAAAATCAATATCAGTTTCTCTTTCAAGTATACAAGGCTATTTGTTTTTCTGGAATTAATAATCTAGAGAATGTGTCCTATAAACTCAAGCTTTCACATAGTAGGGCTATTTGGAGGTTCTATAGTTAGAAAGTCTCTGTCTATTCAGATATTGTCTTACAAATCCGGTCGTTTATTAAGCTGACTGGACACTGAAGGCCCACCAGTTCCTCATCTTTATTCTATAGTTAACAAAGCAACAATAATGGAAATTCAACTCTTGTTACCAACTGCTTTAATTCCTGGGGTGAAGAGAAATTCCTCTGATGATAAATGAGATGCATTAATATGAATAAAACTCTATGCCAGTCTTCTCCAAAGTGATGCCTTTCAGACAGGTTAGACTTTAATACTTGTAATTCCTACTATGGCTCAGGATTATGGAAGTTGAAGTATTATGCATTCAGAAAGCAACAATTTGAGGAATGCTACTCTATTCTGCCTCTTCTGCTGAGTCTTTAGCCCCTTACTATTGTAGAAATATGTGTAAAACCTAAATCTCTCCTTATGCCCATCTACACATTGTACACTGGATGTCATTGCAATAAGAAATTATCCTTCATTCCAGTTGAAGTGCAATTTGAGTGAGTTGGATAGGAATTCTTGTCCATTAGAAAATCCAACAGTGACATTATAACTTTGAGGCTCTGGGAACCAGACTCTACTCTGCCAGGAAGACCTGGGTTGGGACAATGGCAGTGTTCCCACAACTGTTTTCCTACTTGGCCTGCTTGAATTGCTGCAGTGCCAGGCATCACTAGTATGCAAGCCATTAGGATTGTATCTTCTTGTTAGCAGTACCACTTGGTTCCCAGAATTCCTTTTGACAACTCCAAAACAGAAAGAATGAGGTATTTAAAAACAGAAAGCATGTTGACCAATTGGACTTAATTGCAAACAAATATTACTCCCTCTAATCTATGTTCTCTGAGCAATGATGATAAATGAGAGTTCTCAAGCCATGTTTATTTGTTTGTTTATATTTCATGTTTCTAAACTATCTCCCTCGATGTTATATTTTGCTGAATTTCTTCTGAACTATTTGCCAGTTTTCTAATAGTTCATTTTAAAATCTGATTCATAAAATGCTTCTTCAGTTTTATTGAAGAAATATATACATTACTGTAATAGAGTTTGTGAACAGAAATGCGTATTTCATAATCTCTGTTTATAAGCTCAATCACAGCAATGAACAGTAAAAATATTTTAAGGAAGCAACATGTTATAAAAATTGGCCAGAGAAACCAAATTAATCTAATATCACACATAGCTTTTACATGTATTTTTGAATGATACAATTTGATTGCAGGAAGTTAGCAAGGAAAAATTGGTAATTTCAATCTTCCCTGAAAGAGATATATATACACTGGGGTTGACACAGGAAAAAAAATCTTTGCTTTTGACAGAAAGTAAAAATCCAGTGAAAATGGATTGCCCAAAACCACTATTTACTTACTGCAAGTGTTAGAGTTTATAGCCACCATGTGGTTGTTCATAGGAATTGCTTTATGACAAGAATATACACTGGGTTAAGATCTTTCTGCTAAACTGTAGTTTATGAGTGGGTCTCACATGAAGCTAATCCAAAATCAAACCACATTATGGCTAAGCATGATATATGAATTAAGATATAGTTATGAGGCACCCAGACCTAAAGCTGTAACCTGAATCCAGTCTTAGAACAGATTCATTAAAAGAATTGGGCCGAGATCAGAAGAGAGAATGGCTTTGAGGACTGAAACAATGGTCAGATAAGTGGGCTTGAAGCCAAGCCAAGAAAATAGCTTGAGAAAACATCTCAAATAAGCTCCTCTACAATTTGTATGAACATACAGAAAAAAAATAGGAGGAAGCACATTCAGACTTGCACGATTGATGTCAGCCCTACAAAGTAAACCAGAAGAAAGAAAGAAACCAATGGCATGTAGGTCAGGACTACAGTATCAGAGTCTGGCAAGCTTGAATGTGCCTCCCTCTCCTTTACTTTATCTTCACATAAGATAAATTATTATTTTTGGCCTGGACTCAGGCTCCATTTAACTGACTGTTGCCTTGGTAGCAGCTCCTTCTTCTGTCCTTCAAAGCCATTCCCTATTTCCTCTACAAATCATAATCTTTCATTTTTGTTATTTTAATAAAATGGGCTTACTCTAGATCAGGGGTGTCAAACTTGCATCATCATGTCACATGACTTCCCCCCCTTTGCTAAAACGGGGTGGGCATGGCCAACGCTTGATGCATCTGGCCCATGGGCTGTGAGTGACACCCCTGTCCTAGATGAAACCTCACAAAGAGCACAATTTATGCTGTGTATGGCAAGAACCCCAGAATTGATTTAATTGTCAGTGCTGCTCTTATTGAAGAGTTATGGAAAAGAGCTTTGTCTAGACATCAAGAAGTATTGTGTATGGACAGTATAGAAGTATTGTGTATAGGCCAGTGCCTTGTCATGACAAACATGCTGTGTTTACACAATAGGTTTAACCTTCAGTAGCTGCAGAGCAGGTAGATTTACCCAGCATGATATACTATATTTGATTAATTTTGGTTTGCTACTTTGTGGAACAGGAACTTGTTGGTTTAAGCAACAGTTCATCATTCAAAGGATTATCCAAATCCAGACTATGTTGTGTGAACCTGGCAATACAATAGTTTCATATCTTTGGGGTCCTGCAAACTTGTTGCCAGTGTCAAATAATTGTTGAAAGCATTCATCTACCATTCCAATTTCCCCCAAAATCTTTTAATGCAATATGATCATCTATTAGGATTAGTTTATTTTACATTGCTGCTCTGAGCTGGGAGTTTAGAAGGCCTAAATCAGGAGTCTCCAACCTTGGCAACTTTAAGACTTGTGGACTTCAGCTCCCAGAATTCCTCAGCCAGCCAGAATTCTGGCAGTTGAAGTCCACAAGTCTTAAAGTTGCCAAGGTTGGAGACCCCTGTCCTAAGTGATTCTTTCCATCCCTCAGATCCTATGATTTTATGATAAGCTTACAGATTCCATCAGTGGGGAAAAGAGAGGAGGGGAGAGAATTAGGTATGTTGCCCACCTTGAGTTATTTATAAAAATAAAAAGGTGGGCTATAAATAAATGAACAATGAAAACAAGTTAATAAAAATATTCAGCCTATAAATATGCTTCTCTATCCAAAGTAGACATAAATAGAAATTCAGGTAGGATAGGATTTGGCATGTTCTATTCCCCGCAAGTGGGAATAACACATTAAAAAACCACCCTAGCCAAACCACATGCATATGGCTAAAGAATATCATTTTTCCCAATTACTGCATCTCTAATACAAGATTTAAAATAAAAAACACTGCTATACATCTGCTTGTCATAAAGGTGGCACCATTCCTTGGATCAGCAACTGCAAATGAAAGTAGCTGTAATCCCAAATGCTGGTAAAGTAGTGAATAGCTTTCAGAAAGTACAATTTGTTCAGCCAGCTAGTGATGCTGACAACACCTCGCCCCCACTACACTGAGTTCTTGGCCAAAGATTAACAAAGTTCTGAAGACCCCTTTTCCTCAGTATACAGGCTTCCTATAATCCCTGGAGCTGCACCCCAATCTAGAGTGCCTTTCTTTTGTGCAAGTAGAATGCCTATTTCCCCCATCAGAGGCCTCGTTTTTTTAAGAATTCTGAGACAGCATCTTACGTGCCTATATCTCCATCTAGGAAAAGGCTGAACTGGTGGAATTCTTTCAGCCATGCAATTTTTACAAACAAAACAGGCTGTTGTGCTTTCAATCTGCTTGGCAAATTTTAATGTGGGCCTGTTTAAAGGACAGGGATTCTCAAAAATGCTTTCACTCTAGGAAAACGATCTAATAATTTTGTGATACAGCACAATAATTTGTCTGGATCTTGCTGACAATTCTTTTCAGTCTTAAGTTTCATATTTTGATACTGGATACAATCCTGAAGTATGAAATATTCACGCTGTTAAAGGCTTTATAATTCTCTGAATTGCCCCACCATCACCACCAAATCCCTCATTTCGAACATTGCAATTTTTAAAAAGTTTTTCTAATAAAGAAAATAATGCATTCTTTGAATAAAAACATAGTAATATGAGGAGATCCATACTGGATCAGTCCAAATGCCTATATGGAGCATGTGGTTTTTCACAACCTAATGTCTCTGGGAAGTCCAGAAGCAGGACAAGAATATCAAATTGCTCATGTATAACAGCAACTTGATTTGACCTGCCTCTTTCCTGATCCTGGGTAGAGCTGAGAATTATTAACTCCAATATTTTACAAATAACTCAGGGCTTAAACATATCCAACACAACTTCCTCCTATTTTCTTCACAACAACCCCATGAATTAAGTTAGCCGGAGAGAAAAAATGACTAGCCCAGGATCACCCAGCTGGCTTTCATGGCTAAGGCAGGACTAGAACTCACAGTCTCTTGTTTTGTAGCCTGGTACCTTAACCACTAGACCACATTGGCTGTATCCCCCTCCCCCAGCTTTAGAAAATAAAAAGAATGACTGGCTTTGTTTGGAGATATGCTTACTAGCTTTAAAAAAGAGACAAAAGAAACTTGAAATTGGACAGAGCATCCTACAAAGGGTGTTTGGAAGAATGTTGGTTAGCAATCTTTACAGTCTGTTTTTTGGTACATGAGTATTTGTGATAGTCTGCTTTCCTCACAGTAGCCACTGGTGTGCTGTGTGAATATACCCGCTGCACGTATTCAAATTCTAGAGGTGCCAACTGGCCTTAAATAAGAAAAAAAATAGTGATTGTTAATAAAAGAAGCTCAAACATAATAGCTTCAGTTTTTGTTGATAAGCATCAGTTCTGCACTGATGCTAATCTTGATTTTTTTTCTATTTCTGTTGGCATAAATCAGGATAGAGTTGGAAATGATGGTCTTCCAGATGTTTGTTAAATTAACTGCCAGAAGTTCCATTAGTATGGACAGTGGTGAGGAATGCTGGGAATTGTAGTTTTATAACATCTGGATGGTTCCTTGTTGTTCACTGCTGTGCTAGAGTGATTCTGTTGTATGCAAAATATATGATCAAGAATATTTCTCTGTAGAGAATTCTTGGGTTATTAGCATCGTAAATATTGTATAGTAAATAACATTTTCCCATCATGGTAGTTGATTGTTATTCGGGGAAGAAACTTTCTAAAATGAATTACTGGTTGAAAGGTTTTGGGAGCAACAACTTCCTGTTGACTGAGATGGTTTGGCTAAGTTCTTCTACCGGTAGGATATTTTTTTTGGGAAGAGCAAGTTACTACACAGTATATATACCCTCCTGGAGTGATTGCAATTGAGATGCAGCCTGTTTAGAGCAGAACATGGACAATCATCTGATGCCATCTGGAGTTCACTTACAGAATTGTTAGATAGTTGGAAATCAGTTTGCATATTGTTTTATTATTTTTGTTTTTATTATTATTATTAATATGGGTATTAAGCATTTTTCATATGCTTTGTCTTAAGAGGGACTCCCGTCTCCTAGAAATTACATTCTTCAACTCTGATTCCTCCAATTACAATCTTTATTTTGAACCAGTTTTATATTCTGACAAATCATGATGAAACTTTCTGGAAAGGATCAAAATGAAGATATAGCAAAATCACAACTACATACCAGTGTGACAGAGAGAGCTATAATAAATGGGTGGGGAAAGAGCTGGAATCAATCCTCAACTGGATCCTTTGGAATCTGCTTCTTCTTCAAAAGACTGAACATCAGGAGAACAGTTTTTCTTTGAAAAAAAATGGCAATCTGGGTTTTGCTACATTTGCTATTCATTATAACAATGAGTCAGTGTCTAAGAAAAATAAAAGATGAAGCGAAATATAAAATATTAATCAGAAATAAAAGCTGTGTTTGCATGACACATCAAACCACAAAATGAGTCATCCATTAGCTTAGTTTGTATGAAAAAAGTTAGGCGATTAATTGATTGTTGTGAAGGGACAGGCAATAGCATTACAGGATCTCAAAGACTGCAGCTCTGGTATTTTTTCCTGGTGCCACATTCCAGCACATTGTACTCTACTCCAATATGTGGTTCAAGCCTTAGGTACCCTTGGATTCTGCTGGATGCTTTTTAATGCTAGGTCAGTCTGTAATAAGGCCTCCTTCATCTCTACAATATAATATTGGATGTGAATGCCTGTCATGCCCCTGGTGGACTCTGAGAGGGAGGAGGAACAGCCAACAGGGAGTGGAAGTGTGGCTCCAACAGGGAGTGGAAGTGTGGCTCTGGAGGTTGTGGAGGAGACTGAGGAAGGGCAGAGGCCGGCTGAGCAGTCAGAGGAAGACCCAGGCCTATCCCCTATCCATCCTAGGGCATACAGGGAGGAGAGGATAAGGGAGAGATGTGGTCTCTTCAGGAGGAGAGGGCTTTGATCCTCTTCATGGGCTGCAGGTGTGAGAACTGAACAAGAGTTTGGACCTGCGTACTGGCAGACATTGGAAACAAAGCGTGTTTTATTTTGGTTTGAAGTTATCTAGGTTGGCATCCTTCCAACAGACTGTGCCTTGTCATCTCCTTGAATTTGGTAAATACTTCTCTTGTTCCATTGTGGAAATTTCATCATTGTAGTTTGTTTTTTTATTTCATCTCTATCTGCTCATTAAATTCTAACTGTATTGCTTTCTTTTGAAGACTATTTTTGAGTACGTTTTATCTCCAACTGAGTATTATTGAACAGTGGGGTCAAATTGGAGGTATTAAAGGACATTTATGTATGTTTTGGATTTTGTTACATTTGTGTTACACTCTGGGTCATCACAGTGCCAATCTGATAGGTATTACTGAGATCTGGCTGGATCCTGAGATGGGAGTGTCGCCCTTTCAAAGCATGCCCATCTGGGTTTCTACTTGCAACTGCAGGGGACGGGAAGTGAAAGATTAAATATTAAATCATCCTGAAGGCTCTAGGTCCATGATGGCGACCTATGGCACGCATACCAGAGGTGGCACACAGAGCCCTCTCTCTGGGCACGTGAGCCGTTGCCCCAGCTCAGCTCCGCTGCACACACACCTGCCAGCCAGCTGGTCTTCAGGTCTCTGCCACACACATGCAAGGAGGGCACACATGGGGGTCAGGGCACACACAGGAGCCACACATGTACGGGGGTAGGGCATACAAGCAGGAGTCACATGTGCATGCATGGGGTGGACATGCATGCATGGGGGCACATGTGCAGGCACGTGCATGTTGCATTTTGGGAATGCGCGCGTACACACTTTGGGCACTTGGTACCGAAAAGGTTAGCTATCACTGCTCTAGCTTGTTGGGGACACTGCTCAAGGAATCAGTTGGGACTGCTGCTACTGTATCAGCCTCTCTGAAACCTCCCTATCTGATCTGCATGCTTGACTCTACAGATGGATGGGCAGTGGAGTTCCATACCTAGAACAAGAAGGGATAAAGAAATTAAAGATGATCTCAGTTCTGTTACCAAAACAATGAAGATTAAAACATATCTTAAGTCCATGACAGACAGACAGACAGACACCTCCCTGATTCACTGAAATATAAGAAAATGGAGGAGGTACAGCACAATCAGACTTGCAAGATTTGGTACTGCAGCCAATCACAAAAACAGCTTTAGTCTTCTTGTGGAATTGATTTTTTATTTTTTAAAAAATATTTATTTTATTTTATTTTTTATTTTACTATTTTATTTCAAACATTTATATGGCCGCCCAACTCAACTACTGTGACCCTGGGTAGTATGCAACAAAAATGAAGAATAAATGAAACAAATATGCAGAATTGTGAACTGAACAGAACGAATGAAAAACACCAATAGGAGACTCCACTTACCTAGGCCAAAATGCCAGGAGAAACCATCAATTTCCCTAAAGGCCATCAGGGTGGGAGCCTGCATCATGTCAGAAGGGAGGCCTGTTTCAGAGAACAGGAGCAGCGACCAAAAACGTATAGTTTATTTCCTAGGCCCCATGAGTTGGCAGTACTTGAATGACAGGACCTGGAACATGCCCCCTCCCTGGGAATGCACGGAGCAGGCCAATGTTCTTGGGAGCAGAAGGTCCCAGAAGGTGCCATTCCTGGGAGGCATTGTTTATCATCATTCATGTCACAGTCACCTCTTGGTTGGATTACTACAATGTGCTTTACATGCCGCTGAAGAATATCTGGTAGCTACACCTGGTCCAAAATGCAGTGTCATGGATTATCATTGGGTAATCATTACCAAAGTATCATCTTTAGATGGAAAGAAATTTAGCAAATCAGAAATTAAACCATGTAGTAAGGTATCTGAAGATGTGATTTCCAACGTGGACTCAAGTTTCATCCTCATTCTCCTGCAAGCTGCCTAATTTTTCAACAAAGAGCTAGGATGTGTGTGTGTGTATAAGGGCACAGTAAGGATATTTGTATTTTAGGTGCACTGCTAATGGATTCTCAAAACTCAGTGTAGGCAAGATGGGATGATGGCATTTGCACTGGATGCTTTAGAAACCTCAGCCCCAACTGAGAAATAACATTTCCCTTTTTAATGAGAGCGTTTTTTGGCTTTTGGGCTATCAGAGGTTTCACTCTCTGGTTTGATGTCTCAGATGAGGTTTCAGGAGCAGATTTTTTTGCCAGTAACCTTTATCTTTCTCTGATGATTATCAGCCTTCTGCAGAATAAACGTGCTGACCTGTTAATCATGGCATATTTGGGGAAATCCTAGACCTCCATGACACTTCACTTTTCAGTACTGGGTTATAAGCACAATTCCAGCAGACAGAATGTCTCTGTGTGTGTGTGTGCGCGTGTGTGCGTGTGTGTCTAAATTTACTGAAAATCACTGCCTGGAAACAAGTCACTGAACTTTGAAAATGCCTTTGCATTAATCTAGAAGTCCTAACTGTACTTTTGCTATAGAAGAGTGCATTGCAAACTGGCATTGCATGGGCATCAGCTGTTATACTTCTAAAAGTATTGATTACCTATTTGGGAGTCTGTAGTGTGAGAACTAATAAAGAGTTGGGTTTCAGTGCATCAGAAGACAAAAGACCACTATTCTCATTCTCACTTGGTTTTACCCTACTGTATACTGTGCATTCTTCTTACCTGACTTCACTGATCTTGAAAAAACTATACAGATTTGGAGCTGACTGGTTGTTGAATAGGAGACCACCAGAAATGCCCAGAACAGGGGAGTTGAGCAAAATCCCAAAGAAAAGCAATGGCAAGGCACTTCTGACACCAAGAGAATGGCTTGTAGTCACTAAGAGCTAAAGTCCTTCTAAGACAGTCTTCACCTCTGGCATCACAGAAAGTGGACAGCTTACTCTTCTATGATGGCAGTTCATCCCACTGAATGGGGTAACGGGATGCGTGCCTGCAGAAAATGCTTTACAGTTTGAAAACTGGATAATGGACCTGCTGAGACTTGGCTTTTCAGAAGAATGTCCTGTTTAATTCTTACAGCAACTTAACCAACCTTATCAAATAAACGGATATCTCCCCATTTAATTCCTATCCATTACTTTTACTGTTATGGAATACATGGATGGAGAAAGGGTTTCAATGGGGAAGGTCATCATTATGAAACTGCTCCATAGTTAAATGAAAGAGGCATAGGTATCAACATAATACATTAGTATATACAGGGTGACTTGAATTATTACTGCATTTCAAAATATTAAACAGCATATCCTTAATTTTCTCATTTTAAAAAACCCACATGATTTTGAAATGTTTAACTTTGGCTAGATCTCACTTTTTACATCTTTTTACTGGCAAGTAATTTCAACATCCAAGAACCTATGCAGTCTGCTATTTAAGGCTGATTAAGGCTGATAAAAGCACTGAAGAAGATAGGAAGATAGTCTTTCCACAGAGAATGTGATTTAGAGGATATCAAGCTGTTAAATTGGTCACTTCTCAAGAGATAAGCAGCCCATATAATTTTCATAACTTTTGTAGTGATATGCAAATAATATCACATTTTATAATCACCGCATGCATGCCCAGAAAGCATTCCTATAAATCAGGGAAAATGCAGATGAACACGAGGGACATGGACATCTGTAAGTGTGTGAATGTGTGTGTCAAAAAAGTCAGGATGGCAGCAGTGACAAAACAACTGAAACTCTGCCACTTCTTTACATGCAGGATATATGTTAAAAAAAGAAAAGGACTTTAGTTGTATGGATCACATTTTTGGGTCACTATTCAAAAGTTGTGAACTAAACTATAAGTATTATGTGACAGAAATTAATTATCAAATTTAGCATAGGAAATTAGTAATATTATCCTATCTACATTGAATTTTATACAATAAATAAAATATAAACTTTATTTCAATTTTTATCATGGCCCCATCCTTTATTTTTTAATATCATTGCTAAACTGCTGTTCAAAGAAGAGCAGCCTCAACCTGAAATAAATTGCACAGCCCTCATTTTGGGTCTCAATCATAGTAAGAAAGATCTCATCTCAGAATAATTACGGTTGTTACATAGTTTCCAGATCTCAGGAGAGATCTACACAAGGCGCATTCCTAGTACTATATCTTAAATGTCGTGTTTTAACCATGTTTACAGTGGTTCTGTAAAGTAATTCTTCAGCAGAAAAAAGTGGTTTTTTTTTAATGAGTTTACAGAAAACTGAAAAAGTAATGTCTTGTCACTCATATCAGAAGGTTTCATTAGAATTTTGAAATTTTGCAGTCCTCCTGAAGTCTCCAAACTTTGGTGTGGCAATATCTCATGATCTGCTCAAGTCAACTTTCTTCCATCTTTGGTACCGGACTTTATTACACATAAATTCTGTGCAGAGGGAATTTGAGCAAAAACACTTAACTCTCAAAGATTTAGTGCTCACAGTTTTCATACAGTAGCTGAAACCTAGGCTGCTGTTTTAGTCTCTGTTAATACCACAGATAACAGCTTCTTTGCTTGTATGATTAAGATCATGAAACCCAAAAAGCCCCATGAGAGGAGAGAGGCCCACAGCTGGGTTCTTGAAACAGTCTTGATTGGGCCAAGCACAAACTGTAACAATGGGGAGCCACTGCATGCTATAATTTGCTCCTCTTGGCCTCCATGTGTAATTCTGTAATGAATTTATGAATGCTTCACCTTAGTTATTAATTCAGGATAGTTAACCTGCCAAGAAGGGAATACAGTTGTGTCAGATAGATTGTGGAGTTTCAGAGAGTATATAGAGGTATATAGAGCTGTAAGTAGAGGAGTGAAATTTTCTCATGACCAGGATTTGAAAAAAAAAATCACCCAAGAGGGTCTCAGAAGGTTTGGCAATAGCCCACATGCCACTGGAGAGAGGGACTGAACTTTTATATCCCTTTAATGAGGATGTTATGGGGCCTGGAATATATCTATGAAGTAAACTGGTTTGTTAAAAAAAATTCAGCATCCCTGATAAACTAAGATATTCATGGGCTGATCGACATGTGGTATATAGGTGGTTGGACTAGAAGGTCCATTCCGACTCTGTTATTCTGTTATTTGTTATATGAGAGAGAGAGATGCCCTCTTTGTCACATAGACACAGAGTGACAAAGAGATATACCCCAATCTCTTATTCTACTAAAGACAGAAATTTTCAATGCTTTTGAAACAAAGGGAGAAGGGGTGGTGGAACATGGAGAAGAGAGGACAGACAACTTGCTCTGGGGCAGGGAAAGGAGTGAACTGGGTATTGCCTCCTAGTAAAGCTGTCTTACAGATTTATCAGAAAAGGCGTTTTCAGGTAAATTGAACCAGAAGGTACAAATGTTTCAAGGATCTCCTACTGGGTAAATTACTGGTTAAAAATTGTGCTAAGATTCTTTCATTTGTTTATTTTTCTCTGCATTGCTAATATCTCTACATTTTAATTTGGAGAACTGTAGGATTGGAAGGTGGTTGCTGAATTTCAGGTTTTGTTCATTCAAATTGGCATCAAGTTATTAATTTTATTGTTTTTACCATCTACATTATCAAATTAAAAACATTTTCTATTTCCCAAAGGAGATCATGCTGTTTGTACAAACCAAACTGTTTTGTAATTTCCCTGGCGTACTCTATGAACTTTTGTAAATTTCTCATGAAGTCAAAAAGGACTTTCAATTTGATTTATTTACTTGATGGCTTTATCCCCTGTCTTTTATTCAAGAACTCAAGATAGTATGCCTAATACTCGTTCTTTCTATTTTTCCACACAGTAGCTTGCTGCCAGATTTCTTTGGTGGATCAATAATGCTCCAGCTTGTTTGAGAGCCACTAGCTGAAGTCATTTTTGGGAGACCTTCTGTGCTTGGCCTCTTCCATAGACCACAGGATCTCCACTCTGATCTACTGCTGGGCATCTTTGGTGAGCTTGGCCACAGTACCACTGATTGTGACACTTTTTTGAATCTGATGCTGAGCTTGTTCTGGATTTCCTGTCCATCCCAATGATGGGCCTTTTCAAAACTCTGCTGAAGCTCAATCCTCCATTGTTCTATTGCCCCACTGTTCTTGGGCCACCTCCTTTCTTAGCATTGCTTTTTTACACCATTGTCATGGCTGCAAGCAAATTGTGATGGGCTATTTTTTTTTGTCTCTCCATTTGTCTCTTCAAGTCAATGGGAAATTTTCAGCTCTCTCTCTCTCCCTTCCTCATTTTAGCTCCACAAGGAGGGAAAGCCCTACCGCTGGCTAAAGTTTTTCCCCTTATCTTGCTTGGTCAGTGAGGCCCTTTGCAAAGAATGGGGAAAGAAGCAAAGCATTTATTTCTGCTTATTATATAAACGTGTCCTTCCCCTATCCTGCCTTGTCTTTTCAGCCTCAAGGCTAATTATTTGAGCCTCTCTTTTTATTTTCCTCCATTTAAACTCAACTATTGACAACTCCACATACCTCAACTTTAACTAAGGTGCTAATCATTGCTATCTAAGTGTCCTGGCCACATTGAGATAGAACGATTGTTGCAGTCTAACAAATGAGCAGCTAAATAAAGAAATAAATAGAAAATCTGCAATTATATTTGGCTTGTCACTGAGTGTAAATTTATATAGCTGAGAGGCAAGACTAAAAGCAACAGGTTAAAAAGAAGCCCAGATGGACAGTTTGGTACACAGCACCTAAAGTACTGCATCCAGTTTTGGTCACCACACTATAAAAAAACTAAAGAAATAAAGAAATAGAAAATCTGCAATTATATTTGGCGATGCTAGAAAAAGTGCAGAAAAGATCAACCAAGATGATTAGGGGACTTGAGGCTAAAACATACAATGGATGATTGCCGGAACTGGGCATGGCTAGTCTAGTGAAGAGAAGGACCATAGGTGACATGATAACAGTGTTCCTATATTTGAGAGGCTGCCACAGATAGTGTTCTGTCTTTTATAATGTAAAGACAGCAGATAACTCTACAAAGGCTTCCATACAAAGTTTCTTTATTGGTTCACCAGGCATCCTCAAATATAACTCACAGTTACGTCGAGATCCATCTAATGTCCAATTCTTTGCATAGCTGGCTTCATAGTGTAAAAGAATAGTGATCTTTCATCCCATAATGAAGGAGCAAGGGGGTGAGGCACCAGCATGCTGCTGGGGTCCAGGCAAGAGTGAAGGAACCTCCCCCAACCCAACCAAGAGTCAATTCAGTGACCAATCAGGATTACAGATGTGACCACATAACATGAACTACATTTCCCAGGATGCATTAACTACATTTACCATGAGGCATTCTCTTAAGGGGACAGCTCCCAATTCTAACTTAACTAACTCAATTCCCATTACCTGTGAAGGGGTCAAGCTATTTTCCAAAGCACCTGAAGTCCAAACAAGGAATAATGGATGGAAACTGAACAAGGAACCAGTGGAACAGCTTGCCTTCAGAAGTTGTGGGAGCATCATCACTGGAAGTTTTCAAGAAGAGACTAGACTGCCATCTGTCAAAAATGGTGTAGGGTCTGCTTGGGTGGGTGGTTGGACTACTAGATGACCTGTCAAACTCCTGGTCCATGGGCTGGATGCATCACACACTGGCCATACCTATGCCCGGTTTAGCAAAGGGGAAAAGTCCCAATATATCACTGACGGCGTGATGTGAGTTTGACATCCCTGACCTACAAGGTCAGATTAACCTCCAACTCAGTTAATCTGTATCTGTATCTAATTTAGAAAAGAAATTGAGTGACCTGTTGTGAGCATGAACAGATGAGTATATTAGGGGTTTGGGAGATGTAGGTTTGTTCCTCCACTGGCATTAGCCAGCCTCTACCTCTGCCATTTCTCCCACAGGATTTTTCAGCTCCATTAACACTTTGGGGTCTTCCTTATATCCGCTTACTACAGCACAAAGATGCACTAATAATAATTTTTAGAAGACATGATATGATTTTTGCCTTAACCCTATCTAAACTTATATTCCACTGTTCTGGTGTATAATATATGCAGTACTTTTCTTCTATAGTGAAATTTATATTATTAGGGACTGGAGACTAAAACATACGATGAACGGGTATGTCTAGTCTAGTAGAGATGGACTAGGGGTGATATGATGGCAGTCTTCCAATATTTGAAGGGCTGTCACAAACAGGAGGGAGTCAACCTATTCTTCAAAGCACCTGAAGGCAGGACAAGAAGCAATGGATGGAAATTAATCAAGGAGAGAATGAACCTGGAATTAAGGAGACATTTCCTAACTGTAATAACATTTAATCAGTGGAATGGCTTGCCTTCAGAAGTTGTGGGTGCTCCATCACTGGAGGTATTGAAGAAGGTCCCTTCCAACCTGGTTATTCTGTAATTCTGATTAGAGTCAACCAGAGTTACTTTGCTTATCTCATAGAAGTAGCACTTAAGACTTATATACCACTTCACAGTGCTTTCCAGCCCTCTCTAAACGGTTTACAGATCAGCTTATTGCCCTCAACAACCTGGGTTCTCATTTTACCAACCTCAGAGGGATAGAAGGCTGAGTCAAGTGAGAACTGAGTCAGGGGGGCCTTTGCCCAGGTTTGGCTGATTCGCCAGCTCCGCCCTTACCTGAGCCGAGATGCCCTACGAACAGTCACTCATGCGCTCGTCACCTCCCGAATCGACTACTGCAATGCTCTCTACATGGGACTGCCCTTGCGGACCACCCGGAGGTTGCAACTGGTGCAGAATGTGACTGCGCGGGCTGTGATGGGGGTGTCCCGATACTCCCATGTTACACCCCTCCTGCGCGACCTGCATATAAAGTCCTAAATGGCTTGGGTCCAGGGTACTTGTGGGAATGCCTCCTGCAAGCATCACATTCCAATCGGCCGGTACACTCCCATAGGCAGGGCCTCCTTGGGGTACCGTCGGTTAGGCATTGTCGACTGGCGATGCCCAGGGGTAGGGCCTTTTCTGTGGGAGCATCCTGCCCTATGGAACCAACTCCCCATAGACCTCCGTTTGGCCCCTGATCTCCGCTCCTTCCGTCGGGAGCTGAAGACCTGGTTGTTTCAACAGGTCGGTCTGGACTGACTTCGGGGGTGTGGGTTGATTTTTTAGTCTTTGTTTTAATTTTTTAAATTTTATAATCACTGATTAGGCTTGTATTTGTTTAATGGCTTTTTACTGTAATTTGTATTGGGTTTTTTATTGTTTGCCGCCCTGAGTCCTTAGGGAGAGATGGCGGCATACAAGTCTAATAAAAATAATAATAATAATAATAAATAACTGAGCTGGTGAGAATTGAACTCCTGGCGCAAGCAGTGAGTTGGCCCTGCAGTACTGCATTCTAACCACTGTGCTACTACGGCTCCTCACATACTGTACATATAGGTCCTTCAGATAATTACTCATGCCCTGGTCACCTTCAGCCTGAATGTTTGCAATGTACTCTAAATAGGATTGTTCTTAAAGACCCTTCAGAAGCTACAGCTGGTACAAAATGCAGTGGTATGAGTAATAATGGGTATCTCCAGTATGCCTATGTGACACCACTGTTATTCCATTAGTTGGAAGTGGCATTCCAGATATAATTCAGGGTGCTGATCTTTACCTATAGAGCCCTTTATGGCATAGGGCTTGGAAACTTGATTATTATAGTTATGACATTTTTAGTCTGGGCTGCCCATGAACTTGTTGTTTTAAACTGCTTTCATTGTTTTGTATTTATATTTGTAATACAAATTGGGAGTGGGTGGCTGTAATACATTTAAACTATGGACTCGATAGCTGGATAAAGGTGTCAAATCCAGTTAAAATCCGGATGACTGTATGGCCAACTTTAATATAAAATCAGGATGGCATCATCTGTCAGAGAATCAGAACAGATGTAATAGAAGCAAAATCAGAAATCAACAAAGGGCAGCAAATTTCATGTTAATGTAAATGCTGCTCGTGGGTGAATGTAGCAGTTTGATTCGACACTGGAGAAGGATCCAAATACTCAGTGCAGTCCAAGTCAACTGATTTTGAAAATATTATGTGGGGGGAGCAGGAATGGCGGGAAGAAGTATGTTGATTAAGGATACTTTTTCTTCCTCACTGGCACAGTAACAATGCAGGGTCATTCACACATGCAGCTTCTGCAACTTGGTGCTTTGCATACATGTTAAACTGTGCCTCCCACTGTTTGAAGCTGGCATGTCCAATGGTCATGACAGCTGGGAAAATAGGAACAGCAGTTCAATTCAATCTAAGGCACCAGTCCAGAGAGAACTGTCCAAGCAAAATACTGAATAATATTTTTGTGCAATTTGCTGCACTGGCATATAATAATGTATTTCTTGAGCTTTAGCTGGCCAACAGTTCTGATTACTTTTAAACGGGACATTGTGATCTATCATTTTTAATTAAGATTCTGTATGCTACATAAAAACACAAGTTTAGAAGCAAGGAAATCTTGAATAGATCTGGGAGAACTTTCCACCAATGTATCTGGAAGAGATAAGCCCAACTGGCTAGTTAGCTCATATGAATATTGTTATGCTAGTTGCTTTCCACACTTTCAATAATAAGGCCATTTAAAATATTTTGTTTCTCCTTTTCTAGTGGATCCATTTCAAGCTATTGTAGTCATTTGGGAGCTATCAAATTCGGACCAATCTAAAAGGAAGGATATCCAAAGTTCCAACTATTCAGAAGGAAAAATTCAAAATTTGAATTTCTGGTACCCAAGAATGAGAGGACTGAATGGCAAAGCAGGTTCTTCCATAGCTGAAAATATACATTAAAAAAAAAAAATCAGAGGTCTTTTTTAACACTACTCGATTGCTGTATTTTAGTCTTTTGGAGTTTTTATTGTCAGTTCTATGAATTCTATGCAAAATAAATGAACGGAATTATTTTTTTCTCTTAAACATGCGTAAATTCCCCACCTTTAAACCAACCTGGTTATTTCTCTGGTGCTCTCATGTTTGTCACGCAGCTGAAACCAATCGCTCTCTCTCGCTCTCTTTTTCTCCCTCCCCCGACGTTACTTGGGTTCTTTCTCTTTAACACCGTTTGATTTTCCCACAGTCGATTTTTTTAAAAAAAATAATTCTGTAACATTTCTTCTCAAAGTTTCCGCCCACGTGACTTTCAGTTAAGTCCCTTGAGGCTTCCGAGAACCCGCATCAGCTAAAGGGAGGCGAAGAGCCGGGCGAGATGCATTGCTCCGAAGGGTAAGGGGACGTAGCTGCGGACAGGCCCGGTGGGAGAAGGGGTAGAAAGTAACCGGCCGGCTCAGAGGACGGGAAAGAAAAGGAGCGAAAGTGTCCAGTTTAAAGGAAGAGGCCGTCTAAGACCGCGAAGGCCTGAAGGAAGAAGGAGTCGACAGGCAGGGGGTGCTGTGAGCCATGCCCCATAGCTCCGACAGCAGTGACTCCAGCAACTTCAGCCAGTCCTCTTCATCCAGCAAACAGGTACTGTGTGGGGGCTAATTTCTGTCGATTGAATGGTACGCTTAAACGGCGGTTTATTGCGAGCAACGCTGCACTACCCGGGTGCAATCTAGTGGAAATTCAACAGGTGAAGTTTGCTGAGGCATTAAAAATCAAGAACTGAGGAACTGTTCCCCAACTGCGGGTCTCCCTTTTGAATCCAATTGGCCCCTCCGATTCAGGGGAAGGCGTTGAGTGAAAGAGGGACTATAGTTCCCAGATTTCCAACCACCTATCAGCTACAATTCTGGGATTTGTGTCTAGCATCGGTGGAGGGCTGCTGACTGGGGAAGGCTAGTCTAATGGCTGAGGGGTTTTGCACTAGAATTGTTTAATTCTAACAAAAAAATCTCGTCCTCCTGTCCAAAATGAGGAAAGTTCTGGGTGATCCAGTTTTTCTGCAAAAGGCTAGGCTGATTGATACATTAAAAAGTGTTAAGGTTGGGTGTTTACTGAGAGATGTGATAAATTTTCAAATATTAAAGTATCAACGTTTTGCCTTCTTAGGAATGGGGTCCTGAACTTGAAAAAAAAACTTCAGCTGTGTGCAAAATGCTCTTAGGTTTATACTTTAAAGAGGGAGGGAGAAAATTCTAGAGAGCTACACAGCTAGATGCTATCAATGAGAGACAATAAAATTATATCACCATAAGGATTTTTTTTAAACATAGGGTAGAAATTTTGGATTATTATATCAAACCCAATGCAATGAATACCCATTATGCTATTCTTCTTAAGAAGAAGTCTGCAAATGCAGACAAAAGTAAGAAATAGAAAGTTAAAGACATTAAAGGTAAAAGGATATGGATAGATAATAAAAATGAAAAGCTAAAACTAGTTTATATAAACATGACTATACTTTTCAATATCCTTGCTTGATTCACCAGGCCTGAATACTGCTTTCTACCTTGCCTTTTGCTCTTTAAGTTTTTAAGCTACTCATTTCTTTCTATTCAAGGATCTCAGCTCCATTCAACCAGTACTTTTTGGACTGTTCAATATCCATTTGTTAATTCATCACATAATCTGTTCTTCTTTTACTGCACACATTTCTTATATATTCCTTTCCTACTGCATTCAATTTACTTCTGTGTTTCTTTTAAGATACCCAACTTTCACTTTCAGGTAAAACACACTTTTATATATAGCCATTTTTTCATGCCCCCCAAATATTTATTTATAACAGATCATGTACTGTCTAATTTCTTGCATTTGCACATTTTAAAATTTCTCCTACTATTTTCCCAATATTTTTTTAAATCTACCACAGTACTGCATAGAAATTGATTTACTTGCTTTAGGTTTTTTTTTTTTACAATTTATCTATAATATGCAGTTGGTTCAAATCTTAGCAACCATGTTAGCTAGAGTTTCTGCAGGATGACCTGTTCCCTTTCTGGTCTTTAAGGGCTTTCAATGGTGCACTCAACCATTGTACATTGCTAGTGCATACATTTCAAAGGCAGTACTTTGGAAAAGTATATTTGCATTTCAGGACTCTTCTGATGAAATGAGGAAAGTGCAAAGAAGAGAAAAGAATCGCATCGCAGCTCAGAAGAGTCGGCAGAGACAGACACAGAAAGCAGATCACCTGCACTTGGTAAATGCTTCTGTCATCCTCATCTGGATTTCTGGGATACTCATTATTAATATTAGTATCTCCATTTAAATCTTGCTTTTCTAGCCAGAAGGCACACAGTGCACAATGTAATATAATGTAATATAATATAAGGTATGATTGATATATGTATATATATATATATATATTATAATAAATTACTATACTAAATATATAATAATATAGTCTGACTTAGGCCTTGGCAATAATTTAAAGAATTGTTTGAACTATAAAACTGTGAAACAGCAGTAGTGTCTCCAACACTTTGCATGACTGCATTGAGGCAAACCTAAGGTCTCTTGAGCAGCACCTGGGGATTGTATTAACTGCTCAGAGTTTTGGGAATGGGTAATGTGCAATGAAGGAAATATATATAAAAATGTGGATAAAGGTGCTAAATTTTGATGATAGGGTTGGGGGGGATTGGGAATAGTTTTAAGGCTGGAAATGATAATTTCCCTCCCTGGAATTTCCCATTACCATCTTTAAAATACCCAAATGCCCAAAATGGCCATTGAGGTTTTGTTTGTTTGTTTGTTTGTTTATTGAAAATGGATATAATTTGCCAAGATCATACCATCCATTCCCAATTTTAAATCTCCTTAAATATAAATATGTAGATTAAAAACCCTCACTCTTCTCAGATGACATCACTTCCTTAGAAGCCCTTCTGTAACCTCCTATTAAGTCAGATAGGTCAATCTTGTGGCATTCTGAGGGTCTGAAATGATAACTTGAGCTTTTCTCATGTTTTCTTTTATATTTATCCTTATGAGAAATGGGTCTTGAGATTTATCAGGAGCCCTAAAAAGCACCAATATCCTCCTACTTCACCTACCCCAAATTGTTTCCACATCTGGTCAGCTATTGGAGTGTTGTTTGGTTAACAGGTAATCTATGTCTAAATTTGATGATTATCTTTTTATACTAATATTATTAAACTTATTTAAAGTGCAATAAGAAAAAAATAATAGTAAAGAAAAAGAAAAGAGATATATAAAGAAATGACTTCTCCCTTGATCATACAGTATATAAATAGTTTTAATAATTTACTACCTACCAACAATGGTAGGTTAGTGATCCTTTTTCCCCCATATCCCATCTTTTTATTTATAAACAAATCCTTAAAACCTCATTGTTTCAGCCCTGATCCGCAAAAGTCCATTAAGGATTACCAGAGATAGCAACATACCTATTTTAACCTTGATCAAATAAACCAAATTATATTCATTCATTTTAACAATCTTGAAATATATTTTACATATGTAGGATAATCACTGAATCTCATTAAGAGCTTGGGTCTTTCGTTCCATGTTATGCTATACATGTGGAAAGATAATGAAGTTGGGCATCATGGCATATGTTGAAATATTATAGTGAATGCCAGTCCTATTTTTTTGTTACTCATGTTTCCCAGAAAGCCAGAGAAACAGAGTAGTGCATGGCATGCCTCTTATTCCTAAGTTTCTGGAGATCACATAAAACCTGAATGCTATTGTCCAGTTTGCATAAATAGCAATTGAATTGCCAATTCTTCTTTGGCTGACCATTTCAAGTATTAAATGAACATTGTGAGTGTATGCAACCATCTCTGCATTAAGAAAAATCTCTCTTGTACATAAAAAGCATGATCTCATGGGAAGGTTCTCCACCCTATCCTCTCTCTTATATGATAGCTTTGAGTGTGGAGGGCTTTTCTTACTCTGAGAAAGAATTTGGCCATATGACTCTTCACAAGAACTGTGAGGTGATTTACTTAAGAATTGCTTTAATCTGTTATATATGCTTGGTTTTGACTGAATCCAACTTGCAAGCTCATCTTGCAGCAAAGTTTTACATGTTTATAAATAATTTCAGTTTTTCTGGTTTCACTTCAAAGGGGGCAGGGGATAATTACCACATGTGGTGCAACCCTTATCTGAGCGCCATGAGCTTGCTTGAAAATTTGGCAGCTTGTCTTTCCTCAATCTAAACAAATAACAACTGTAAACATCTCTCTTGCACATAAAGAAACATCAAAGGCTTCAGAGATAGCCATTTGAGGAAAGACCTGTGTTATAGTGTCCTGGCCATCTTACTCTCTAAAAGCTGGCTTGCTTTTGAGCAAGGCCTTGGGGAGAACAGCCATGATTTCAACTGATAATTTCTACACTGCATTGCCTCTTTCCCTGCAGCTGCTGAAAGATGCAAGCAAGACTTTCCTTCTTGTTCAGTGACAGGTTTCCTGTGTCAGGTGGTTTTGCTAAGCAGCGTTGGCAGTTACTGACCCCCTCCCGCTCCCCAGGCTTTTGCTCTCAAGGGGTCAGGATGTATGTGGCTTAGGTTGAGGAAATACAAGTGTCTGATGAGGGCTTGGTGAGAGGCAGTAGGAACGCACAATGCAGGATATGTTGCTGTCATTTCTCATAAGTTGCTGGCTGGGGGCTGAATGCGGCCAAGCGCAGAAATGTCATCCGCTCACATAACTAGGTCTGCTTTCCTTCTTGGGTTTGCCCAGACCGAGTTTACAAGAAAAACATCAATCTGGAAACTCTGCAAAGATATTATTACAGAAAAACATCTTGAACCCAATCCCCTTTGCCCAGTAAAAATATGGGCAGGTTAACCAGACTAATGGTTGTACGGGAGCAAGAGGGAAGATCTGCGGTTGGGACCATAATGTGTTGGAAAATTATTTTTTTTACCATAAATTTGGTATGAGGTAGGGGAAATTGAAAATTCTGCCCTTTATCAACATCTATTCTATTTGTTTCTTTGAACCTGAGGAGAGGTACACATAGCCAATCCTGGCTAACTGTGAAACAAACCAAGATCTGGTTAGTGTTTGAACAGGACAGCACCAGCTGATCCCAGGACTGTAGTCTAGATCAGCATTTCTCAACTTTAGCAATTTTAAGATAGATGGAGTTCAATTCCCAGAATTCCCCAGCTGAAATGCTTGAGCTGAAGTCTTAAAGATGCCAAGGTTGAGAATCACTGGTCTGGACCAAAAAGTTTAAAAAATATTGGAAGAGGTACTGGCAAGCCTGTCCTGCATTATATCTAAGGAAACTTAAAAGGGATCACCAGGATGTCAAGCCTGGCTTGAAGGAGTATTTATTGTTACCTTTTTGTAGTGTAACAAATGGTGTTGTTGGTTACTTGTTCAGAGTTTTTGTCTTTGCATGAATGTTTGAAACACCTGTCAGTCAGTAAACCAAGTATGGTAGGAGTGCAGAAGTGTCTGGCAGCCTGCAGTGATTCTAGGACTCCAAAGTTTTCCCTCCGCATTATCTATTTACCCTGTTCATAACCCGCTCTCCCTGCTTAATAACCTTATTTCTTCTTCTTGCATTTCTGTTTCTTCTTTGATCTATTCCTTCAGCTCCTTGCTGTGGTCTTGCTTCTTCTGCATGCTTCATGTCATACCTCAAGCTGTTTGCTCCCTCTGTGCTCTGTTGTGCTTTTCGCCGTTCTTCTTGACTTTCCCATTATGCCCACTTCACCCTCTGCCCAAAATGGCATCTGGACAAGGCTCATCACTGCTTTCTCAGTTCTCCTGGCCGCATTTGCTCCTAGCCACATTTGTGCCTTATGTCAGCGCTGTTACATTTAAAAGTTTCTGGGCATATGTATTCATTTTATGTTTTTAACTTACATTAAATTTATTAACATGCCCCCCAAGAAAAGTCCCACCTCACAGGCCTATAAAAAAGCAAGTATGGCTTCCAATCCACAAAATTGTGTACCATTAAAATAAGAGCTTTATCATGCTTATATGCCCTGTTCTTGAAAACAAGCTTTGGACTGCTTCATTATTACCTGCTTCTTCCACTCATCCATGATTGTCAGGAGATTAATTAACAGTATATGAAACAGCTAATAAATGAGTTCTTAATAGCTGATGAAAGATGCAATCTATCTTCACTTTCCCTATGCAGATGACCTTCTGGTGAAGCATCACTGCTCCTCCCCACCCCATTTTCCACTAAACTGATATTCCCTTGAAAAATAAATGTCTTTAGGATTGTAATACTGATGCCTCCCAATCTGTCACCTTTTGAGAAGAAAAGAATCCTTATATGGCTCCTCCTCTCCTCATCTTAAAAACTGGTTGAGGGAATGGAGGTCAACCATGTTGTTCTAGTTGATTTCCTTTGCCTTGCAGGAAGCATGACAATGAATAATGTTGCTAATGTAGGTAGTTCTGGAAGAGAGTCAAGTTACTTCTAGGCTGGCTATTTGCATAATTATTGGCAATGAGGAAACTATCACCAAAAAAGCAGATGTAGATTTTCATAAAGTTTGCATATGCTTGTCTAAATGCAATAGAAATTCACCAGAAACAAAACATATCTCATCATCTTCATGAGCACTACAGGTAGTCCTCAACTTGCAACTGTTTAGAGTTACAGTGGTACTGGAAAAAGTGATGTAAGACAGGTTCTTGAACTTATGACCATTGCAGCATCCCCACAGGCACATGAGAAAATCTGAGTGCTTGGCAACTGGTGTCAACTAAAAAAAAAACTTCTTTGGTCTTTTTAGTTGCCAGCAGAAAGGGAGTGGGGGAAAGCAGTGCATTCCTTAAATGCTTCAGATAATCCCTTTGGCAACCGAAGCTTCTGGTGTGCAAAATTATTACTGGAGAGCATGATTGATGACTCTTGGCTATGGATGTGTCTCATTGGAGAATATACATCCAGGGGGTGGGGGGGAGGCCAAGGTCAAGGGTGAAATGAATGATGCGTCAGAGTCGGCTGCAACCAGGAAACACCATGTCAACTCCTAATAAATCAATCTTTTTTCCTCTGAGAGATGTAGCTAGAGACTTATGATTTGAATGGAGATGCATGTTGGAGTCCTGACAACTGGCATGTATTTATGATGGTTGCAGTTCCTGAGATCAACTGATTGCCATTCCCAGCCAGATTCTAACAAGCAAAGCCAATTGAGGGGTGTTGGTGGATTGTGTTTGCTTAACAATAGTGAATCATTTAATTGCTTAACAGTTGTGGCAAAAATCACAAAATAGACCATAACTCACTTAACAATCATCTTGCTTAGCAACAGAAATTCTGGTCCCAATTGTGGTTGCAAATCACCTACTAAATAAATAATTTAGTAATATATTATTTATTATTGTGTAAGCATTTCACACATCTGCATTGTTTTGCTATTAGCTAATAATCCCTTAGATGTTTCCTAATATTTACTGGCGTGTCATCTATTGAACTTTTGTCCTTATCTCACTTGCAGTTTAACAGCAATATTAGAATACTCAGGCAGCCCCATTTCATAATGTAAATGGTCTAACAATAGTAACAGTGTGTTGATAGCAAGAGGAATCCATGTGGTGAGTTGAAGTCCATTCTGCAAGAATCATCTGGGAGACTAGTGGGGCATATGGAAGGGAGTTGGCAGAAGGGGGTGTCACTGAGATGGTGAAGGCAAATGAGAGTAGGCTGTCCTCAGGGAAGAGGAATTGGGACTGCTACTACTCTCTAATCTCCTCCAAAGTACTCCAGGCTCTAGCTGAATGCCTGGTCTTCCCCTAGTGTGGCTCTCCCCCATTTACAACTTGATTATGGGTGGCAGCAAAGACTAGTACGTATCATTAAAACCTGGATGGAGGATGACTTTCATGGGGATATGCCCATCTGGGTTTCAGGTGTTACAGCAGGCATGACATGCTAGCAAGAGTGGCTTTGATCATCTGGGAAGTTAAGCAGAGAATCAAATCTTCTCTCTTATGTATAATTGATGCAGAGCCTTGACTACTTGACCTCAGGCTTTTGGTGCTGAAGGACTTCAATTTATTTTCCCCAGGATGGGAGGCAGCTTGTACATTTTTGTCCACCATGACAATCAAAGACTTATCCTAAGTGATCATGGACTTGACCCATGCAGGAGATTATATAATAGAAATGATGGTGGGGACATCTCTCAGCCCTTTGATATTTTATTTATTTATCACATTTAGATAATCATGGTCAGATCATGCCCTAAATTCTGTAGAATTTTACGCCACAAGCTTTCATGGGAAAGAAGGGCCCATTCAATTAGTCTGTGCCCCAGGCACCTGATGGATCTTATGTGCTTCCATGTGGCACTTGGGAAGTTTCTGGAAATGAAAGCATTCTATAGAGTGCTTGGTTGATCACAAAGATAGATGATTGACAGCAGTGTAGCCTACTGGTTAAGATTTAGACTGAATCCTAGCAAGATAGAATGATAGTAAATTTGAAGTTATATTGAATCTGAATATATTACATCTTTAACCCTAGATGGGGCTGTTCTCCTCAGGACGAAAGTGGTTTACGGCTTAGGAATTCTTCTGACTCACAGCTCTTGCTTGCTATGGCTAAGAGAGATTTCACACAATTCTATTTTATGTGTCAATTGCAATCATTCCTCGATGAAGGAACTTTGTGGACAGTCCCTCATGTTCTTATTACTTCTCAGTTTGATTCTTTCAATTCAGTCTTTAAGGGACTGCCCGGAAGACTATTCAGATGAGGAATAGAAGTCTTGCTGGGAATCCTGCCTTTGAGATAATGCACTTGTAAAGGGAACCCAGGCATGATGGCTCCTTTTGTATGGAATAGCTTACCCCTTGTTGTCTTACACCTTTCCCCAAAATATTTGGGCTTCTAAAAGGTTATGAAACCCGTCTCTTCAAGAAGATTTTGGAGAATATAGTAGTTTAGCCTATCCCCAGAGATCGGCTAAGGTCTTTTTTTTTCTATTTCAGTTACCCTAAAGTTGTAAATGTAAACTTTATTGCATTTGTTTATTTACTTATCCTCTCATTGATTTGAAATATATACTACCCATTTGCCAAATCAGCCTTCAATATTCATTGAGAGATTACTGATGGGAGTTGCCTTTGTTTTAGGCAGGATGGTATGAAATTCATAGCTTTAGTAATTCACCAGTCAATCAGCATCCAATCTGATTTTCCTTGTCTCATCAAAATGGACAATATATTTTAATAGTCAGGTAATACCATAATGAGCATCAGAACAGAATTTCATTATCATTGGCCATATATCCCTAGAGCCATTGGAATCAAATTGATTGTACAGTGGTGTACATCAATAGTACATGCATACATTCATGTCAGAGTTATGTCAGAATTCCTATGAAGAATTGATTAATCATTCAGGTGCAACAGTGACGTATAATGGAATGTTTTAAGAATAGCCATACTGAAGAGGCTTGCAATAAAGATCCTCTTAGTAAGTATAGAAGAAGCAAGGGTCTTAACTAATTTACTGTATTTAACTCTGTGGTTCTGTGAAGAATTATTAAAAGCTTTAAGTGCACAGTTAATTTCACTATTTTAATATAACACAATTAGAATTTTTATGTCCAGAGCGGACTAGGTCTTGTTTTGCAGGTGGGTTGATTACCCACATTTGTTTCCTGTGGTGGGTTCTAAGGCTTTGATATTTTCTGTTTCTTTTCTTCATTAAAGGAGAGTGAAGACTTGGAGAAAAAGAATGCTGCTTTGCGGCGAGAAATCAAACACCTAACAGAGGAACTGAAGCACTTTTCCACAGTGTTGAATTCCCATGAGACTCACTGCTCAGTTCTCCAGACACAATCCACAGTGCCTCCAGAGGTGCTTTTTACCCCACTTGCTTTTCCTCAAAGCCACATCAGCTCCCCTTGTTTCCAACACTGATATCAACAGTAGGACTGAAAAAAAGCTTGGATTCCATGCTGAGAACAATGAGAGGAGGTTTCTCCCTAGGACAGCTCAGAATATCCTCATGTCTCTGTTTAGCATAATGAGGAGTCAAGATGTCTTGGATCCGGCCTTGGGTGCATATCAGATACGAAAGAAGTGTTTCTGCAAAGGGCTTGCTTTGGGGAATGAGATCCAATAGGAGAATAAGATAACCACATATTTCTGTTACTTGCACTGAAGTTCTGCATATTGAAGTGTGTTCTTTTGCAAAACGTGTATGCTACTGACTTTAAAAACGCAACTCCCAGGAAGTGACTAAAATTAATTCATTATTTTCCTAAATAAAATTTCTTTTTTAAAAAAACACATATTTTATTTTAAAGTCTGATTTCTGCTTTCATTTCTATCAATTCCTCCCCTACCCCATTCCAAACCCTTAATCAATGGACAAGAAAAACATTAGGAATTGTAGAGGTCTGTGAGCCAAACATTGGTTAAATTAGCACAGCACAACAAATCATACAGTCACATTTTAGCTTAGTGTGCCCTGTAGTCCTAGCTTTGCAGTTATTGAATTAATTCTGAAACTGATTCACCATGGATGTCTTGTATGACTGCAGCCACAAGATTACACTGATCATATTTTATTTTTATTTATATCCTACCTTTATTATATTTTTATAAAAAAACGCAAGGCGGTGAACATATCTAATACCCCTTCTAGTTTCCCCACAACAACAACCTTGTGAGGTAAGGTCGTCTGAAACAGTATGACTGGCCCAAGGTCATCCAACTCGCTTTCATGGCTAAGGTGGGACTAGAATTCAGAGTTTCTAGCCTGGTGCCTTAATTATTAGATTGGGTCTCATAATTAGCAGGTGCCTATTTGTTTCTTTACTCAATGTTAGCTATCAATGTAAGCTAGGGATGGAGGGCAAGCAGGAGTTGAGAAAGAAATATTAATTTGTTCTTTTCCTAGTCTACATTTAGAACTCCGTAGGTATCCTGTTAAGATATTTAATAGCTGGAACTGTAAAGTGTATAACATTCCAGAACACACAATTGTAGTTGATTGGTTGGAGAGTGCAGGCTCCTGCCCAAGGCAATCTACATTACGATTGGTTGCTTGGTGTAAAGGGGGAGGTTCCCCTTTTTCCTGCCTTTCTCTTCTGTGCACTGTATGCTGTTCTGTGATTTACCTGATGATTTACCTCATGATGTAGTGATGTGCCTGACTATCTTGTTTGCTGTAAATAGAAATGTAAAATATATTTATTTATATAAAACTACTAGTACAAGTTCGTGTCAGCGTCTCTGACTCCATTTGGACACCGGCTGTACAACAATAGAAAATACAGGGTCATAAAAGCTACTACTCATATAATACGTAAAAATGCAAATTGAACGGTCCTTTAATTGATTTGGAAGGACAGTTTAACATCTACATATGGTAACACTATGATGCAGGACTTAGAAATAACATCCATTTATGCTGTTACATAAAAGCACCAGAACTATAATGTTTTCCCCAACTTTTAGTCCCTTTAATGTTTTATCAAATTTGACAGGTTCTTGTGTTCAGTGGTATTAAAATTAAAAATTAAATTCTGGATGGATAGTTTTGTTTCCATTGTATTTAGCTGATCTTGCCATTCTCAGGAAAGCTTAGAAGCTTGGGTGATTCTGAATTGCTACACATAATAACATAAACACATTTTTCTTTCAAAAGTTTTGATAAACAAGGGAACGTGTTGTCCTTGTTTTGGAGAACATATTCCACTGTTATACAAATATCTGTTACCATCAGGGGTTTATTTCCAGTGATATGAAAATAATTTGTCCAAAAACATAGGAACATAGTTTTTTTAATATTTATATTGTACTGTTTTTAGTATTGCAAAATACTAAATATTGAGCTCTCGGGGAGATAGGGTGGCATATAAATCTCATAAATAAATGAATGAATGAATGAATGAAAGAATGAAATGCTAATGGAAAACCCCATGAAATACCCCCTGGTTGGGGGTTTTGGGCTTATTTTAATAGTTGGGGAATTATATAAAAGGATGCCCAGTAAAAATTCCAGATAGATAGCTTACCAGGTGGCTAGTTATTTTGAGTTCCTTTCTTATAGTTCTATCTCTGGTCTGTGTAATCACTTCTCAAAATTCTTTCTTAACAGTTTGCTCCTTTCCCCTTGAGAGCCATTATTTTCCCAAGGTCAATTCTAAATTCCTTTACAGGCAATAACAAATAGTGACTGCAGTTATCTTACCTGATGGCATTAGATATCAGAATTATGGAATTTGTTTGGGTTAATTATTTCAACACAGAGTATTAGACAATAGAAAAACTTGAATAACAAAGACACATTTAAGACAAAGTCTCCTAATTTATTTTACATTCATCATACACAAGGAAATGTCCCCCACAATCCATGATTTTGAAAAACAATTGAGTTGTCACTTACTCCATCTTTCTGAAAGAATAAGGTTAAATCAGTCACAGGAAAAAAGGAGAAATGCTAGTTTTAATATTTATACTATAAATGATACCAAAGGCTTCACTGTTTCTTATTTTCATCTGGCCTGCTGAAAAAGTGATTTATTCAACACTTGAACAGAGATAGAGGATTGCAGTATGGTAATTCTTGCACTCTTAAAGGACACTTCATTCAGAAGCTACAGCCATAATCCTGAATAATGTCATTCCAGTATTACAAATCAAAATCACATATAGGGCAACAGAAGCACTTGAGGTCCAAAGAGAAGCCCATAATTCAAGATCCAGCATCCATCTGATGGAATAAGGTAACTTCTCTTTCAATTAAGCTCAACTCCTAGTGACTTCATTAACATATCCATGCAGTTTTCTTGGCAAAACACAAAACTCAACTCGTTTGTCCTTACATTCTTCTGGGAACTTTTCAATTTCCTCTTGTCCAAATACTAACCAGCCTTGGCCTTACTCTGGTTTTGAGCCAAGAAGGTAGTCAACCAGATTCTATTCCTTATGTGGCTTACATAGTAAACTAACTGAGCTTGCACAATTTGCAAGCTGAGGGAAACAACTTTTTTTTAGATACAAAGAGATTTAGAAAATCATTGAACGCTTATGGTGGTTTTGTTTACACAATTGCTGCCTTGGGACATAACTATGCACAAAATGATGTCCATGTCTGTTCATAGAGCACCCATATATCGGAAGGTAATAGCCAGATACTCCCTTTTGAAGAACATTTCAGAAATGTTTGTATCATTTTTGCCACCAACGAGATGCAACTTTTTCCAATTATATAGGCTTTAACAGGATTTTTAACAATTAACAAACATTTGCAAAGTTAAACTCTGAAACAAACTACAGTTTCTAGGCTCACTACCTTCTCAGATCTATTGGCTTTGTGATCTATGCTGACACCTGTTGGCTACACTATAAGTTACAATAGTAATACTATAATATGCATGAGTTTAGCTTTTAACAGTGAAATTCTGTGGGTTTTTTTAGAAGTAAAATTTACTGATTTCAGTAAACTGACTGACAGGTAAATGTGCATTTCTGATACAATACACTCAGGTTAAATATTAGTCTCTTAAATTAATAATGTAGACTATTAATCTGATGAGTAATTCTGATTATTATGCGTTAAACGTTTTCTCTTATTCATTTAGTTAGCTTTATATCACTGAAAAAATATTTGGCTTATTTATTTGGCTTGTATCACATCATCAGCCTCACAGTTAAGAGATACTGTTTAAACAGAAATGGTATGTGTGTGCAGAAATCAGTGTCTCATGGATATGCATTTTCACATGGCACATCAATCACTTCTATATTGTACCGAAGGGGTTTCATCTTCATCATGCAAAGCAATGCCCTCAACCAGTGCAATGAGTCAACATATCAGGTTTTTAATTGTACTAAATCTGTATGTTGAATAGACATTTTAGGCTGAGCTAAGCACAGCACCAGGCTGCCTCCAAAAGTTAACTTGGGCTGGAAGTGGAATGTTGAAAGAAATATCCTTCTGGGTTCAGTTCCAAGTGGAGAAAAAGACACTGGAAACATGGAGGCTGCTTGGAAGGTTTAATGGTGTACAGGACCACATGGCCTGGAGCTCCACGGTGAAAGGGAAGTATGATCACAAGGTGAGAAGAGATCAAGAAAAGAGACTGAGGTGCTGAGAGTGCCTGGGTTTTATACCCTCTGTTGGGATTTGAACTGGAGCTTGTATTCTAATTGGTTGTCAGACTCCCATGAGGAGCAACTCTGTAGGCTGTCCTGAGTTCCAGGCTTGGTTGAGCCTTGCTGGATGATTTATGGCCTTAAAAGGGCTTTTGGCAATTGCTATAACTTTACCTGGAGATCTTTCTTATGTAAAGTATTCTGGCCCAGGCCTTAATGGCCCACCTATTAACAAAGGTGGGGGTGAGATTAACAAAGGTAGGGGTGAGCTTCTACTTCTGAGGTGAGTTTCTGCTTCTGAGTTTCTACTCTTTTTAGAGGAAATATGCTGCCTTTTTAATATTTCCTAGGCTATTTCAATTTTCTAGGAGGGGGTGGGTGCTAACTTCCTGCAGGAGAATATCAGAAAACTTCAAGGCTGAAGACTAGACCGCTTCATTTTGTCAAATAAATATGAAGCAACCTATATTTAATACAGGTGCCTAGTGAGCATTAATGTATCTCCAGTGGACTTCTACTTGTTCCATAATGTATATTTCTGGAAACTGACACAAGAAACAGTGGAAAAAGACCACTGATTTTTGGAGAATTTGCAATCTTGACTGAGTTGATTTTCCAACAGTTTCTATGTAATTAAAATATTCCAATGAGATTATATATCTCTTCCCAGAAAATTCCATAATCTGGGCTAGAAAAACATCATCCAGATTTTCTGCCTAATTTAGTAATCTATAGCATTTAGCCTCTCACCTCGCGATAGTAGCCTTGCTTTCCTTTCTTTATATTCTTATCCACTGAACTGAATCCTCATCCTCCGTGAGTCAGTATAATAGAAAATGTTGTTTGGTTCATAGACACTGAACAGGTGTGTTGTTTGATTATTAAATGAGGCCACAGTAAAGAAAAAGATTGGAAAATAGGCTATGGCATTAACTCTGCTAAGACACCAGCAATTTATTGGCTTTAAAAAAAATTGTTTTCATCTTTGTTGATTATTATGCCACTGTATGAAACTAAGAACTAATGCCTGGGTTAGCTTTCTCCTTTACCCTCCCAATAGTGTTTCTTAGTGGCATGTACTACCTTCTTAAGCCCTTTGTATTACCCATTGAAGAAAGAAATAACTTGATGAAATAAATTGGTTGGTAGATTTAATGCCTTGAGATGAAGGCGTAGCTATTAGTTAGGATGCCTGGGAAACCAAGTTAAAAAATACATGAGCTTTTGCTTGTTGTTTGCTATTAGGCCATGACTGCTAACACGTCATATTCACAATAATTCACCAGATGTAGAGGTATGTAGTTGGATTCCCAGGAGGGAAGGTCTGCATTCCAGAGGGCAAAGATGCTGTGAAGCTTAGATAGTTTGGTCAGGAGAAAGAGAATTAAGCAGGATCCTCCCAATTCTCAGAGTAGATCTGTAGTGATGCAAATAGTTGCATTAATTTGGTAAGCTTTCTGTCTATAGGTGAGGAACAATAAGGGAAACTGCTTCGAAGTAATTCCACATATCTTTAAAGGTTCTTGAGGCCTGACAGCAGTATTGTTAATATAAAGTGAAATGTTGCTGTTACGTAAACCCTTTGCTGGTAGAGTGGCTGAAGATATTTATCTACCCAAGCAGAGCAGCTGAGGTGCATGGCACACACACACACCTCAAAAATATGCCTCTCCCTTGGTCTGGCAGGAAACTACAGTTCTACATTCCAAGAACATACTGTGCTAAACCAGGGCAGGGAGAAATCCTCCGGTTTTCAAAAGCATCTTGCTGGTTTGTGTTAGAGTGTGAGACTAGATGGACCCTGACCTGGTCCAGCAAGGCAATGTTTACATTCTTTCCGTGAACCAATGACTCATGTGCACACATTTTTCTTTGCTATGCAGATGTGCTCAAATCTGGTGACCATCTCATCACTTTTACTTCTGTTCCATTCATTACCTTCTGCCTTTTGCCCCAGAGTTTGTTCTCTTCTGCTACTATTCTTCTACGTGGAGCATTCCAGGTGTGTTGGTCTACATTTCCTATAAGTCCTAGCCTGAACAACTAAAGATGAAGGATATTAAAGTTCAATATATCTAGAATGTACATATAAAGTTTGGGAAATCCTGCTTATGTATGCAAATGATTTCATTTCAAGGACTGCATTATTTTTACCTGAGACAAGTGACCACCAATCAGGCAACTATTCCCCTTACATTAAAAAGCAAAATTGTGTCGGTGCATTTCATCTACAGAGCATACCTCCCACATAGCCACCTTCTGCAACTGTCCTTTCTATTTCCAAACAAAAAGTAATTTAATTTCTCTTGAATTGAAATTGCCCCAAGTACATTTTAGCTTTGTAGCAAATCTGACAAGAAGATTGAGGGCGATTGACCTTGACACATTTGTAAGAAAATCTGCTTAGCAAAGCAAGGAAGCAAAGAAGATGAAAGACATCTACCAAAAGAATAACTGAATAAAAGCCCTATCAAAGAGAAAAAAACAATGGGCAATTGCTTGGTGCATATATGAGCCAGAAAATCCTTCCCCAAACTTGCTAACCTAATGCATGTTTATACAGAGATAACTCTTCCAATGTCACCAGGACTTATTACAATACTATACAAGTGGACATAATATTCACCACAGTTGTAGCATATTTAGGAGCAAATAACACAGAAGCAATTTTTTTTCCAAAATTGCAAGTCTCAAAATTCCAGCCAGTTGTAGTTCCATCATATTGGAATGGAACCAGGTGGAGAAAGATGACACTGTAGTGTAGAAAGTTAACACCCACCCATCTCCTAGAAGAATGAAATATTCTAGGAAATATTAAAAAGGCAGAATATTATACCTCCCTGTATGAGAAAAGGAGAAACATGCTCTTGGAAAGCAGCCCACCTTTGTCAATAGCCCCAGAAAGACTGGCCCATCCTATCTACAAGACAAAAGGCCTTCAGCTCCAGGATGATAGGATTAGCCTTCACTCAAGATCCAAACCAGTACAAAGCCATTAAGCCATAATACGAATTGCCCAACACCCTTTGAGAACACAACCCTCTTCATTACATCATCACCCAGCAAGATTCAACCAAGCCTGGGACACAGACAGCCTACAAGGTTAACTGGACACTCTCATAGCCCCCGGGAGTCTTGACAACCAATAGGATACATTTCTTGCAAGGCCCAAGATAGGATATAAATATATCTCCCTCTCCACTCCATGTGGTCATCTATCTGGAATAACACCTGCTTGGTGGTTTTACTTCACCATTAAACTATCCTTCCAAACAGCATCCATGTTTCCAGTGTCTTTCTTCCCACTTGGAACTGAACTCAGATGGACATTTCTTCCAACAATTGTAAATAATGTATATTGTATTAGCCATATTTCTTAAAGTGTGGTCCTAGGATCTCTGGGAATTCCCCAAGAGAGAGATCCACAAAAATCAAAATCATTTGCTAGCCTATGTTGAAAAAAATACAATATAAAATGCCTTCAAACAATCATGAAAAACAGCAGTAGCAGCAGTGAATGTGTGGCCTAACTTTTAATATTTAAATATGGCAAATATTGATATATACAACTTATACCAATAAAAGCTCTTTTGGGGGTCCTCAATAATTTTTAAAATTGGGAAGAAAAAAAGAAATAGAAGAAAAGGTAAAGAAACACTAGTATACTATATCTGATTTTTGTATAACACACTTTCTCTGTGGTGGCTGGAGTTGAAAAAGGCTGTGTTAAAATAATACTGGAAAATGGTGGCAGGCCAATCAGCTATTCCCTTTGTTATGTTAAAACAACACATAAACCTTTTATACAGTCAGCTCAAACTCCCCCCAAAAAACTTTCAGCTTGTGCTTTTTAGTAATATCACTTTGCTATCAACTGACTCACTGTGTTCCTGGCTGCCTAAAATTAAGTGGGATTCTGGGCCTCAAAAGATTACTGTTTTTTTGGGCTAGATAAAAAGTGATTTGAAGTATAAAACCCACCCTGTGTTCTAGTGCATTGATAATACTATTCTCCTTCCTGGCAATAAATTTGCAACCTGGATTTTAACTCTTTAGACCTCCAGACTGCAGGAAAGTGTTTTTTTTTTCAAGTTTAGGAGACAATATGCTACCTTTTTGCAAATTAAGTATCCCTCTGTTAGCTGAGGAATGTGAACTCACATTTTACTCCTGCTAACTCCAAGAGAATAAAGAGATGGGGTGAATTTCTTCCAATCATTTCTTTCCTCAGAAGGCCCTTACAAAGGAACAGATTAAGGGACAGCCAAGATTCAATGCCATCAGTGTAAGATAACCAGAACAAACATTCCAACTGAGAAGTTTCAGAAAGAAACAGGGTCTAAAGTGCAATTGGTGCTTTTGAGGGATGGATAGATTTGGTTTAAAAAAAAAGGACAACTAGAAAACTTCATGTGAAGGACTTGATGGTTTCATTTGTAGGATAAAATATCTCAGAACACAGGATTAAAAGAAACTATTAATAGGCTAGTTACACTAAATCACTTAAATAGTTTATAAAGTTGTCATGCTCTAGTAATCTTATGTATATATGCACCAGAGGAAGTTTGAGTTTTGTGTAATGCTACCAACATAGTTTACTTTGCTTACTAATATTTTGCATAATGTTTAAGCAATACATCTAACAACATTTTCCATTAGTGAGCTGTAAACAGGATATTTCAAACAAATACCAATGACACTTGTTAATGGTTGTCAGAATCTGCAGTACAGGCAATACATCAACTATGATACTACTTGGGAGGAGTTTGATCTGTTAATCTTGAGGAAGCGAATAGCATCCTAGGTACTGTTGATATGGACATTTGTGTTTTACATTTTGTGCCCATCCTAGTTGGTTAAGACCTCTCTCTTCCTTAATGAACCATTGCTAGATCCCACAGAACTGGACAATTTTCATCCTATCTCCACTTTCTGGGGCAGGTTACTGAACAGATAGTCAGTTTACAAGTCCGACTCCAACTGTACAACTATAGAAAGCAGTGTCAGACTCTTTGGATCTCTTTCAGTCAGAATTCAGTCAGAACACAGTATTGAGATAGCCTTGGTCATATTTGTGGTTGATCTCTGGCAGACTCAGGATGGTGGTGATACATCCACCTGGAATTCCTTGATCTCGTGGTGGCTTTCAACACCATTAACCACCATGGTATCCTTTTGGATTGACTTGGGGAATGGGAGTGGTAGCATTGTTTGACACTGAGATTTTTTTCTCTGTGTCTGTTTCCTGTTGAATTTTTTTGAGGGGGGAGCAGTCTAGTCCAAGGCCCCTACTTTATGGGGTGCCTCAGGGCACTCCTCTCTCCTTGATATCTAAATGAAGCCTCCAGGCAAGGTCTTCCATCTGTACAACCACTGTGAGTTGGGCAGCTAGAAACATTTGTTTAATAAATAAATAACATACAAGATGCAGTATCATCAATAAACTTGGTGGTATCATCAGAGAGCACCAAGCACCCAATAAAGTGATGATATTCAATTGTACATCTTTTCTCCTGACTGTCCAAGTGCCTGAAAACTGGAGGAGCTTGTTGGACAGGTTTTGGTCCAACACTGTGAGAACCATGTTTGGATTGACCCGTTGCACAAGCTGCAATTGATCCTGAAGGTGGTGCTACAGGTAAGGCCTGGATAGGCAGCCGTATAATTGTTTTAAACAGATACATTACATGGCTTATCTACTTTTGTCTTAGTTTGTTATATGAACCCATTTAATGTGGTTTATTCAGTAAGCTATGGTTAAGAAAACTTTGTATGCTGCACAAGCTCAGTTACCATCATGACAGTCTTCCCAGAACTTTCCCCTATTCCCGGCTACTGATATTTATAGGCACACATTACTCATGAATGGGAGATAGGCATGAATTATGAGAGTTGCAATGCCAATCTGGAAAACACCAGGATGGGGAAGGGGTGTTTTATCCCTTTAGAAAGCTCATCTTTCTAAAATTCAACAACACTCCTCTTGGCAAGTATAATATATGCAAAGCTGAAGTAGTGGACCTTCTTGAACCTTCTTATTTGCAATGTTTAGCCATCCTTCCTACGTAGAGTAACTCCTTTCTCTATTAGCCTCTGGTAAATGATTTAAATCAGAAGCCTGATCTACTAGGGTGAAGTTTTGCCTGCAACGCGAGTGGGTGTCAGCGCTTGGAACGGAGGTCACGGAAAGATTCCAAGGCTTCTCCGCAAATACAATGTGTTGCTTTATAAGGCTGAATAGCCCGATAAACGGAGGATGCTGGCTATTGGGCAGCAGAGTCTTTTCCTAAGCGGAGCGCCCTGCAAGCGAGCTGCCAGTTTCTTCTTTCGACGGGCAGAATCTTCCCTCGGAATGAGTCCAAAGCGAACCGGGATATTCTTTGGTCTGGGAGAACAAAGTCCCCCTGCTCTAAACTGTACGCAGAAGGGAGTTGATTGTCAGCGTCCGGGAGATAAGAGGCAAAGGGATCTTCCGAACACAGATCACCCAACTCAGCCGATCGCTATCAGCTCTCCTGCTCCGTTCAAGGACCGCAGATGAAGGGAGCGAGGGAACGTTGCCATAGAAATAAAGGCGCCTCTCTGAGGGGGCGGGGCATCGAGGGCCAATCCACGGCCAGAGAGGCGTGGAGGGGCAGACAGGTGACTAATCCAGCTGCCCGACGGCGATGGTTCCCGTCCCTGGGAGGGCGGGGCATAAGCGTCACGTGCTAAAGGGCAGTAAGAAAAAGTTGCGAAAGCGCGGAGTCAAGAGAGAGGCATGAAAGGGCCGCCTATAAAACGGGGATTGCCAGGGAGGGAGGGAAAGAGAAGCAAAAAGGAGTCGGAGCTTCAGCGTTACGGAAGCCGGGGGCGACTCTCTCTTTTAGTCCGGGAGGCAAAACTCGCCCAGGCGGGCAATGGGGTGCCTAGAGAAGCCCGATGTCTTGCAAGAGGCGAAGCCGGAGCTGGTGGAAGCGGAGGCTCCTAACGGGTCAATCCCGGCACTGGCGCCGGAGGTCCGCCTGACCTGGCGCCGGTGGGTGATCGTCGTCCTTTTCAGCTCCTACTCCTTCTGCAACGCGTTCCAGTGGATCCAGTACGGCAGCATCAACTTGATCTTCGCCAGGTTTTACGACGTGACTCCTTTCGCGATCGACTGGCTCTCCATGTGCTACATGATCGTCTACATCCCCCTCCTGTTCCCTGTCGCCTGGCTCCTCGACCTGAAGGGGTTGCGGCTCATTGCCCTGGCCGGGTCCGCCCTCAATTGCTTGGGAGCCTGGGTGAAGACTGGGAGCGCGAAGCCCCATCTCTTCCCAGTCACGATCGTGGGCCAGATCATCTGTTCCCTGGCGCAAGTCTTCATCCTGGGGATGCCGTCCCGCATCGCGTCCGTCTGGTTTGGCCCCCGAGAGGTCTCGAGTGCTTGTTCCATCGCGGTCTTTGGCAACCAGGTAGGAAAGGAAATAGTCCACTACAGAGGGATGTAAGAAAGTAAGAGTTGCTTAGGGCAGAAAGAACCAAAAAGACCTTGACTCTCTCCTCCTCTCCCCCACCCCCGAAAAAAAAAGTTTGCAGCTTGGAAAAGTCAGACAAAAAGCACCCCCCCTTTCTTTCAATATTGTAGACTTGTGAGTGAAAGGTCTCCAAAGTAGACAGAGGCACTGGCTCAGATCATCAGGGAATTACAAGTATGCAAACCGGATTAGGACTTAATGAAAGCATCCAGAGACAAAGCCAAACCACCTGAGGCTGGGAATGGGAGGTGGGAGTGGGAGGTTGAAACCTAGGCTAAGAAGAATGTCTGTGAAGCAGACCTTGCAGGATGGAGAATGGGATCCCATTGGGATTGGTGTTAAACTTCAAAAATGTATACCAGAAACTTTCTTTGATAATGACATCCCTTTATGATGATGATGATTCTGTTGTTTTGCATGTACACTTAGCACTTCTGTACTGGAGATAAACTCCTTGTGTGTCTAGTCACACTTGATCAAATTCAGTTGTGTCTTCTTCATGAATACGTGGTATGTGTTATATAAACTTTTTCACTTTCTGAAAACAGAGGGGGAAAAAGAGCTGTGTGATATAATGATGATTGTTGTTAGTTGCGAAGTCGTGTCTGACCCATCGCGACCCCCATGGGCAATGTTCCTCCAGGCCTTCCTGTCCTCTACCATCTTCTGGAGTCCATTTAAGCTCATGCCAACTGCTTCAGTGACTCCATCCAGCCGCCTCATTTGATAATGTGATCTAAAGACTTGGCTGTTTTTACAGGCCGGCCTGGATTGAGGGGGATTGGGATTTTTAATTGGTCATTTTAATGTGGGATTTTATCATTTATTTGGATTGGGTTTAATACTTTTTTACTATTTGTATGTTATACTTTTTATGTGAGCCGCCCTGAGTCCTTCGGGAGATGGGGCAGCATATAAATCCAAATAAATGAAATGAAATGAATAATGATGATGGTGTCGGATTAAGGGCAGGGAGTCCTGACTCTTAGTTTGCCCTCTGGCCTGGAATCTCTTTGGGTGACTTTGGGCCAAATAATAATTCTCAGCCCAATCTAATTTGCAAGGTTGCTACTGTTGAGAAAAACGAGAGGAGCAACTGCTACATATGCCCCTTTCCTGAAGGAAAGGTGGGATAGCAGTCTAATAAATAATTAAATATGATCCAGACACCCCATGAACCAGTGTAGGAAAACAAATGAAGAAGTAACCAAAGGGATATTGTTAAAAATGGAATCTTGGGATGAGGAGTTTTATAATGAATAATTAACCTTTTATAGGGAATGTTAATATTTTAAAAACTTCAGTAGTGTTCAGTAGTCTTGACTGACTTGATTTTACAAAATGTTTTGCAGCAGTTGTTAAAGAGAAGCAGCAGTCATAAACTGAACTCATTTTCCACAATGGGCAATTTTTTTTGCCGGAAACCAGAAGTAAATGCTGGTTTCTGGCAAAAATAAAAAAGAAATAAATTGTGACTGTGAGATGCTGCAAAACACTGTAAATGTGGGACGCTTGTCTAGTGCCCAATATGTGACCATATGCCCCCAGGGGAGGGTCTGGTCATTGGAACTTTGAATCTGAGTTGTAAGTACCTTTTGGAGGGTCTGTCATAACTTCAGAGTCACTAAGCTACCGGTCATAAGTTGAGAACTACCTGTATATCTACCTATATACTATATTTTCTGAGTATGTATGTATGTTATGGTTCAGTGTTGTGAATAGATTGTTTCCAAGTTTGGGAGCTAAAAGGACTGGGTGGATTCTGCTGCTATTAGATCTGAAATGATTAGTGGTTTATCCTTCAGCTCATTCTCCAAGGGTTAGAGCAGAGGTCTCCAAACTTGGCAACTTTAAGACTTGTGGAGCTATGCTGGGTGGAGAATTCTGGGAGTTGAAGTCCACAAGTCTTAAAGTTGCCAAGTTTGGGGACCTCTGTGTTAGAGTCAAGAACATACACTCAGAATGGCATTACAAGCCATATACAGAAAGGATGTCTTCCCATATTTTTTTTCCTCACCAGGTTGGTAGTATAATTTGAAACTCTTTCTCTAAGGGTTTCATTTCAAAGTGGGTTTTTCTGCCAGAGATGTATGGGTATGGTTTGTTTGAATAGGGAAATGGCTCTATAAATGGTACAAATAAAATAAAATGGATTAATGGATTAACTACATTGTTAATTTTTTTTATCATTGAAGATGATTTCACAAATGAAACCAATTACGTTTGAGTGTGGAATCTCTTTTATATTAGTGTTTGGCTGGGTGAGGAATCTGTCAAGGCAGGAATCAATGGTCCCTTAGGCCATATAAAACCAGTATCTCCAAGTCTGAAGGCCACGAACAGAAGGGCCTTGTTGAAGTTCACAGGAACCATTGAAGATCAAATTGTTCCAGGAAGCAACTGTAGAATAAGAGCTGTTACTATTGTGCTTAGTTGAATGTTTAGCACAGTGATGGTTAACCTTTCTGGTGCCAAGTGCCCAAAGCGCGTGTGTGCACGCGAATGTACATGTGCGTGCCCCAATCCCCAAAATGCAATGCTAGCACCTCCTGCACATGCTCCCCACCCCGTCCCTTTCCTGTGCATGCTCCCCGCCCCCGCACATTCCCTGCGCATGTGCACCCCCTGCACATGCTCCCTGCCTCCGGCCCCTGTTTTGGCTTCCAGGTTGGTACAGGAGGCTTTTCAGACCCAAAAAGGGGTACAGGGGAGGGCTCATGATCTCCACAGTTTTTCTCCCCCTCCACCCCCCACACGCCCAGGCTTTCTCTTCTGTTCCTGCCTTCCCCAATCTCAGCAGTTTCTTCCTGCACACCCAGGCTTTCTCCTTGGTTCCTGCCATGGAGAGGCACCCGCAGAGGGTGGAACCTGGGGAAATCTGGGAAGGCACGGGTGGCAGGAAGGCAGGAGAAAGTGCTGGCGGGGAAACTGCAGAGATCTGTGAAGGCCCCACCCCCGCGCATGCGTGGCAGAGACGCAGCTGGCCACCAGGATGCACAGTGGAGCTGGGCTGGGTGATGGCTGGCATGCCCACAGAGAGGGCTCTGCATGCCACTTGTGGCACACGTGTCATAGGTTCACCATCACTGGTTTAGCACATGATCATTTATTCTGATTTTGTTGGTTTTATTTATTTTTTGGTGGGTATAAGCTATGAAGAAGTGGTATATTTTGCAGCAGTACAGAAATATAATAAAGTAACAAACAGCTGGATTCTTTTTTCTGTTCCCCAAAAGAGGTCTAAGGAAACAATTTCCTTACACTTACTTTATTTATTTATTTATTTTATTGGACTTATATGCCGCTCCATCTCCGAAGACTCCATATAAAGCTGGCTACTGTTCTGGTGGTAATTAACGTCTTCTCCAAGATAGTCCATCCACTTCATTCCCTTGCCATTCCTAAAGACAGTTGTTTTGTTCTTTTATCTAGTGTTTTAGAACTATGACTTATTTCATTATCTAATTTCTAATAGATGCCCAGATTCATGCCATCCTTTTTAGAAAGTTCTTCTTCAACTATTGCATATAAAGCTCTATCTTTTGTCTGTTCCTGGATAATAAAACAGAGATAACAGATATGACCTTAAAATAATACCTTTGTTGTTACATAATTTATCAGCAAGATAATTATTTCTCAATCACCAAGTTTACTTATAATATTTTATTTATTAAAAGCATTTATATGGCTGCCCATCCTGCAACAAACTCTGGATGGTTCCCAGGTGGATGGTTCTACTAAAGATCATCCCTAACAAGCTACAGTCCATATATCTTCTGCTGAAGACTTTCTGGCTCTTTCAGTGATCAAGATCTCCTGCAGGGCCTCTACTGACCATCAGGAAAAAGAGAACATTGGAAGGGAGGTGTTGAAAATAAACTTATTATTGTATCTGGTCTGAAGTTTGACAGTTTGAACTGTTACGTTTTGAAACCTACTAATACAATTACCTACATAATGAGCCGAGGAACAATGGATGATGACATCCCAGAAACATGCTAATTCTGTGAGAATGTATAAGCTACTTAAGCAACTCTATATTGCAAAATTGTTTTTGTATTGAATATATTCATCTTTTGTTACATCTTGTGGGATTTGTTAATTTACATGATATTTATCTTTCCATTTTTTCATCCAAAAGTTATTCTACTTATGAAAAGTTGCTAATAATTCTTTTTGTTAGGGAACACTTTTGTGTTATTCATTTTTAGTAGTCAATGTCCAAAATAAAGTTATGTCTACTAAAATCTATTTTATAAGTTTTTAGTAAGCTTTATTAGATTACTCCTATTTCTGTTTCTTAGCTGGCTGGTGAATTCTGGCATTTGATGAAGTCTGTACATCTTAAAATTGCCAAGTTTGAAAATCATTGTTGGTATCTTTTAATGAAAGATATTATTGTTATGGCTATAGTCATGAAGCTCTTTCTGCTGATTCTCTAGCTTTTCTCTAATTCACATGCTTAAACATTTCTGGTAACCTTCTCAGCAGATATACTGTACTCGTAGTGTATTAAGAGGAATTTAACAATTTGTGTACAGTATCATTGGGTTTTGCCAAATAATTAGGTTTAAACAGGTTATTGTGACCTCATTTATTTGATTTCATGATAGCTGGCAGCCCAAAGTGGACCTTAGTGGTGTGTTAACCAGATGTACAATCTACAAATGAAGTCTGAAGCTAGAATGGGGCTACAATTGATAAAATATGCCTTATTCAGAACCTCCATTCATCCCCCTGTATGTTTTATTACATATGCTCTTCTATACTCAATGTGTTTTTTCTGATATATCTGGAAATGCCTGATAGCTAAAATTCCCTTTTCTGAGCAGCTTATCTGAAAGCCACAGAAAAACTCTGGTTGTAAACACCTGATCTAAATTATGCTACTTCATACAAGAGCATTAGCAGAGGATTGTAGGGAGGGAATGTTGTTCAAAAAGCATTGGTTGGTTAATAATAATCAGTCTAAACATCTGACTAACTAGGAAACGAACAAAAATACTGTAGTAATATTATATTAAATTCCTATCCTACCTAAAGACTTTAGAAAGAATTATTATTATGGAACATTCCTGTGATGACCCAGGGTGGGATACAAAATAAACACAGTCACGAAAACAGGTGAAGCCCCTTTTATTCCTTCACTTTGCTTCAAAGCTCTAAATACCCTTGACTAGAGACAAAAAACTCCCTCACAAGCAGTTATGAAAAGGAGGAAATGCCGTTTAAACTAAAAATGCCTATAAATTATAAGAGTAAAAACAACACAAACCACACTGAAGCAATTAAGGGAACTTGGCAAGATAAGGGCTTGAAGTCATGCACAGATATTGGAACACACACTGGGAAGGCGCCAAACTCAGAGAGGAACAACAGACTAGAGATATTTCCATGCTTTGTTTCCAGCACTGGCCCATACGCATGTCTGTCCTTTTAACCAGTTCTCACAGCTGTAGTCCATGAAGAGCATCAAGGCCCTTTCCTCCCCCGTAGACCATGCCATTCACGTCTCTCCCTTATCCTTTCCTCCCTTTGTGCCTTAGGATCGAGAGGGGATGGGCCTGGGTTTTCCTCTGACTGCCCGGCCGGCCTCTGCCCTTCCCCAGCCTCCTCCACAACCTCGGGAGCCACACTTCTACTCCCTGTGGGCTGTTACTCCTCTCCCTCAGAGTCAGTCTCCAACAGGGGCATGACTCCCTTATCTGAGTTTAAAAGGAAAGCTCTATATGGATACATAGACAATGTTTTTTTTTCAGGAATTAAGGTCATTGTCTTATCCTTACACAAAATGGGTTGCATAGTGTTTTGTGTTTTAAAGTAATCCTTGTATACCTCCATGAGTCACTGTTATGAGATGAATAGCCATATAAATAAAGTTAATGAATAAGTACATAAATCTTCATCTACGATAAGCATAGTGTGTAGGCAGAACAAACAATCGGTATTAGGTAATTGCTTCTTCCTTGTTTTGAAGCCTGGCATTGAGAGAAGCATTGAGGGAGGGAGGATTGCAAAAGCCTAAAAGTTTTGCATGGAGTTATGGAGTTTAAAACCTTGAAATCCAAGCAGGTGCACAGATCAAAAACAAAATGAAAATGAGTCAGTTCCTTTAGAGTACAATTAAATCGGATTTATGAAAATAATTCATAAAAATTATTTTGCCAGAGTTGCAAAAGTGTAGAGCCATTTCAGTTTTTTTTTTAAATTTTAAATTTTATTCAACAAAAAATTTAAAACACATAGAGACAAAACAACACAAATATATATGTACATATATACATTTTACAACCTATTTGAGCAATGGTTAAGATCTTCCTCCTATAGTTTAACGTGATCTACCTTGTCAAAGTAACTTCTTCATTCTTTTAATAGTTTAATTTCTCTATATCATTACTATCAGTTACACGTCTAACTCTTCCTTATCTCATCAGAATATCATAGATTACATTTCCTTTATCCACTTGTACCATATGTTCCATATTTCGTAGTATTCACTATCTTGTTTGTTTTTTAGTATCTTAGTTAAACTGTCCATTTCAGCATTCATGAATCTTTTTGATTACAGTGTCATCTGAGGGGGGAGACGACAATTTCCAGTTCTGTGCATAGGCTATCCTAGAGCTGCAGTTATAATGTGAAGAATTAAATAGTAGTATTTTTTTCCCATTTTTAAATTGATCATACCTAGGAGAAATATTTCAGGATCTAGTTCTAAGTTTTGCTTTGTCATATTTAGTATCCAGTTCTTTATTTTCCTCCAGTATTTCTTAGCAAATGGACATGTCCACCACATGTGAAAGTATGTTCCTTGTGGATGATTACACTTCCAACAGTTGGGCGATCTTTGCCAATCTGACTGGGGGTAGGTGCCAACGATAGGTCATTTTATATAAGTTTTCTTTGTAGGCTACTGACAAAGTCAATTTGTAGTTTGTTTGCCAAACATAGATTTCACAGTAGATACTATTTTGGTAGAGTTTTTCCTATGGCATTTTTTGGCATAGCTTTTCCCAGGTTTGGAAAAACTGGTACAATCAAATGAATTATAACATTGTACAGGTAATCCTCAAATTATAACCACAATCGAGCCCAAATTTTCCATAGCTAAGCTATTTCCCTCTTCAGGATGTGGTTTCAGGTTGGGCCCCCATTGTGGTGTGAGGACAATGGGTGGACTACCCCTCTATTGTGAGAGGATAGAGGGGTTCAACTATTGACCCATCAGTTCCAATTTTTGTTTGACCACCGCGGTGAGAGAGCGGTTGGCTGTCCATTTTGACTCTGATCCCCCGAACAGGTGTGAGAGGCCTGTTTGTGGTGTGGAACTCTTTGGACACTGATACCTGGACCGTTTATTCTTAACCTAGGCACTTTACATCTGTGTAACATCTATCACCTCTGCCATATGACGTTTTTATTCCATCTCCACCCTCTATGAATTGTGATCTATTGTTTTATGGGTGTTTACTCACTATCGGAATTATGGGCCCTCAGGACTGCTCCCTTGTCCTCGAAGTGGCCCACTGGGTTATCGACAGCTTACCTTAATGACGGATCCTGGGATCCCGAGAGGTGGCATGGCTCGACCAAGGGGTTAAATTTTAAATTTGGTTTTAAGGGACGACTTTTAAATTTTTTAATTTGGTGTTTTAATGGGTTAGGGAGGAGGGTGGGGGTTCAACCCTTGTTGTCAGAGTCTGGTTTATCCAGGCCGGAGAGGGGTCTCGTAGTGGAGGGGCAGGGTGAAGGGGCCATGGGGTCCACGCTGGGCAGGGAGGGATTAACAATCCCTAGGGTGATCGGTTATGGCAGGAGTGGATGAGACAGAGGGCCAAATTATGTGCTGGGAGCACACCCCCGCTGTTTGCGAGCGGTGGTGCACTCCGACCCTCAGGTCTCTGCCCGCTCCCCCTGGGGTCCTGGGAGTTGTGGTCCCTGGGCTTAGGCTGGTGTATGTAAATGCCAGATCCGTGGTTAATAAGGCACCCCTCCTCCGTGAACTTATTGAGGAGGAGGCTGTGGATCTGGCATGTATTATGGAGACCTGGTTGGGACCAGAGGGGGGTGTCCCTATGTGTGATCTATGTCCCCCAGGTTTCTGGGTGCTGCACCGGTCACGAGCTCAGGGAAGGGGCGGAGGAGTAGCCATTGTTATTAGGGAGACCTTGTTTCCAAGGGAGGCCACTGTCCTGCAGATAGGCGGGTGTGAGTCCTGAGGTTGGGCCCGGGTGGTCGGTTGGGTCTGTTGCTGACGTACCTGTCCCGCAGCTGCATTGCAATGGCCCTTCCTGATCTGCTAGACGCCCTCTCGGGAGTGGCGGTGGAGTTTCCCAGGCTTATTGTCCTGGGGGACTTCAACTTGCCCTCTCTGGGAGTGGCGTCTGGTTTGGCTCGGGAGTTCTTGGCATCCATGACAGCCATGGACCTGACCCAGGTGATTCAGGGACCCACCCATGAGGGGGGGAACATGCTCGACCTGGTTTTTGTCTCGGGACAGTGGTGTAGCGATCTGGGGGGTGGATCTCCGGTTACCCTACCCCTATCATGGACAGATCACTGTCTCCTGAGGCTGGTCTTCCAATCGGCTGCCCCTTGCTGCTGGGATGAGGAGCTGATATGATGGTTCCGCCCCAGGCACCTGATGGACCCGGAGAGGTTTCAGATGGACCTGGGGTCCTTGCCCACCTCCCTCGACCACAGCCCAGCCGAGACCTTGGTGGCTGCCTGGCAACAGGCGGGCTCGGCAGCACTCGACCGGGTTGTCCCCTTGCAGCCTCTTCCTCACCGCAGACCTCGTTTGGCTCCTTGGTTATCGGAGGAGCTTCGGGGGATGAAGCGGTGGAGAAGATGCCTGGAGAGCAGGTGGAGGACTAGTCATTCTGAGTCTGACCGTGTCCAGCTAAGAGCCTATATTAGGACTTACCTGGAAGCGATTAAAGCAGTGAGGTGTGCTTACTTCTCCGCTCTGATGCGTCCGCAGATGATCACCCTGCGGCCCTGTTCAGGGTCACTCGCTCCCTCCTGCATTTGGAGGAGAGGGGGGACCCTTTGCAGGGCAGAGCAGAGGAATTTAGTCTACATCTGGCGGATAAGATTGCTCAGATTCGGGCCGGCTTGGACTCTGACTGGCAGGGTTTAGATGATGGAGTGGCGATGAGTCTTGTGGATTCTATCTGGGTTGAGTTTGACCCTGTCTCCCTGGATGAAGTGGACAGGATCATGCGGAGGCTGTCTTCCACCACGTGTTTATTGGACCCGTGTCCTTCCTGGTTGGTTTATGCCTCCAGGGAGGTTACATCGTTGGCTCCAGGCAGTTGTCAACGCCTCTTTGAGTGAGGGGGTTTTTTCCGCCGCCTTGAAAGAGGCGGTGGTGAGACCCCTCCTCAAGAAGCCTGCTCTGGACCCAACCGTTTTGAACAACTATCGTCCAGTCTCCAACCTTCACTTTTTAGCGAAGGTTGTCGAGAGCATGGTGGTTCAGCAGTTTCCGCTGTTCCTGGAGGAAACTGATTATCTTGACCTGTACCAATCGGGTTTCAGGCCCGGACACAGCACGGAGACAGCATTGGTCGCACTGGTGGATGATCTCTGGAGGGCTCGGGACAGGGGTTTTTCCTCTGTCCTGGTCCTTTTAGATCTCTCAGTGACTTTTGATACCATTGACCATGGTATCCTTCTGGGGGGGGTTGGGAGTGGGGGGCACCGTTTTACGGTGGTTCTCCTCTTACCTTTCGGGCCGCTTGCAGTCGGTGTTGGCAGGAGAGCAGAGATCGTCTCTGAGGCCCCTCACTTGTGGGGTGCCCCAGGGGTCGGTTCTCTCACCTCTCCTGTTTAATATCTACATGAAACCACTGGGCAAGATCATCCGTAGTTTTGGGGTGAGGTATCATCAATATGCAGATGATACCCAGCTTTATATCTCCACCCCAGACCAGATCAGTGATGCTCTCTCCGTGATGTCCCGGTGCCTGGAGGCGGTGCAGGCCTGGATGGGGAGTAACAGGCTCCAGCTCAATCCGGCCAAGACTGAGTGGCTGTTCTTACTGGCATCTTGGTTTCCACTGGATGTGCCATCTTTGGTCATGGGGGGGAAGGTGTTACCCCCCGTGGATAGGGTGAGGAATCTGGGCGTCCTCCTGGATGCAAAGCTCAATCTGGAGGAGCAAGTGGGAACTGTGGCCAGGGGGGCTTTTGCCCAGGTTCGGCTGGTTCGCCAGCTCCGCCCTTACCTGAACCGAGATGCCCTTCGAACGGTCACTCATGCACTCGTCACTTCCAGAATCGACTACTGCAACGCTCTCTACATGGGGCTACCCTTGCGGATTACTCGGAGGTTGCAGCTGGTGCAGAATGCGGCCGCGTGGGCTGTGATGGGGGTATCCCGATACTCCCATGTTACACCCCTCCTGCGCGACTTGCATTGGTTGCGGTTGCCTTCGGGTTTCCTTCAAGGTGTTAGTAACAACTTATAAAGCCCTAAATGGCTTGAGTCCAGGGTACTTGCGGGAACGCCTCCTGCCAGCATCACACTCCGATCGCCCCGTGCGCTCCCACAGGAGGGGCCTCCTGGGAATACCGTCAGTTAGGCATTGTCGGCTGGCGGTTCCCAGGGCCAGGGCCTTTTCTGTGGGAGCGCCCGCCCTATGGAATCAGCTCCCTGCGGATCTTCGTTTGGCCCCTGATCTCCGCTCCTTTCGTCGAGACCTGAAGACTTGGCTGTTTCAGCAGGCCGGCCTGGATTGACCCGGGGGTGGCTGGTTTTAATTGTATTGTTATTATTGTAATTTTAATTGTTTTTAATTCATTTTAGTAATTTATAGACTTGTATTTGTTTAATATTTTTATTGTAAATGTATTCTTTTTTATATGTTCGCCGCCCTGAGTCCTTAGGGAGAAGGGCGGCATACAAGTCTAAATAAATAAATAAATAAATAAATAAATAAATAAATAATAATAATAATATGAGTTTTGCCCCATTTTACAATCTTTCTTGTCACAGTTGTGAATCACTGCAGTTGTTAAGTTAGTAGTACAATTGTTAAGTAAATCTGGCTTTCCCAATGATGTTGCTTGTCAGAGGGTTGCAAAAGGTGATCACATGACCCCTGGACACTGCAACTGTCATGATACATGCCAGTTGCTAGGCGGCTGTATTTTGAGCACATGACCTTGAAAATGCTGAAATGGCCATAAGTGTGAAAAATGTGAAAAATGGCAATAAGTCACTCTTTAACTTTAAATGTTGTAACTTTAAATGGTCACTAAATGGATGGTTGTAAGTTGAGAACTACCTGTAACTGCAAGGGGAGAGCCAGTTTGATGTGGTTATTTAAGATTCTGGGCTAGAAACTGGGAGATTCAGAGTTCTGGTGTGGTTTTAGGCATAAAGACAGATGGGTGTTCTTGGGCCACTCACTCTCAGACCTCGAAAGATGTAAGCAAGCCACTTTTAAAATATTGCCAAGAAAACCATTTTTAAAAAGTTGCCAAAGCAATCACTAGGAATCAAGACTGACTCAAAGATGCAGAGATACTCTCTCTCTCTCTTTCTCCCCCCCCCTCTCTCTCTCTCACACACACACACACACTATATGCAAGCGACATTCCAAATTTGGGTGCTGAGTCTTAATTGCTTCTAAAGTTCTAGGGTCAAAGAGGAGGATAGATTATTTCAGGCAAAAATGTAGTTTCTGCAGAAATAACTAGGTTTGTAAAACTAGTTGTAAGCTTGAATGGAAAGTAACAGTATATACACAAATAATTTATCCCTGCATAGCAGCTTCAGAATTACTTTACTTGGCTTTTAGATGGACATATTTAGAAAGTTAAGATAAAGTTTACAGCATATCAAAATGCCAAGTTACTGTGGAGCAAGGACTCCTATCAGTTCTTGCAGATCCATATAATTGATGGAGAAAAGGGAGGCATAAAAGCACTTTGTTATGGTTGGGAGGTGAGACATCATCAGAATATTTTAGGAGTATAGTTTCTGCAGTTTAGCATAGCTGGGACCATCTCTCAGGAATTGAGTTGGTTTGTAACCTTTGTGTCCTCTACTCCTTGGTTTTGTAGCTGTCAATTCATTTGAGATTAAAAGATAATGTTCTCTTCTAGAATGGTCATCTGTGTAATTTTAAGAAAATAGTTTGCAACTAAGTACTAAACATAAACAAATGAAAGTAGAGCAGAGGACTTGAAGTTCGAGCTGCCAATCAACACTTACCGGTAGTATTTGGGCAGTTGATTGTCATGCTCCACTATGTTAACAGCCATACAGGTCATTTAACCATATTTCCACAATGACAAATTGATAATATTTTTACTTAAAATTATATCAATCAATATATGCACATTTCTGTTTTTTGTACAATACTTGGCCTCTTCATACTTTGCTATAAGTTAGATCAGGAGTGTCAAACTCGATTTCATTGAGGGCCGCGTCAGGGTTGTGTTTGAGCACTCTACTAACGAAAATGAGCTCCCGAACTCCATTTTTGGCTGGAATGGCCTCCTGCAACCCTCTGCCAGCGAAAATGGAGCTCACAAGGACAGTGCCTGGCCCACCCAAACTCCGTTTTCACTAGTAGAGGCACTGCGGGCCAGTCCTTTGCTGTTTTCAGGGTGGCCTTAAGGACCAGATCTAAGCACCTCATGGGCTGGATCCAGGCCCCGGCCTTGAGTTTGACACCCCTGAGTTAGATATTTGAACTTTAATTATTTGGACTGATATTTGGAGTCTCAAAACAGCTTCAGCAGATTTCTGTATGTCAGGAGTGTTGGATATTGAAGCAGATTGTGTGGATGTGTAAATATTCCTGAGCTTCTGTTGGTTCTTTCCTTGTCTAGTGCAAAGGTGATTCTTTAAAACTTCAAGACCATTTTTATCTAGAACAGCATTTTTCACTGTGGCAATTTGAAGGTTGGAGACATCAACTCCCAGAATCCTTCAGTCAGCCAAGGAGTTTCTGGTCCTCCCAGAGTCTTCATTGAAATTCGATCTGTGCTCACTGCCGAGCCGCCGAGCCAGCTGGCTTTGGGGCTAAGCACCCCATAGAGGTGGTGAAGAGAGGGGAGACTGCTAGCAGGGTCGAGGAGAGCCGCATCTCTTCTCCCTAGCTGGCTTTTACTCCTTTTCCCAAGGGGCTGCAGCGGTGGTCAGAAATGGCCACCTCAAAGAAGAACCTGACCGGACAAGATCATGCAGGAGGAAGTTGGAAAGAGAAAGTTTGACTGACCAGGAGAAACTACCCATTTAAGGTAGCTTGAATTTGAGCAACAAAGAATAATACTATCCCTAAAAAAGACTTTTTAAAGCAGTGAAAGGAAAGTTAAGGGAAATAATTGTTTTTTCTTCCTCTTTAAAACTGACAGTTCTAATAGACTTTAAAAGTTAAGAAGAAGAGATTTGAATAAGAATTGATGTTAATCCTCTTTGACATTAATAGGCTATTCTTAGCTGAAAATAAAGTGTCAAAGGGATAAAGACTCTTGAATAATCAAGAAGCCTTTTAAAAAGAGAGAAAGCAAGCAAGGAGGAAAACAAAAGAGGGTGGAATCTGGAAAAAATGGAGGATACCACCTGGAGCTAAAAAGTATTGAGAGTGAAAGACTTGAAAAGGATACAACTTAGCTGCAATCCTGTTACAAGATAACAAAGCCCCTCGAAAGAGAAAGTGAGAAAAGAAGCAAAATAGACTACTGTATGATTTTTGGAATTTTTTTTTTTTAAATTACATTTATATGCTGCCCTTCTCCGAAGACTCAGGGCGGCTTACAATTTCTGGGATACAACCCAGTGTGCTCAGCAATAGCCTTCATTCCATTGTATATGCCTGCTTATTACTAAGCGGCATTTTTACAAGGTCAGCTAATTGCCCCCAACAATCTTGGGTCCTCAATTTACCTACCCTGAGAGGATGGAAGGCTGAGTCAACCTTGAGCCTGGTGGGATTCGAGCTTACAATAATTGTAGGCAGCTGGATCTTAAGAGCAGGCATTTAACAGCCTGAGCTACCAAGGCTCTTTATACCAAGGAATTTTGGCAGTGGATCCTAGTGAAATGGACTAAAGTTAACTGGGGGTTGTTTAAAAAAAAAACTTTTCAAAATGCCATCACTCCTTGAAGAACCTAAAATGATACTTAAAGAATATAAAGAAGAAGCACAAATGAAAGGAGAGACTTTTTGTCCTGCATTTCAATTTATGGAAATGGAGATTCTGAAATATCAAAACCAACAAGAAACATTTGCTGAACAAGAAAGGCGGGACGAAGAAGAAGCCATCTTTAATGACCAAGCAGTTTTAAGTGTGATAAAAAAGGAAAAACTGAAGCAACAACCAAAAATAATTATAATGTCAGAAAGAAGCAGAAGGGGGGATCTCAAAAGGGAGATTTGGACAGAGAAGGGAACAAGAAAGAGAGGGAAAAGAAGAGGGGGGATGGAAAGGAAAAGAAGCTATAAAGGATTGGAACAAGATAGAAAGAGACAGAAAAAGCCTACATGGATTAAAGGCATTAATTTATTGAAGAGACACAGAGACAATGGTTAAAAGTTTAATTTAAAAAGAGAATTCTGCAAGGGTATGTGGGATAATATTGTTCTATTATTAAAAAATGTGTTAGATGTAATGGAATATTTCTTCTTAGTAATTAAATGATGTATAGAGGATAAGAGAACAAGGTTTCTAATGATTTAAAAATCTAAAAATTTAAAAGAAACATGAAAGGATTTAATGTTGTTTTTCAAATATAGTAATAAGTTAATATGAAATACAGATTATCAAAATGAATGATAATGGATGTTATTTGTTAATAAGATGGATATTAATATTAAAGGTGGAGCTGAATTTGAAATAGAAATATGTATTTTATATTTATGTATATCCTCTTTTTTTGTTTCTTGTTAAAGCATTTAATGTGTACTGGTAAGGGAATGTACCAAGCAGAATTTGGTTGATAGCTATGTTAGAAAATGATTTGTGAAGGTGTACTTTAAGTGTTAAGTAATAATTGAATAGATAATACTTAAAAGATATAAAGGTGTTATAACTCCAGCTTTAGCAATTACAGGCCAAAATATGTATAAGAAAAAAGGGTATGAAATTGTAAACAGGACAGATGAAAGTGTTAAAATATTAAATAGAAAGATATGGAAAACTAGAAAAAGAAATGTAATTGAAACTAGAAAAGAATGGAATAATGAAAAATAAGATTGTAGAAAGTAGAGAAATGGAAAAGCTATGGAAAAAAATTGTGAAAATGGATATAAGATATGGATTAGAATACATAAGATGAATATGTAATTAAATTTATGTCTGCATGGAGAAGTAATAACCCGGGGACACACTGTTTTCAAAAAAAGATGTTTTATGTTCTTTATGTGTTTGTTTGTCTATGTCTGTTTTCAAAAAATAAAATTTTATTAAAAAAAAGGAAGGAAACTATAAGGAAAATTAGCTGAATATTATCTCAAGTGTGGTTCTGGTCAGACCCACATATATCACAATGGCCATGTGGGAAAAATTAAGTTTTACTGTAATGCAGTTATTTATGTTTTAAACAGAGGAAATACATAATAAGAGAAATTAGACAAAACAGAGCTTGAATTTGGAATGGATCTGGCATTCTTAATTGTTATTTTGAAGCGTTAGTACTTAATATGTATTTTGGGTCCTTAATTAGGTTTTCCAAGGGCCCTAACTTGATATAATGCATCAGGTTCAATTTTTCAGTTGGCGTTCACTTTAAAGAACAAAAAAGCAGTTTAATACTGAGAGAAGACTTTTATCTCATAAGTAGGAGCCAGTATTCTTTTTGAATTATAATCATGCCCTTGAGAGATTGCAGGATGCCAAGCAAGAACTGTATTTATTTCTTGCAAAGATAAATCATGGTCTTCTATTTTTCCAATGCCAAGTTATTCAGCAATTTGGGAAGGGAATTAGTCTATTCAACCTTAATTCCTTTGAAAGACATGCTAGACTTACTGGGCAAAATATTTCCTGGAGAAGCTGTTGAGCCAATCCATGTAGGAAGTTGAACTGAAAGAAACTCGCTCCTTCTGTAAAAAAAAAAATTACGATGAGGACTAATTCATTGGCTAAGGGCCATACTAATGCTGTTAATATATTTACAGTATAAAGAAAAAAACCTTAACATTACAGTATATATTCCTTTTCTTATATTTTTCCCATTGTGTTATAGTGATCTTTATTATATGTCACTAATTATAAAGAAAATGAAAAATATATTAATGGCATGAACATAACAAATACATTTATTAAATAAAATAAAGGTAACAAACATAAATGACAAATAAAACTCTTTTAACAGTGAAATAGACTTCTGGCAAGCAGAGCAATGATATAGGGCTATTCCAATTAGCTGCTTAGCTAGCAGAGATCTTATCTACACCAATATATGCTTTTATTACTAGGTTGATAATACCAGTATCTGTTTCAAGGACATATCTAGAATGATATAATCTGGGAAACCCATCCTCCAAGGCCTGCCTAAATCCTATTTTTTCTCTCTTACGATGAACAGAGAGCTATTTCTTTTCTTCAGCCTTTTTTCTTTCTTTCTTTTTCTTCTCTTTCATTTTGCCTGGCAGAGTCTGTCCTTCCTTCCTTCCTTCCTTCCTTCCTTCCTTCCTTCCTTCCTTCCTTCCTTCCTTCCTTCCTTCCTTCCCCTGATAGAGAGACTCTCATTAACTTGACCGTCTTCCTTATCCAAGTTTTTTTCTCTCCCCAGGACAACTCAGCATGTGGCCTTCCTTCCCTGGCAACGCCTTGCCTTCCTGCTGCCCTGCCTGGGGAGCTGAGTGACATTTACAATTCCATGGATTGTGGGAGTGGAGAGGTGTCCATAGACAGTGCTGCTCATTTTCTGAGGGTGCTGCCTTTGGAAAGTAGCCTTGGGTGTCTCAGAAAAGACCTTGGAGGGCTGCATGTGGCCTACAAACTATGGCTTTTTGACTTCTGCTATAACAGTGTTTCTGAATTTTGGCAAGTCTCCAGCATGCTGGCTGGAGAATTCTGGGAGTTGTAGTCCACCAGTCTTGAAATTGCCGCGGTTGAGAAACACTGTACTATATAATAGTCTTTGGCTGCTTTCAAAAGTAATACTTCTGCAATTTTTCAGTGCGTAAATCAGACAGAATGAAAGTGGGACAACAGTGAACAAGCAACATTGTTTTTAATGTATGTTTAAATAGCGTTTAGCTTCATCACTCAAAGTCCCTCTGTTAACAGTACTGCATTCACAAAATACTTCTCCCAAATGTTTTTGAAGCGTTCAATCAATTTTCTGCCAACAAAAACAGCTACATTAGAATCTGTTTCTGATCTAGGTGAAAGTGAATGAAACATTGACTACCATGTTGCAGATGACTGCAGTGTTAAACTGTCAGAAGCCTCAAATGGAAATATTCATGAGAAAAAGCTAGAAAGTTTGTGATTTTAATTTTAAAGAAGGCAACTGTGGAGTACATGATTGAAATATGTAAAATTATATATAGCATGAAGAAAGTTGGAAAGTCTTTTTTTCTTCTTTTCAAATATTAGGACCAGAGATCATTCAATATAGCTAATTAGATTTTGAAGAGAGAAACCATTCCTTGACAGCATAGAATTCATACACGGAATTTTATAATCAAACAAAATCTATGTCTAAAGGAAATTGGATGGATGTAGGGAAAACAGTTTTATCAAGGGCTACTGGCTTGAAGATGTAATATTGTCTCTGGATTAAGGCTGGCATGTTTCCAAATACCAATTTGGCAATGGAACAGTGGTAGGAGAGGTGTGTGTGTGTGTGTGTCCTGCTTGCAAACACTCTGAGCATCTGGATGGCAATGTCAGAAGCGACACTGGACTAAGATGGACCTCTGTCAGAACAAACAGGGCTGTCCTTACATTCTTAGGATATAAATATATATTGACATTACAAAGAACATAACTAGCTGTCATTTTTTTCCTTTTGTGTGGAAGGGGAAAAGCCTTGGAAACTAAGAGAAGATCTTCCATCATAGCTGAATAGTTAAATAGATAAACTGAAACTTTATCTATGTCTATCAATGAAGTTTCTTCCATAAATAGAAACAAGAAGATGCATACTTCTCTTTCTACTACCAGCTTTTGTGTGTCCTTATAACTTCCCATTTTGAGTGTGCAAACAGGAAGAGGCCTACAGGGTAATGGGTAACATTGCATTATGACCCTTAAAGATCATTACGGAACGCTTAGTCTGAAGCGGAACAAATATATCAATGCATCACCAAATTTCTTTCCCTGGTTACATTTGCTGAGACACTTGGTGTAGCTACCTGCTACTTACAGGAATCTTTTGAAAAGTATTAAGCAGTTTGCAGTTTCCCTTTCGCATTGAAAGGATTGCAGTATAGACAATATTTTGAAATTAGCCTTTTCTTGTACAATATATCTTAGGTATGTCTTGCATGAGATGTACATTTTTAATGTCTCTCTTTCATATGTATATATGTGTGTATACATACTCTTGTATATATACTCTTGCCAACAGAGAGGGCCTATTGTGAATCCCGTCAGTCATTAAACTCTGATTATTGGGATCCAGAACAGCCTTCTCTTCTGTAGTACCTTTCGTTTGGATCATCCTACCCTCCAAGGTGATATCTGTGTCCATCCTCCTATCCTTCTGTTAGAGCCTGAAGACCTAGCTCTGCTGGTTGGCTGGGGATTAGTGGGGTAGAACCATACTGATGGTGCATACTATATTGATAGCAAACCCCACCTCTCTTCTTGTTCCCTACTTCCCCATTCACCCATCTTTTATCCTATTGTTTTTGCTCATTGTTTCTTTTTCATTGTTTATTCTATTGTTCCATTATGTTTGTACTCTTATATTTACACATCTTTTCATTTCCATTGTTATTGTTATGAGCTACCTAAAATAGCCCCGTGGTGAGATAGGTGACATAAAATTAATATAAAATAATGTAAAACCATCAAACACTCACATCTGCCTATACCAAGTCCTTGGGAAGGACTTGATAGGGGGATTAAAAATGCCAAATCCAGTATAAACATCTGGCTGACTATGCGAAAAACCATTACTCTGATGAGCTTCAGGATATGGACTAATAAAGAAGGATTCTAGGGCAGTGTCTGGCAAATGAAGACCTCCAACAAACATTGTGAGAGTTAATGATTTGTAAGCTTAGTTGGTATTCTGGTTCTACCATGGAGAAAAGTTTGTTTCCGAAAAGTTAAATGTGACACAAAGTTCACTTCAGAATTTGAATTTGTCTTCCAAAGCCAGAAGATGGGAGTAACTTGGTACCTGCGAACACTTTTCACATTACTCTTTCCTCATATGTTTCTAAAAGGTACTGTGTGTCTTAGCTTGCTGACCTACAATTTTGTTTTAGTCTGCTGTTGTGAAACAGCTTGGGACAATAACAAACAAACTTACCACAGAAAAGAACAGGCATTCTGATTCCATATGTAAAGTGCAGCCTGTGGAAATAGCTTTGATTTTACTTTGTTCAGGATAAGAGTAATTCATTATCAGGCAGCTTGGATACTAGTCTCAAATGTTTGGAGATCATGATAGTCTATTGAAGACTGTCTTTCCAGTTTCCTTTGTCAGAAATCTATTGTTGGAAAAAAACCCCAAATGGATCTGAAATAAAATGCTTCAGTATATGATGGTTTCTAATAAAGAATTAAACCTGTTTATCTGATCAGCACTAATCCCTGACTATATATGTATGCATACTGTAATTATGAGGATTGTTGGTTGTTTATTTATCTATTTTCACACAGTTCTTGCTTTTGTTAACTATATCAGCCCTGAAGGAGTTCATGCAATTCTTCCTGCTTTTCAATTACAGAATTTATGGAATTGTAGTTTTTATTAAAAAAGCAAGTTTAAGAATTGTTTTATAGATTGTAATAAAGTCTATGCAGATTGCTCATATAGAGCAGTGGCCCCCAACACTTTTGGCACCATGGATCCGTTCTGTGGAGAAAGTTTTTTTTCACGGACCGGAGGGGCATGGTTTTGTGTGCTGCTTGCATCCCACAGATGGGTTTTCACTTGTTTGCGTGGACTGGTTGCTGGCATGCTGTGGACCGGTGGTTGGTCCATGGATTGGGGGTTGATACAGAGCTTCAGCAGCTGACAACACCTGATAGACCTTATCTTGAATCAGAAAGTTAGTTTAGTCAGTCTTGATTAATATTTGGGTGGGACAAGTTAGGAAATACCCAGACTATAAATCAGACTTAGAAATATCCAGGGAGCAAACTACTAATTCCATATTATTGAAAAAAACCCGACTTATTCCATATCAATGAAGTCACTAGGACTCAACCTTTAGAATGAAAGAGATAACCCTACAGTTGTTGTTATTTCTAATGACCCTTCCTGAAGCTTTCTCTGTTTTCAGTGGTTTGTTTGTTTATTTTTCACATTTCTGAACTGCACATATCCCTCAAAGGGGGTCTCTGAGCATTATGCTTCCCTGGGATCCCCATTCTTGCCATATATTTCAGAACAGTTTTTCAAGGATTTTTGGGAAAAAGAAAAACAGCAACATGTAAAGGCACATTTTTAAAAGGTTATAATCAAGTCCCATTATAAATTTAAACTTCATTTTCTAAACGTGTTTGAATTCGTTGGTCTAAAATAGTGGTGGCTAACCTTTTTGGGCTCCTGTGCCAAAAACTGTGTATGCGCTTGCACTAGCGCACTCATGTGCCAGCACCCAGAAGGCAATGCGCACGCCCCCCCCATACCCTGCACATGCGTACACAATCTCCCCCTCCCCTCACCACCCCCTTACCTGCACTGCTTCTCACAGCTGATTTTCGGCCGGTTTGAGGCCTTTTTTGGTCTCCCAGAGACTTGAAAAAAGCCTCTGCAGGCTTTGCAGGCTGAATAATTTATTTATTTATTTATTATTTATTATTTGGACTTGTATGCCGCCCCATCTCCGAAGACTCGGGGCGGCTCACAACTAAAACAACAACAATTATAAATAATTAAAAGGGATTAAACCAGTGACAAACCCAATAATAGTTAAAATTTAAAATAATTTAAGAACCCCCGTATTCGGTGGTTCCGGTATTACAGTTTGCCTGCTGCTCACATGCTGGCACAAATGGCTCTGCGTGCCACCTGTGGCACACATGCCATAGGTTCGCTATCATGGGTCTAAAAGCTTTCTGAGTTCAGCCAGCCTGAAATGGATGGTTATATTAAATCTTAATAAAGATGATGATGATAGTTATAGCATGTTGGGATTTGATGGTTATTTTGGAGCCACATTCTGAGATGGGACAATATTCTATACTGTGGCTGGGGGAAATATCACAATGATATTTTCCTACAACTGTTGTTAAAATATTACACAATATCATTTGAAAACCTATTAGGTATTCTATTAAGGCACTTGCATATTTAAGAAGTGATATATTATTTGTATTTTTTTTTTGTTTAGCTTGGCATTGCAGCTGGTTTCCTCCTCCCCCCGGTTCTGGTTCCCGATTTGGAAAAGAAGGAGGAGCTGGCTTACCATATTGGCATCATGTTTTTTATCACAGCGGGTGTGGCAACAGCACTTTTCATCTTAGTTGTCTTTGGTAAGTAAAAATAAATAAATGTAGTTGAAGATTGGGTATAGGGAGCAGCTAAAGTGGGTGCTGAATTACTGGAGTATCAGTTCCAGACTGGGAGTTATACAGATCTTGAGAGAAACCAGAAATGAGATAAGAGAGTTAGAGTGATTGTTGGGAAGGACAATGATGCCTTTAAAAAGTCTTCATTAAGTGCCAAATTGTACAAAGGATTGACTTCAAAATGGGCACATGAACACAACAGATGCCCAATAGAACAAAAATCTGGTGGAGAAGAATGAGAGCCAGGTTTTTTTCATTTTTGGAAACAGTCAATCTCTTGAGTCTAAACTGTTTGCTAAATACTATATTATGCCAATCCCAAAGGTGCTTTTTCAGGAGGCAGCTGGGCTTTCCTGAATAGTGGTGAGTACCCTGAGGACACAGATAAACTTCCAAGTGCTTCAATGACCCTCTAAAAGGATGCAAATGACCAGCAGTTTGCAAGGAATATAAATCCTTCCATTCTCAACTATCCTGTCAGAGCTGAAGAAGCTTCTTGGATAGAAGCGAAAAGTCTTCAAAGAAAAAAAAATCCAGAAAGTCCAGTTGCCTCCTGAAAAAGCACCTTTGGGACAACCATGACCTTGGCTTAAAATGGTTGAGTGCTTATACTTTATTTTCAGTTGCCTTTTATTTTAATTTATTTTAATCCGTGGTTACTGCTGACATAATCCTGCCGACATCGAATGCCAACCGCCCTGTGCGAGCACATAGGCAAGGACTCCTTGGGGTCCCGTCGGCGGGCCAATGCCGGCTGGCGGTCCCCCGACAACGAGCCTACTCTGTCGCGGCCCCTGACCTCTGGAACCAACTCCCCCTGGGGCTCCACCTGGCCCCTGACCTCCACACCTTCCGCCATGATTTGAAGACCTGGTTGTTTGACCAATCCGGGCTGTGACCGTTTTTTGACCTTTTTTTCCTGGGTGGTGGTGGTGGCTTTATAATTTTAATGTATTTTAAATTTGTTTGGGCTTGTAATTGGGTTTAATATTTTTTTAATTATTTATTGTTGTCCTGTTTTAGCTGTGAGCCGCCCCGAGTCTTCGGAGATGGGGCGGCATACAAGTCCCAATAATAAATAAATACTCATTTCTGGTTCTTCCTTTTTTTTTCCTTTAGTGTTTCAGGAAAAGCCTCCATATCCTCCAAGTCCAGCCCAGGCTGTGATTCAGGTGGCAGCTCCAGATAAATATTCCTATTTGAAATCCATAGTCCGGTTATTTTCTAACGTTAACTTTGTGCTGTTGATAGTCACTTACGGTAAGATCTCTTGATTGGAAGAATCATATAACATGCCACTTTTTTCATGTTTGTCATTTCATCTACCTGCCAGCATCTTAGTTTACAAATAAGAGGTTAAACAGTTCCCAAATAGGAAGTTTCTTAAACAAATGTATTTGTTCTCAAAAGAAGTTAAAGATATAATTATATGAAAATTACTCTAAACACTTGCATATCAAAGCATCAGTTTTACCAAGGCAATCTGCTGTTAATTTGTTAATTTGAAGAGGAGACAATTCAGTTCCTCAAATGTGATCAGGTATTTAGCTTTTTTTCTTCTCCTGCCTCTATGGGAGAGCAGCTGTCTTTATTAAGTCATTTTTTCAGATAGCTTTTCAATGTTCACAGATGCAGTTAAATAGTGTTACTTTAGCTTTAAATATTCATGTACAATAACACCACATTTTCACAACTGCACATGGGAACTACTCAGTGATAGGATTCAAATTTTTTTACTACCGGTTCTGTGGGCTTTGTTTGGTGGGCATTGCTTGGCTTGGTGAGCGTGGCTTGGTGGGCGTGGCAGGTGAAGGATAATGTAAAATTGCCATTCCCTCCCTACTCCTGGGGAAAGGTTACTGCAAAATCCCATTCCCTCCCCACCCCACTAACCTGCTTTCCAGCTCTGTTCTCCTCTTCAGGGCAACCAAAGAAGACCCAGCCAATTAGCTGGGACTCAGGATGCAGAGAATAGATGGGGGTGGGGCCAGTCAGAGGTGGTATTTGCCGGTTCTCTGAACTACTCAAAATTTCCACTATTGGTTCTACAGAACTGGCTGAATACCACCGCTGGAACTACTCCTTCATAAAAAAAAATCCATGTTACATCCAAATCAGTATTCATACTGTATTTCATTTCAGTTTGGAAAGGGAGAAATTGTACTGTATAGATAAAATGCACTAAGAATACTGATTTGGATGTATTCTGGTGGCTTATTTTGTTTATTAAAATGAGTGATATTTATATTTCATTTTACTTGCTTCTGATTCCTTTCAACCATTTTCTACTCTTCTTCATTTATATTAATAGTTGTTAAGTATCTTCTTTCAACTCATCTTGTTTCTTTGTCTTCAGACTTAATTATTGACTCTTTCTATTCTTTGTATTCCTGATCTCTCTCTCCACTCTGTTCTTTTGGTTTTTTCCCCATTCTTTATCACTTAAAATGTCATTCTTGCCATTGCTGCTCCTTTTTTTAAAAATCATTTTTAAATCATTATTCCTTTTTACTGAGAGGAAAGAAATATACAATCAACGCTAATCCTTGTTTTCTTATCTTTTGCTTGTTATACCATTTTATGATCATAAAGTTTAAAACATCTTTTACTGTTAAATCTGTAGAAAGTTTTATAGCTCTCTATTTTAAAACAGCAACTGTGAGAACAAAACCAAATCCTGTTTGCCATCTAGAATGCTTTAGGATGTTTGACAGCTTTCCGATAATGATAATGGAAGCACGTTTGTCCCAGAATTCCTATTATGCCCCTAGGAAGGTTTATATCTGTTGCCTTATCATTTAGATTGTTTCTACTGATAATTGGTCTGAAAACACGAAATTTAGGAATAAGATTAGTATGTGGCATTCAAAACTGCAACAGACTTGTTATTTGATACATCTAAGCACATAAAGCTGCAGTCAATATATTGAATTTGTGTGATAGTGACACTTTCGGAAGTGAATAGGTATTTTTTTGTTTAAAGAAAACTCTGGAAATTATATAATTATAAATAAAAAGTACCTTCCTAACCATTGTCTGTTGTGGGACTGCAACTGTGTATGAGTACCTTATGTCTCAGACACACTGTTGTCAGAGTTCTAGAAATTGTCCGTTTCAGTTAGTAACTCTGAGACAAACATATTCTCAAAGTGCTTTATTAAAACAGAAACTTGGCATGTCTGTTGTTAGTTGGACCGTGACTGGATTGATTATTTTTGAAATCGGAAATGGACCTAAGAATTTAGGTCCCAACTTCTTACTAGGAAGTTTCAATCTAAGATATTTGGTTGACAAATATACTTTTGTCTCCTACTTTAAATGGTGATTGGAGGGATCTATGTCTGCTTCCTTTTTGTAATCTTTTGCAGCTTCAGTCAAAGCTTTTTTCATGTTCTCCCAACCTTTTTTTAATGAGTTCATCCATTCTTCTACAGACATGGATGTAGGAAGTTCTCTAGGTAATTCTGGCATTGGGACAAATTCCATGCCAGTGTTGATTTGGAATGGAGTCAACCCTGTGCTGCTATGTATTGCATTATTATAAGCAACCTCTGCAAATGGTAATAATTCAGCCCAGTTTTCCTGTTGATAATTTACATAGCATCTAATGTATTGTTCCACCATGGCATTCACCGTCTCTGCTGCTCCATTGCAGGCCGGATGGATTGCTTAGGACAGGGGTGGCGAACAAGTTTGACAAAAGAGCGCATTTTAAACTGTGCATCAGAGACACACCACTTGCTCGCAGTTGTGGATGGGAGACGGGATGACCTAGGAAATCTCAGAGATCCCTCCTCAGAAGCAGCATAACAAAATCCAAACGTGGCAAAGAGCCACAGTATACAAAATAATATAATATAATAATAATATAATAATAATATAAGAGGCAAAAGTACATTCATTTGTACCGGAATGCAGCTCGAGAGCTGTTCCACCCCTGGCTTAGGATAACCCTTGGGAGGACCCAATAGACTTTAAAAACTCCCTCCAAAATTTAGCGGTAAATTGTACCCCTCTGTCTGGTATTATTCTACCGTGTTTCCCTGAAAATAAGACACTGTCTTATATTTTTTCTGGCTCCCAAAAACACACTAGCTCTTATTTTTGGGGTAGGTCTTATATATTTATGGTGCCAAATAGTGGGTGTGAGTGTGTAGGGGGGCTGTTTCACGGGTGCACAGTTGCTCCCTGAAAAGTCTTCCTGGAACTGGAGATTTACACTAGGTCTTATTTTCGGGGTAGGTCTTATATTAGGGCAGGTTTAGAAAATAGTGCTAGGTCTTACTTTCGGGGTAGGTCTTATTTTCGGGGAAACACGGTATGAGGTACTCCATGTAGTCTATAAATATGCTTCATGAACAGTTTTGCAAGCTTTTTTGCAGATGGAAGTCCTTTACAAGCTGTAAAGTGGGCCTGCTTAGAGAATAAGTCAATAACAGTCCAAATGATTGTATTCCCTCCACTATCAGGTAATTCTATGATAAAATCCATTGCGATTTCTTCCCATGGCTGTCTTGGTTCAGCTACTTGTTGGAGGAGACCAGGTTTTTTTTCCAGTTCTGTGTTTCATCGTGGCACAAATTGAGCAACTTTTTACATAGTCCTCGATGTCAGGTTTCATTTTTGGCCACCAGAACTGTCTTCTGACTAAATGTAGGGTTTTGAAGAAACCGAAATGTCCCCCCAGCCACGAGTCGTGGTTACGTTTTAGTACCATTAGTCTAGGGTTGCAGGTACATAAAGTTTAGTCCCTTTCCAAGCCAGTCCTTCATTGATTGTTAATTCAGGTTGATGTTCCACAAGCCAGGGATTGGTCAATAGGGCTGCTTTCAACTCTGTGGTCAGTTTGTCTTCAAGGCATTTGGGATTGCGGTTGGCTTGGCCTCGAGTGGTTACTTGGCCTGCCGATTGAGGTTCTGATATCAAAGCCTGTACTATTTCCTCTCGGTGACTGTCAGACTGGGGTTTCCTGGACAGGGTATCTGCCAATATGTTTTTCCCTCCGGGGATATATTTCAGGTTGAAGTTGAATCATTTGAAATATTGAGCCCAGCGGACTTGTTTAGGGGATAGTTTCCGAGGTGTCTTTAGTGCTTCAAGGTTTTTGTGATCAGTCCATGCCTCAAACGTCTCCTTCACCCCTTCTAGGAATTGCCTCCAAGTCAACAAAGCCCATCTTACTGCAAATGCTTCTTTCTTCCAGACCGCCCATCTTTGCTCTGTGTCCGTTAGTTTTTTGGACACATAAGTGCAAGGCATCAGTCGGTTCTGAGAGTCCTTTTGTAGCAGAACAGCTGCTACTGCCACATCACTAGCATCAGCTTGAACTATAAAAGGTTTGGTCGGGTCTGGGTGTTGAAGAATGGGTTCAGCTGCAAAAAGGGGTTTTAGAGTTTCAAAAGCTTTCTGACAGTTCATCGTCCAAGCAAGGGGTTGGCTGGGTTTTGGTTTGAGGGGGGAGGGCCCCATTTTTAACAAATACGTCAAAGGGAGAGGAATGAATTGTCTATAAAAGTTGGCAAAACCCAAAAGACTTTGAAGTTGCTTGTGTGTTTTGGGGGGGTTGCCAATCCAGTACGGCTTTCACTTTTTCTGGATCCATTTCAATTCCCTGGTTGGATATTCGGTAACCCAGGTAATCCAACGACTCCTTGTGGAATTTGCATTTTGATAGTTTTATGTATAACTTGGCGGCTAGAAGGTTTTCCAGCACTTGTCTGACCAATTTAATGTGTTCTTTGATGGTTTTGCTGAATATAAGCATATCATCCAGGTAGACTAGGACCCCCTTGTACAAGTGCGGATATAACACCTCATTGATTAGTTGCATAAATACTGCGGGGGCCCCTTGGAGTCCTAAAGGCATGACTCGGAATTGGAAACTACCTAAAGGGCATTTGAAGGCTGTTTTCCATTCATCTCCTTCTTTTATACGCACTCTGTAGTACACTTCTCTCAGATCTAGCTTGGTAAAGATCTTGCCTTTTGACAGGTGGTTTAATAAGTCTTTCATGAGGGGGAGAGGGTACATGTTTTTGACGCACAAAGCGTTTATGCCACTAAAGTCAACACATAATCTCAACCCGCCATCTTTCTTTTCCTTGAATAGCACGGGGGCAGCTAACCTTGATTTGGCAGGTTCAATAAAACCTCTGTCCAAATTGTCATCGATGTATTTCCTCAATTCGGTCATTTCAGCTGGTGTCATGGAATACATCTTTGGTTTTGGTAGTTTTGCCCCAGGTTCTAATTCTATGGCACAATCAGTTGCTCGATATGGAGGTAAAACATTACATTCCTCTTCACTGAATGCTTCAGCCAAGTCTCTGTGTTCTTTGGATATTTGGGGAGTACCTGGGAGAAGGCTTGAGGCTGTGGCTGCTGTTTCAGGTTTTGGATTCGAGTCGGGTGGTGGTTTCTTAGTGGGAGGAAGGGGGGCAGTGGGCCCACCCCAATAATGATTTTCCTGAATCCATCCTCCCACTTGATGGTAGGGGCCCATTTATCTAGCCAAGCAAGTCCCAATATGATCAACTCTGACATTCTTGGAGCCACTATAAAGCGTATGAGTTCACAGTGAGGAGCCATTTCCATTTTGACCAACTCTGTCAATTGGGTTGCTGGGGTTCCCCCAATTAATGTCCCATCCACTTGTTCAAATCTGATTGGGCGTCTTAGTGGGTTAGTCTTTATACTCAATTGTTCAACGATTGGAAGCCCCATAAGACATCTAGAGCACCCAGTATCAATGACAGCTTCTAGCTCCCCTGCCTCCCCTGTGTTAGGTACCACTAACTTGACTTTGACAGTAAAAGGTATGATGGGAGCACTCACCACTGGGTCATCTTCATCGGTCAGGTTCTCGGGGAGGTGGTGTTGGTCTGGAAGTTTGTTGCTCCCTTCTGCATAGAGAGGACCTTCCAGGATGTGCTTAGCAAACTGGCTAGTGTCAGGAGCTTTCCCTTGAATTTTTTGATCTCTGACAGCCATGGTAGACTTTGGTTGTGGTGCTTGTGCGGGAGCCAGACAGTCAGTTGCTCTATGGCCATCTTGGCCACAACAGTAACATCTTATCACTCTGTTGGGTCAGATGCGGGTGGCTTCAGCAGGTTTGGTCAGTGGTTGTCTGGTCACGGTTCTCTTAGGTAGGCCTTCCAGAAGGGTTTTTTTAATGTGGGTTGATATCGCAGTCTAGTCTGAGAGCGGTGGCATACCACGCTTGCAAAGTCTCTGGTATTCCCCTAATGTTACAGGCCTTCTTAACTTCTGGGTTAATGGCGTTTTTTAAAATAGTGTAAGGTCATTCTTTCAGGCCAATCCCTGAGATGGCTCGTGACCCTTCTAAAGTCCCAAATAAAGTCTGATAAGGGTCATTTTCCCTGTTTCATTTCCATTAACTTCTCTTCATTTTCTGCCACACTGTCTGGATTTTCAAATCTGAGTCTCAATAATCGAATAAATCCATTGACATCATGTAATTCTGGGGCTTGTTCATCATGTAGCTGGGCCATCCAGTCAGAAGCATCCCCTTCATTCATCCCATCTGTTATTGCAGTAATCAAATCGCACTCTGTCACGTATTGGTCTCCAAATTGGTCTATGTGGGACCAGGTTCAAGTGAGGAAGTAAGAAAAATGCTCATGGTGCCCGTCAAAAACAGCCTTGAACTGTATCTGGTCTGGTTTGGATCGTGGGTTGGGAGGTGGTACTGGCCTGGCACCTGCAGGTTGAGCTGGAATGAAAGGAACCTGACGAGATGCGTATGTAGATTGGGCAGGTCTTCTGAGGCCTGGTTGGGTATGTCTCTCTGTGAGAGGGGCCTCTGCAGGGTTGCTCCAATTGGGGGTTGAATGGATGGTTGCCATGAGGACGGTGGGTATTGCCTCATTCTCTGCCTGGGTGGAGGGGGAGTGACTGCTGTCTGCTGTCTGTGCAGATCCCCTTGTGGGTCATAGATTGCTGACTCCCCTTTGACCAGGGCTTTGTTGGCACTGGTGTCCATTGGCACTGAATCTACCCCTGGCCTGGATAACACCCCCCGGAGGGATACTTTCTGCAGGGGGTAAACTTCTTTCTGGTGTTGGAGAGGAGGACTTGGAGGTTGCAACATACCTCTTGTAGCCAGCACCTCTGGTTGCCGTGGGCTGTCACACTGGGCCTCTCCATCTGGACAATTTCCTCTTCCCTCATAACACTTGGGAAAGAGAAGATGGGCTGTGCCAGGCTCCAACTTGGACAGGTAGGTTGTGGCTTTGAGACAAAAGTCCCCACTTTTAATTGCTGGAATTGTTGTGGTAATTCTGCCAACGATTGCCTTCTAGAATAAATCGGGGGTGGTGGCCATGTTGAGAGGGTTCCGATCCAATTCTGATCCAATTTGGGCCTCACCCCTCCAGTCTGCTTCCTTTGCTATATGCAGAGGGTTTGTGAAGGACCTTTCCCCAGGCAGTCTGGTTAGCGTCGTTTGACAACTCCCCCATGAGTTGGAATGTCTTGGTCTGGCTCCTAAATCATGTCTCTCCTCTGCATCTCTAAATGCCTTCATTAGCTCCTCCAAAGGGGGCTGAGAGATTCAGCTAATGCTCTGGAGGGCCCTCCCCAAGCTCCCTCTACCTCACCTTCTGGGTTGGCTGAATTTTGGGCTTTCTTCATCGCTGAAAAAAATCCCTGGGGTTTTCAGCAACCCCTTTAGCTGAGTTTCGGAATAATGTCAGGGTTCCAGAAATTGTCCATTTCAATTAGTAACTCTGAGACATACATATTCCCAAAGTGCTTTATTAAAACAGAAACTTGGCACATCTGTAGAATTCTGAAACTTAAGTTTCCTCCCAGACTTCCCACAATACTCAATCAACACCCACCCCTTTTCTCCCACATCATAAATCATGTGAACCAATCACCCTTCAACTACAATTCTTGCTCCGCCATAGAGAATGACCTTGACAATCTTACGTATCTATTATGTCTACTGTAAATTATTCAAATAACAACAGCCCCCCTTCCATCCTCCATAGCTGTGTGGCAGCTTTTAAGAGGGATTTCAAAGCTGACAACTGTCATATTGCATCTCAGCCCTAAAGGTAGCTTACTTGACATTTCATCTTGAAATGGAGGAATTTTGTTCAAGTATCTGAAAAGGCAGCTCTTCTGAGATTTTTTTTGTTATTATTGTTATGTTGCCCAGCACAACATGAGTGAATTGATGGCTGTTTTTTTTAAAGCGTAAAAAACATTGGCATTACTATATCTGCATAGTATCCCCTTATTCCTTATATAAATTATACAACTAAATCAGGGAGTGATTTATTCAGATTGCCACATTTAGCACATTTTTTAAAGGAAACATTGATTGGTTCTGGCATAGTAGTGTTTGTAGAGGTCATCAAATAGGCAAGATGGTTGTTGCAACATCACTGCCCAGTTCTGCCCCTCTTGTGCATTGTCAACTTGACATATGCAAAGTGGCAGGACTTTGATTACAACACCACAACTGCTTTGAATGTCACTGTTTTGGAGTGTCTTTTTTAAAATTATTGGGTAGGTATGCCCTATCTGAGCTGTAAAAATGCAGACATCCAGTGTATAGCAGGAAAGACATACAAAATTCTCTTATCTTATTGTTCCCATCTAGTAATCAGAAATTTTGCAAATTAAATATGCTAATCCCAATTTTGATAGCTGTTGGCAGTTGGGTTTTTGCATAGTTCTGCATATATTGATACTTGTATGATTATTGCTTTGTGTAACTGACACTGTTATATAGAAAAAGGCAAAATCTGTATTTTAATATCATAATGATCCAAAACAATATGAAAGCTTTCAAGTTCTCCAGAAGTCTTCATCAACTAAGATGTTCAAACCAACAACAGCAGAGGACCAGTAAAGAGCACCAAAATCCAAAACTCAGGCCAGATCCTTCAGTAGCAAAGTCTGCAATTCAGAGTAAATCTCAAGCTTGATGTCTATGGAGATTCTCAGTCATCCAGGTCATGGTTGTTCCAATGGTGCTTTTTCAAGAGGCAAGTGGACTTTCTGGTTTTTCTTTGAAAATGTTTCATTTCTCATCCAAGAAGCTTCTTCAACTTCTTCAGAGTTGAAGAAGCTTCCTGGATGAAAACTGAAACATCTTCAAAGAAAAACCAGAAAGTCCACTTGCCTCTTGAAAGAAGCGCCTTTGGGATCTCAAGCTGATAATAGCAGACTGAACACATTTGTTAGTGTTAAGGTTCTGTTTAATATCTAGAAACAAAGAGTATGTTGTTCCCTATTAGTCCTGAAAATATAAAGAACATATTTATAGACTCTATTAGCACAAAGAATGGCAAAGTATGTTACAAGTCCCCAGTTTCTGCTCATTTCTCTGGGTCATTTGCCTCAAGGTTTTTTTTTTCTCCCTCTCAGAAGTTTTGTTTTAAAAAAAAGATAGAAGCAGTGCAAAGGGCAAATCTTTTGGTTGTCTCACTGTATAAGATGGCTTCTAGGAATGTGTACTGTCAGCTCTCTGCTTGCATTATCATTCTGTTGTTTGATCAAAGAGACTGATTACCAGAGGCTTTTCAAGTACATATAACAATATTAGAAATTTCCTGTCATGTCATCTGAACTTGGTCCTTTCCTCCCTTTGCCTGCAGTAAACTTTGAATAATTCCTACATCTTCATTGCCTTCTTGCAATTCTACTCTTCTCAGTTTTGAAGCTTTTAAAGTGAAATTGAAAAGCTGAACTGTGCTTTCATGCAATAACCCTATTGACAATGAATAATTCTTCCTCAGAATTCAGATCCCTCATGAACATTGCCAAAAGAGCAGTCCATTTCACTGAGCCTTTGAAAAAAATCTTATTCCCCATATTGAGCAGCATCACAGTCAAATTTTGACTGTGTCTATCTGTTCTCACATGCACCTTTAAAACTGCATTGACTCCTATGTCAAGTCCCTGCAGCTTTCTTGGCAAGATTAATCAGAAATGGTTTGCCATTGCCTCCTTCCTAGGCTGATAAACTGGCCCAAGGTCACTCAGCGAGACTAGAACTCACAATCTCCCAGTAGCTAGTCTGATGCTTTAACTACTATACCAAACTGGCTCTCCATTGAGGGCATACAATATTAAATTGGTTATGCAGATGCAATTTTTGAGACAGTTATTTGGATATCTTTTAATGCCTTCCAGTGAGTTTTGACTCCTGGTACCTGTCTGGACTGGTCCCTTCAGTTCTATTGGCAATGTGCTCACAGGCAAGACTTTGAAAGTAGTTTACCTCTAGGACTGACAAAGAGTAACTGGCTCAAAATCACCCAGCTGGCTTTGTGCCCAAGGTAGGACTAGAACTCATGATCTCTCAGTTTCTAGCCTAATGCCTTAACCATTACACCAAACTAGCTCAATGAGATGATACCATTATTTTATTTGGCATAAAGAACAAGCTATATTGTTATAGAATAACAGATGAGGATTGATCATGATTTCTGGTATAAACATTTGGAAACAATTGCTGTAGCCATGGTCATTAATTCACTGGTAAAGGTTAGATAATAAATCTGAATTGTGAGCAGTTTTAAATGCTTCTTAGGAGTTCTCTTTACAAATCCAATCTATTGTACTGTGCCTTGGGGATGCTTGAGCTGTATTTCTGTTAACACATTTGTTTCTTTCTGATTATATGAAAAATGAAACACAGCAAAACATTAGTATACTTAGTTTTAAGTAAATCCTTAGATCTAAGGGCAGTAACCTGGGAAAAGTCTATCAGATTCACAGAAACATTTTCTCACAGCCAAAGAAAACTTTTTATTTTATTTACAAGTAAAAAATAGGCTGCTAAAGTGCTAATGCTGAATTAATCCTGAACCGAAACAGAAAAGAACATGAAAAAACATGTAATAAAGGTTATAATTAAGAAATGTGTAGTTGATTCAAAATTGGGAGAAATGGCTAACACCCAGGAAAACAGAACAACATTGCAAACTAATCTGGACAAGTTGGAAGATTGGTTTGAGAGGAATGAGGTGTCCTTGAAGAGGAAAAAATGGAAGATATTACATGTATATGATCTCTGTTGTGCAGTGGTTAGAGTGCAGTACTGCAAGCTACTTCTGCAGCCAGCTGCCTACAATTTGGCAGTTCAAATCCCACCAGGCTCAAGGTTGACTCAGCCTTCCATCCTTCCAAGATGGGTAAAATGAGGAGCCGAATTGCTGCGGGCAATATGCTGACTCTGTAAACCACTTAGAGAGGGCAGTATATAAATCTAAGTGCTATGTAGGAAGGAAAAATGTAGGCTACACATAAAATGGGGATTCTTGACTTGTAACATCTGAGAAGGACTTACTTGAGATCATTGATAACAAACTGAACATCAGCCAACCCTATGAGACAGCTGCTAGAACAAGAATTTTATCATAGCACATTTAAACTTTATTCTCCTACTTTGCACTGGTGAGACCACAGCTGGAGTACTGTGTGCAGTTCTGTGCACTATATTTCTAGAAGGATATTGACAGGTTAGAAGAGATTCAGAGAAGGGCAAAAAGATGATGCAAGGTGTTGAAGATGTACCCTATAATGATAGCATGAGAAAACTTGAGATGTTTGATTTGAAGAAAAGGAGGCTTAGGAGAAGCTTGGCATCAGTGTTCAGATTTTATCAGTGTATCATAGAGTTGTTCAGGAACTATTTTCCACAGAAACAAAAAACAGAACTAAATGGGTTTAAGTAGCAAATAGCTAGATTTTGTTTAAATAGAAGGGAAAAAAGCTTGATGGTTAGTTCCATATAAGATTCTCTTCTATTGGATCTATACAACAGTCCATTTATGGAAGTTTTAAAGTAAGATTGAGAGCCAGCTTTTGAACATGGGTTAATTGGCTGCCTTATATTGCAGAGGTCTGGATTAGATGATCTTTTGCCCTTATAATAATTCTTTAATTCTCTAATTCTTCCAGTCTCAGCCAATCCACTCCCAGAGGCAGTTTCTGGGAGTTTACAAGCAGGAAGTTATTAGAAATTTGCATCAGAGTTTGGCTGGGGAATTTGGTTGGGGGAAGCTTTAAATAAGATGGTCAGTGAGAGAAATATTGTGATCTGCAAGATGATTGTGGTATGCAGTGGTTGTTTGATGACCCAAACTACATAAGCTTCTTATTGGAAAAGAAAGTGGGAGGTGAATAAAGAATTTCTACATTGCAGTGCTAGGAAAAAAGATGATTTTTGGCAGGGCACCTGAAATTCCATAAATAAAGAGAACATCTAGAACGAGAAAAACTCCCTTTCAAAGAGGCAAACTTGTGGGAACAAGAAATATAAATATCAGGTTGCATTCAGTGCTGAAAGTGTTCAAGACTGGTACCAATAAAGGAGAATATGTATAGATCATAGTTGAAATAAGGGCTCCTTGATGAGGGTTTGGGTTTTTTTTTTTGCAGATGTTTCATTACCCAAACTAGGTAACATCATAAAGCAGCTGTCACCAACCAGTGGGCCGTGGCCCATTGGTGGGCCATGAGAAAATTTTGGTGGGCCACAGAGAAATCTCACCCCCAGAGCACCCCCCCAAAGCAATTAATCCAGGCTGCGCAGAAACACAAGGCTGTGCCACCCACATGGCACCCAGGAACCCTCCCTGCCCATTCACTCCTTACCCAGCAAACTTGCCTGCTAAATTTCTATTTTTCATTTTTCCGACCATCATCTGTTCTGCTGTGCCGGGATATTTAGATTAGCTAGGAAGCAGGAAATGGTTGGATTTTTGCTTTCTAGCTAGTCTTTAGATCTTTGGCTCTGCTTTTAAGTACAGCCGAACCTCTCTTAGGACTGAAGGTTTGCTTGCAAGCAACTTCAGTGCAGACTCACGGCAAGCAAATTTGAGAGACTGAGCTAGCCGATGGCAGATAGATGATCACTGAATGATTCTGTGAGCAACTGAATCTGCCTGCTTTGCCTGATTTTGGGTAAAAGTTGTTCTTTTTTTAATAAAAAATTCAATATTTACATACATAGAGTATTGTGAGTTAATTTTGTGAGTTTGCTTGCAAGCAAATTTTATGTGACAGACTGAGCTAGCCAATGGCAGATAGATAGATTTCTGAATGAATCTGTGATTCTGTGAGCAACTCAATCTACCTGCCTGCTTTGCCTGATTTTGAGTAAAAGTTGCTCTTTTTTTAATAAAAAAATCAATATTTATATCAATATTTATAATATTTACATATAAGCCATGCTCAGCCAGTCACATCACCAAGCCACACCCACAAATTAGGCCACACCCACAGAACTGGTTAGTGGTCCCTGGGGTCTAAAATTATGAATTTGGTGGTCCCTGAGGTCCAAAAGGTTGGCGACCCCTGTCATAAAGAATGCGGTTTACTTTCAGTTTATATTTTAGTGGCTTGCTCTGTCAGTGTTGGTGGGTATTGAAACACCCAGGATTATGGATCTCATAAATGTCTGCCTAACCACATACTTCCAATTTGATGGACAAACTTACCAACAAATTAAAGGTACCTCTATGGGACCACTGCCTTCAGGATTTATAGTGGAGATCATTATGCAATGTCTAGAAGCCATGGTACTTCGACAAATACAACCCAAAATATGGATCAGATACTCAGATGACACCTTTACATAAGAAAGAAGGACCAATTAGAGAACACCCACAAAACAATAACATTTTAAAAGGAATCCAGTTTACCAGAGAAGAAGAAAACAACAATTCACTACCTTTCTTGGGCATTGTGGTTTCTTAATCAGCAGAAACCACAATGCAAACTGGAAACATAATTGTACAGAAAAACCACCCACACCAACCAAGTGCTCCACTACCAAAGTAGAAACCAAACCTCCCACAAGAGAAGCAGCGTAAGAACTTTATTTAGATCAGCACAAAACTCACTGCAGCATCTAGATGAGCAAAGATTAACTCCAAGATTAACATCCAACCCACAATCAAGTAAACAATGCCCCACTCAAGGAACTACCAAACAAGCCAACAGCCCAACCAAAGAACTTACCAACACTGACAGGGCAAGCTACTAGAAGACAAATTGAGAGCAAACCCCATTCCTTACTACACAGATGATGTTACCTAGTGTGGGTAATAAAACATCTGCAACAAAGCAACCAAGCTCAGAGAGCACAAGGACCCCTAACTGGTACCTCTAGAGCAGGAGTGTCAAACTCACGTCATCATGGCGGTGTCATGTGACATATCGGGACTTTCCCCCCCTTCGCTAAACCAAGTGGGGGAGGGGCCAGCACGTGACACATCTGGCCCGTGGGCCGTGAGTTTGACACCCCTGCTCTAGAGCATGGGTGTCAAACTTAATCACATCATGGGCCAGATTGTGATACATTGTGGCATTTTTTGCCTTTGTGAAGCCGGATTGGGCATGACATATCTGGCCCTCAGGCTGCCAGTTTAACAGGCCTGCTCTAGAGCCTGATCCATAATCATCTGAACAAAACTTGATATGGAACATAGTGGAAGAACATTTGGACCATAATAGACTGAAGAAACCATGAGCTGCTTGGTAGGTAGCTCTGTGCTGAGAGAAACTTAAGAGCTATGTGCAGACTGAAATAATAAAGTTGTGAGTGTATCGGTGTTGTCTTTCAAGTTTCTGTATCCTGGATGTGAAAGAGAAATTACCAAAAATATTCCAGCCACTGACATTGTATTATTTCCTTCTTGATTTATGTCAGACAGATGGCACAGTCAGGCGAGAGCTTGAAAAGATTTTCAGAGATGATGAGGCCTTGGCTAATGAAAATATAATGAGAATTACATAACTTATCAATTCTAATTGAAGGCCACGGTGGAAAATAAAATAGGATTCCAGGAGTTAGCATTTGCCTCTATGGATAGCATTGCTGAAAATGACTTGGATTGTATGACAATGGATTAGCTATCTTCATGAAGGACTTCTGAAAAGATATAGGCTATATCTTATAAAGACTGGGAAGAAAATGTTTGCCAGACACTTTGCTAGTCTCACCAGGAGACCATTAAACTACAACAAAAGAAAGAGGGTGGCAAAAACCCAGAACCAAATATGAAGCCAAGGACTGGGGTCAAGAAAGCAGAACATAAAAGGAGAAGCAGAAGAGCAGGGTAGGGACTTCGAGATTTGGAAAAATATAATAGACCAGGAGTGATACACTTAATACCTTATACATATACCAATACACAAAGTATGAGAGACAAATGGGAGAGAACTAGTATTCATAACTAGTATTCCTAATGTCTCAAATGAGAGAACTAGTATTCATAATTCAGGAAGACAAATATTACTTTCTGAGCATCACTGGATTTGGGGGAATTATATTCATGATCAGCATATAAAACTGGAAGACTAAAGTTTATCCAAAAAGGAACAAATTCAGGACAAGGGTAGGATGTTGGCTGTATGTAAAAGAAACCGGCAGACATTTAGGAACTGGAGGATGGAAATCATGTTGGAAGTGTTTGGGTAAGAAGAAAAAGAAAAAGAAACATGATTCCATCATGAGAATTTATTATAGATTTAAAAGGAGAAGACGCAGAGGAGGTTTTTCTGCATCAGGATCTGTCTCCCAGACAGGCATGTTGGGGTGATAAATGGAAGATTTCAGTTGTCTTGACATCTACTGGGAATCTAACTCTACCAAGAGTTGAAAGCTCCATATTTGCCACCCTTATTGACAACTTTATTTTCTGCACTGATGTTACCTTGTTGGGTAATAAAATACCTGTAAGCAAACAATCAAGCTCAGAGAGTTCCAAAGACTCCACTATGGCTGTTCCAACTCGCTGACCTGGGCTGAGGGTGGGGATGGGAGTTTTAATTGATTGTTTAATCATTTTTAGCTCTTAATTGGGTTTCCTATCTAATTTCTTTTTAATTGTGTATTGCATTATTTTTAAGACTGTACGTCGCCCCGAGGGAGATGGGGCGGCTGAGAAATCCAATCAATCAATCAATCAATCAATCAATCAATGCTGGGCAGTCATTACTGGCAGTAGATGTTCCCGCAAATACCCTGGCCCTAAGCCATGTAGGGCTTTATAGGTGATTACCAGCACCTTGAATCTCACCCGGAGGGCAACCGGCAACCAATGCAGTTTACGCAGGAGGGGTGTAATATGGGAGTATTGGGATACTCCCATCACAACCCGCACGGCTTCATTCTGCACCAGTTGAAGCCTCTGAGTGGTCTGCAAGGGCAGCCCCATGTAGAGAGCATTGTAGTAGTCTAACATTAGTTTACAACTGTGCTTAGTTAAGGCACATGGAATCAGATAACAGATGAGGTCAGTGACTAGCATCTGCTTTTTGACCCTGCTGTGCTAACTTGGGTGAGGTTATTTATTTATTTAGCGTAGGATGAGAACATGACTTGGGTGAGGTGAGTTCTTTGGATCATCTCTGTGTTTGAAAGTTCAACTTAGTCTTATCAGTAAAATTTATGAACATGAAATGTTTTTGCTGCAATGAAAATGCAACTGAATTTGAGGTGTTAAATGTACACGAAGCATAAATATCTATGTAGTTATACATACCATTTCATGTAAGACCTAGTCTGAAATAGCATTGAAGTCCATTTTGCGATCTTTGATTCATGATCATCTTGTTTGGTTTTTATTTTTCTCCCACTCTGGGATTCTTCTTTCTCTTTAATGAGATAATGATTCCTGCATATCCCACTTGATGTCTTCTAATCGCCATTCCATTCATGTGCTTGAATATTATTATTGCTGATTTTTTCATAAACACAAGTCCACAATTATTGGACAGTTTGTATGTGCACACATTCCTGAAGATGAATACCAGTGTTATGGAAGTGATGATGCAAACCATATGTATGCATCAAGCTTCTATTAAATGCCAAAAATCATAATACTGGAATAAATTCACAAGATTGTTTGGGACAAATAATATTTTTTTCATCTGAATATACAAATTCTGTGTTCAAGAGTTCATTCCTTAGGCTGCAAAATATAGCAAAATTCAGAGCATGATATAAATTCAATATTTATGTATCTTTCAGGCTTAAACACAGGTTGCTTCTATGCCCTCTCAACTTTGCTAAATCGCATGGTAATGCTGCATTATCCAGTAAGTAATTCTCTGTTGAGATATCATCATTCTGATTTGACATTGAAAACAGTAGCACTTTGTGTGGAGATGTATTCCTTCCTTCCTTCCTTCCTTCCTTCCTTCCTTCCTTCCTTCCTTCCTTCCTTCCTTCCTTCCTTCCTTCCTTCCTTCCCTTGCAGCAATCTGATATTTAACTAACATGACAGAAGTTTCTTTATATGAATCTCTATCTCAACTATGCTATCTGAAATGGAAGAGAAATGGTTGTAAAGCCAATTTGGATTCTGATTAGATTAAAACAAGATTCTCTTTAAATCTTAAATGAAAACTGCAGATACTGTCTTTAAAGTCCAGCAAGAGGAAGAGCAATAGCAGGCAATATTTAAACCTTCTCATTTCTACTGTTATCTTTTGGCTGGCCAGCTTCTCCCTTTTTGATTTCAGATTCTGCTGTTGGATATTTTGTCTTTGAAAAAAATCAAGAGCTAAATTTGAAGTCATGAGGGGAAGGCAAGGAAAACGCACTTGTAAAAGAAAACCCTGATTTAATGGACTAATGGGGGGGAAATAGTGTTAATTTAAGTGGAATATGTGTTAAGCCAGTAATATATTCTACAAATGTATATTTTCCATAGTTTATATATTTTATGCATGTGTAAAATAGGAATATACTTATTTTGTACATTATCATTTTAGACATGCATAGAATGGCAGATGGGATTTTACACATATCCAGGAATGTATAATGTATATAGATAGATAACCAGTTCAGCTGAAGTCTGTTAAATCAAAATTTATGAAACTGCCACATTTCACAGGCTGTGCTATTTTTTTCCCTTATTTCATCTGCTTAACAATCCTACAAAACAAGGGTTCTCCAACCTTGGCAACTTTAAGACTTGTGTATTTCAACTCCCAGAGGGTTCTTCAGTCAGCTTCTGGCTGAGGAACTCTGGAAGTTGAAGTACACAAGTCTTAAAGTTGCCAAGGTTGGAGACCCCTACTATAAAAACCCATTCAGTTTGAACACCATAACTAAACTAAGAGTATGTTAACATCTGGCTGGGAGGTGGCTTAGTTCCCAAAGACTGTGCTCTAACATTCTACTTGATGTATAGACTTGGGCCTTTTAGAATTTTCTAGCCGGGTGGAACTTTACTGAGAACTCTGAGAGTTGAAGACAACATATCTGAAGAGTGATCAAGCTGGGAAAAGCTGCACTATATTGTAGCACTGTGGCAATTTTTTCCTGATTCTTTCCACTTCTCTTTTTCATGAAGTAAAAAAAAAAAACCCTGATGATGTATGCATACATGTTTTGCTCCAGGGAGAGAATCTGAATGCTGGTCGAATTGGTCTCACCATTATAGTGGCTGGCATGTTTGGAGCATTGATTTCTGGCATTTGGTTGGACAGGACCAAAACATATAAGTAAGTGCTTTGTTGTACCTCATTCCTCTCTTTGCTTCTTTGAAGAAGAGGTAGGCTTTTTCAGTGAGTAGATCAGGGGTATAGTGAAGGAGTCAACAACATTTTCTGATCTGGGTCTATGCTTTAATTTTTTGCCACTCAATTTGGGGGCTGCAGAAGATGGGGCTATTGATATAGTGATATTACCAGAGTGAGTGGAGCCCAAATTTTCAAAGAATTAGGAATAAGGAATTAAATAAAATGGGTACCTAAAATCTTGGCTTAAGACACAATTTTTTTCATTCAAAATCCTTACCAATGAAGGATATAATTAACTTTAGAATTAAAAAATGTTATTTTCTCTACAAAGTTTAAAGCAGTTGTTTTTACAGCATCTTTAAATAAGTAATTATATAACGTATATACTGTATAATAACTATGTATATAAAATCTTTAAACAAGTAACAATTTCATCTTTCTTTTCTTTCTTCTACACAGTACCTTGTCATTTGCTCTAAAGATACAAAGAAAAAAAATTGCCCAATATGTTAAATTTTTTAAACCATCATCATTGAAACTTAATTGAGAAAAATTGCATCGGGAGCTAGCAGAAACAACATATTAAAAATGATAATCTTTAATTCTTTTACATGATATATCACAAATTAATTTCTTGTCTTCATCTGCTCTCAATTTTAATACCATAGTTTATCACTTTCTCTAAAATTGCAACAAAACTTCTTATATCTTTATAAAAAATCTTTAAAGCTTCATGATTGAATTCTACCAAGAAAAATCCATTAAAGCTTTTAGGAATAAAAATCACATACATTTTATTCATGTTTGAATAAGCCAAGTTTGTAAACCTTTGTTTTACTTTTAAAAGTCCTAATGTTTATTCCTTTTATCTAATGTCCCCAAAGCTGATTTCTTTTCTTTCCCTCTTAATCTTTTCTCAGGAATTCCTTCATAACACATCTCTTTTGTAAATCCAGCATAAGAAAACTTACCTTTTTGAGCTAAAATCCACATATCCAAGCTACTTTTCTAATTTATTATTTGTGTGTCAGCTTGTTTCATTTGTAGCTCCTATATTATGTCCTTAACAGTATCATTCTTGTATTCTGTCAATTTTGAAGCAATATTCAAAATGCCCTGAGTTTTAGTTATACCCTTTTCTCTCTCTTTATTTTAAGACCAGTTTTAGTACATCAGACAGTCTAAAATGAAAGTTCTAGGAACATTGTTGACAAATATACTTGGATTCCGAAACAGTTAAAATATTGTTTCCATTCTGTATTAACAAACCTTTTCCTTTAATTATAATCTTTACTTCTTTCTGGCTGGCTCTAGAAACCAGCTTTCAAATTCTACTCTTATGTTCTTCTCTCATTTAGCATAATGGTTCCCAGCCTTTCTGGAACCAGGGACTGATTCTGTGGAAGACAATTTTTCCACAGACTGGGGAGGGATTGTCTTGTATACAACCTAGAACCTGTGCATGCACAGATGAAATTTCTCTCATTCACCTGCCACTTGCGCAGCCCAGTTTCTAACAGGCCATGGACTGGTACCAGTCTGCAGCCTGGGGGTTGGGGACCCCTGATCCATCACGTTCCAGGCAGACAGTTTTTACATTTAAGCTCAAAATCTTAATATATTGTTAATAAGATTTTAAATAAACTACAGGAAGTTTTCTTATAAGTTTATAAAAACCTATATGTTTTAAATTTACATAAAGCTTCTTTTGCTGAAGGTTGAAGGAAAATCACAATGTAATGTAATGTTTGGAAGATTCTTAATATCCAAATACCAGTTTTTCCCACAGCTAAAAGTGAAATCCTCAGTCTGTCATTGCTTCCACAGAAATCTGAGAACTTTAATAATTGAACTATGTATGCTTCCTGCCTAATGTGCCTGTTTATTTGACCCTATAAATTGTGTACTTACCCTTAAATGAAAACTTGTTCCAAAATTGGCTGAAAGGAGAATGCAAACAGTGGGTCAGCTTGATTTCTGATGACTATGTGGACAAATCCTTGATGTTTTATTTTCCTTAATATGCAAGTGCTTTATTACTGCATTCTCTCTGGGACATTATTTCAACTTCAAGTTTACAATCTAGAATTTCTCAGTGGATTCCCATTGAAATATCTGCGTTGCTTCTTTGAGATCAGGCTAGGTCACCCACTGTGATGTAAATGTTTAACATCTCTAAAAGTTAACTCAATGATTAATATCAACAAGAGTGCAACTACAGTGAGATAACTGCAAGAGAATAGGAAATATTGTTTTGTTGAAAAGAATCCTGAAGTTTACAGAAATGTAAGAAATTTAAGGAAAGAAAAAGAAATGGGGCAAAACTTGCTTTCCTCAATGCCTCAGTAGGCATACTCTGGGCAAAGACAACATTTTGGGATTGTTGGAAACATTGAGCTATTATAAAAATACTATACTACACTTGATCTTAGCCAAAAGGCCGAGAAGCGATACTATTCTGGAAAGACTTGTTGAGATCAGTCAATTGACAAGATGCATGTAAAAAGTCCCATTTTCCAAATGACAGAGTTGTGAGGGTATTGTTAGCCTTTCAGCTTTTCATTTTGTCTGGATATATGTGCATACAAAACACTGGGTTTAATCCGTCCATCATTTCATTTACTAAGAATGCCTGTCAAAACTATGTCCACAGAATTCTTGTAAATAAAAATAATGCTAGTTGCTGGTATTTTGCTTTATAGCATGTCAGCTTCCTGTTTATTTAGAATTTAATGCAAAGACTACAAAAACAAGGCCAGGTAGAACAAGGAACATGGTGAAAGTTCACATTCTGATACAATACTATATTTGTAAAGAATGAAGAAATTCTCCAGCACTATTAAGTCTAATTTGATTTCTCTATTTAATTTTAGTCAGGTTAGACTTTCATTAAATGATAATAGAAAATAGATAAAAAAGCGGTCCAGAGTTAATGACTGGGATGACACATAAATCTTTCAAAATGTATGTATATATTTGTGTTTATTGCAAGTTGGAACCATGATTTCATTGTTCTGGGGTTGGGGGTGATAAATTTGAATAAATACATTCTGAAAATGCTTTTGTTTGTTATAGACAGACAACACTGGTTGTTTACATCATGTCATTTGTGGGTCTGGTTGTTTATACGTTTACCCTGGATCTAGGTCATATCTGGGTGGTCTTTATAACAGCTGGCGTTCTTGGGTAAGTTCACTTCTCCCTTTGGGTTACTTTTCTCTGTGAAAGTGTTTTGCTACTTTCTGTGCCCCTAAGATAGTCTCCACTTGCTCTGCAGTGTGTAAGAAAGAAAGTGAAGCTACCAATGACCCTCTTCTCCCAAGGAGAACAATGAGATGTATGTGGTAACCATTGCAGGTTTTCTTGTTTCTGTTAAATGAGGATTCTAGGAAGTGTAATTCTCATGACCCTTCCCATGTATTGGGAAGCAAGTGGATTTATGCTTTTGAGTTCTGAGAAAAATGAACTTGGAGTAGCATCGTCTCTTTAAAACACCCAGGGCATGACATTGCATAAGTGCTGAAGCTGAAGTGTTTCCTACATCTATTCTGACAGCTTTTTCATGACGGGTTACCTACCTCTGGGCTTTGAATTTGCAGCAGAGTTAACATATCCAGAATCTGAAGGAACATCGTCAGGCCTTCTTAATGTTTCTGCACAGGTTAGTTCAAGAAATGTAGCAAAGAGACATTTCTAGGTCCGGCTTTGCTATTCTTCAGGAATATAGCACCACCTGTTGATAAATCAAAATGTTCCATCATGTTCTGCACAGTCTCCCTAAAATTGACTACTATTGCTTTCCAAACAAGTTTGAAGATGACAAAAATTATACTTCTCTTCCTTTTACAGTAATATAGTTAAATACATCTGATGCATTTTACTAAATATAATTCTATAAATTGTCAAAATATGAAATGTTCTAATAATTCTGACCTCATTTATAGTCAGACACTAGTAGTCATGTGGGCTGAGATAGTGAGTTGATAGCATTTTTTAAAAATTACTGTTGAGAATATCAGAAAGATCTTAGAACTGGTGAACAACTGTATCTTCTTCAGTTCTTCTTTAATATCTCTTTTATCTTGTGCTAGGTTTTTGGAATAATTTTCACCATTAGCCAAGGACAGATCATTGATAACTTTGGGACTAAAGCTGGGAACATCTTCCTTTGCTTCTTCTTGTTCATTGGTGCTATTATAACTGGTAACTACACTCTTCAAATGTTTTGTTACTTATTTCTGCAGAGCATGTGGATCATTTTTGCCTATAAACTTAATGTGGTCAGCAACTACCTTAATAGTGAACTGTTAGTGTCTCTAGAAGAAATAGGCCTCTGCCAAAATTTGTCTGGTTTACAGAAGTCAGGAATAAAGTTGATATCCCTTCTGTCATTGCTTAATTGAAGACATGGCCCTGTTAAAAACCTGTTGCACACAAGGGTTCTAATTGAAATCCCTTTCTGAAGAAATCACCAGCCAAAAGGCTAAATGGAGTATGTTGTAATGCTTTATCTACTCGTGGTCATATAAGGGCCTTTGAGGATTAAAAGAATTCCTGTTTAAGAAGGGATTGCTGGAGGAGATTTGGCAACTGTCCTCTACTTTGGTCACTGTCGCATTGAATTACAGTAATACACTCTATTTGAAGTTGCCCTTGAAGAGTAGATGGAAACTCAAAGTGGTGTAAAATATAGCTGATAGAGTAGCTTTTAGGGCAAACTAGTGCAAATTTAGAGCATATTATAACTTTTGCAACGTTTCTACTTTTTTCCTAACCACAATTTAAAGTGCTAGTATACTGTGGACAAATCCTTTAAGCAATATGTGTAAAGGCTACATGTTCACCTCCTCCTGTTTGAACTTACACCTGTGCCCTTTTGTGGTGCAATTAGAGTAAAAAAATTGATATTTTGGTTGTGGCAGCCATATTCTCAAACCTGTCCAGGAATGGAGTCACTATGTGCAAAATCTAGCAATTCTGCTCCTACTCTGAAGCACATTGATCCAACTGCTAGAGGAGTGATCTGTAATTTTCTATAAGTCATTCCTCTGAACCAGAAGTGGTTCAGATATTAGACTGCATGTTACCTAGGTAGCACCCAACATGTTTACACTTGTTGTTTTCTATGTTTTAGTCTCCAACAGCAGGGTATTTGTAACTAACTTAAATGCCTTTTTTATATTTTTATTTTGATTCATCATTTTGTGATACCTGTATATTCTTAGGGACCAAAATTAGAACTTTTGTAAAGAAGTTAGAATCATTATTTATTTCTCCATCATGATGATCAGTATGAATTATTTTGTTCTACATACTTCCTTAGAGTCCTATGCATCTATTTTGTGTCCTACCTATTGAGTTATTAAGTTCGAATTGTCTCTTCATTATGCTTTAGCTTTCATCAAACCTGATCTCCGAAGACAACAGGCCAATCTGGATAGTGAACAGGCTGTGAGTAAAATAAAATATAACCTGTGATTTATGTCCACTATCTCCAATGATATTGCTGTTTTCACGATGAGTAATTAGGGTACCTCAGGAGTATAGGAAGTATATTGCTTGAGGAAGTATCTCAGATGGCTTGAATGTGACAAGTATGGATTCTGAAGTTGAGTGGGGCTCAGTTTTCTTTAAGATAGCAGATCATATAGCCTGTGTTCATTTTTCCTACTGTCCAGCTACAAGGCCCAAGCAAAACGCAGATAATTTTTCAGTATAAGGGTATGCATGCATCCATAGCATAGTGATACATATTTCATGTAACAAATATATGAAACATATATGTAAGAAGGATGAATGGGTCAAGTGGTAGACTGAGAAAGTTACATTTGGAAGGAATTCTCAGAAAAAGGGGACATTTTTAGAGGAAAACGTGTATAAAGCTGATATGGATGTAATGAGGTAAGAATGGTGTGCACAGATAGAGAATATGAACAAGCATAGTGAATTATATCAGTATACTTTAGATTTAGCTTTATTGCCTTTTATTTTTATTTTTCATGCTTTAATTTTTTTGGCTTAATCTTTCTTATTCCTTTTTGCACTTTATATAACATTGCTATCCCAAAAGGAAATAATGCAATGGCGCATGCACGCGCACACACACACAGAGCTCTTTTGTTATGGAAGTATAGTCCTAAATTAAATAAGAATTGCTCCAGATTTTAATGGACGTAAGGATACACTTGAGAAAAAGCAAAAAAGAGGAAGGGACTGGCTGGAAGGACTATAAAAACTAGAAAGCAAGTAATAAATATTCAAATAAATGATGCCAGATTAATGTGGAGAAAAGGATGGAGAAAAGAAAGGCATAAATACCCTAAACTGAATACAAGAGCAAAAACCAAATTTACCTTTCTTTTATTACTGTACTCTTTAAATAAATTTACCCTTTGTATCAAATAATACCTTTTCAGTATTTAATTTTTTGAGTATTACATATTATTATGACAAATAATGTTCACTACTTGAGTCCTGATATGGAATTATGCTGCTGAACTGTGAAACAAATGTTTATTTTGAAATAAATGGCGAACAAAGAATTTCTCTGCAGCAAATTTTGATTTTATATTAATACTTAAAGCTTGAATATTGAATATTGAAATTTTGAGATTCAATTAAAAAACAAATGTACCTCTCCCCTCTAACCTGCTTTGATGCTTTCCTTATTTGTTTTCTTCCTCTTCATAAAACATACCATTTAGGACGTATGCTCCACTGGCAGAATAGTGCTATGTAATTTAAAGCTACAAAAGAGTAACAATAATTTTGAGTCATATCACACTAACTATGTAAATAAAGCATTCCATTCTTGGGAAAACAATGTAGGTAAATGTTCCAGAAAGATATCTTAATATGATTCAAAGAGTTAAAAATAGGACTGAAGAGAAACAATGCAGTACTAATTTTGCTGACTTTTGGGAAAAAAATTAAGGGTGAAGTCTCTCCAAAGTCAACTAAATTGTCCCCAGAACACCATTATCATACTATAATTGATCAGCTTATTTTGCAGCTATCCATGCCCATTCAAATCTCTGCTATTTTATTACACCTGTTCAGATTGAGGATAATGTATATGGACATATAGCTCTCATTCTGAATTTGCTTTGTTTACCTTAAATGATATTATTACAGCATTGTTTACCTTATGTGATGTTATCACAGTTTGGTTAGCATGGAATGGTGACACACTGGCCATGTCAGCATAACAAGAGGATTTAATATTTTGAATGAAAAGCTAAAACTAGATAATATTGGAGCAAGAGTTGCTTTAGTTTCATTGCAAAACAGATTGGGAATTGTTGGAGGCTAATCTGTTCCAACTTAGTCATATTTGACATGGGAGAGGGAGTAAACATGGATTCTTAATTATTTTTTCCAAATCAGTGTATTAAAAAAAAAAGGTCAGAAAACAGTATTTTTAATTTCTCTGGTAGCAGTCAGGGCACTACAGAAAATAGCCATGTTCCATGATAGGGGCATAAGTGAATGTGTGCTGTTGGGCTTTGAAAAGGCTTATTCTAGGCAAGGTCAATCATGTCGTGCACATAGCTCTCACCTAGGTTTAGGATATTTCAAAAGCGATGATGGAAAATGTAAATGTAAGAATAAGGGGGGACACAGGTTATACAAGTCACATGAAAAAGTGAAAAACACATGTGTGCTTTGCAGAGGATCTGTTTTGTTCAATTTGAAAATTTAATTTTCACATTGGAGGTTCAATATATGAACATTTAGCATAGTTCTAGAGAGAATGAAATATCTCCATATGAGATGCTTCTCACATGGGGAGGCATCCCAGACTCAAAGGTTGCTGCTGCCTTGGAAAAAGTAGGCTTGGAAAGCCAAACGTCATACTGTATAGTGTTTTTGATGATCCATCCTGAGGCTGAGATGCTCTTTAATTCCATTTTTATCTGGTTATGAAAGGATAGCTGGTGCTCCCTGCAACACCATCTTTTTGTTCCATTCTACCCCTTCATGGGATTGTGACATTTGGCTGTTTTGCAGAGACTCCAAAGCAGTAACAGTCAGATAATGAATTATGGATTTTGTACCTTATCCCCATCATTTCCCATCCTTGCTCAATAATTGACAAATCAAAGGTAGGAGAATCATATTAACCTACTTAGTCAACTGCTTATGTGAGGCTGCAGTAGCACCAACCCAGTGACAGATGCTAGAACTATTATGGGAAAACTGTACTAAAATTATAATAGTTAAGGTACATTCTGTGAAAAATCATACTAACTGTTCACCAGAACTGGTAGGATAAACATTGTGGGGTTTTTAAAAATGTTTTTAAAGTTTTTATCCACATCTGAGTATTTTTTAGATTATTATGTGCTTTTAATTCTTTTGTATGTCACCCAGAGTCATCCATTCTGTAAGGTGGGTAACTATATAAATTTGCTAAATGCAGTAAACGAATGAACAAATGGCAGGAAAAAAGGGTATGGATTTATATCCTAAACAGTTTTTTCCTAAGATTTTTTCTGGAGTTAACTTTTTTTCATTTACAGGATATTAAATTTCATTTTTCTTACCTTTACCTTAAAAATTCATTATCTGTACATCCTGTTTGCAAAAATGTAGAGCCACTGTAAATCTCATGATTCATGAAGCACTGAAGTATATTTAAAAGACAAAAGTTGTTTTTACAGGCATTAACTTTATAGATGCCTTTTCATCCTAATTTCACCAGCAAATTTCAGGAAAGCCTTCAGCTAATGGATATTCAATGCAAATGAGATTCTTTCAAAATGAGACCTTAGGAATGGATTTGGCTCCTAATGTAGTTTTAAACAAAGTCTATGTAGTCTTTCTGTCTAGGAAGGAAATATTAAATCTTTCATATAAATCAGCCCCTGGATTGGTGTTTTTTAAAACTGCTGCAGCTCACAAAGCCTTTTAATTCTTTCCTAAAAGAGATCTTCCTTACTCTGCTTAATACTGCATTTTGGACTTTTTGTGCTCTGGGCATGCTTAATTTGGTTAAACTGTATATTTCTCTTTTTCATAATTTGCTTTCCCTGGTCCATATTTGTATTCATTTCTCTTGCTCACCAATCTCAAGTAGCAGTTCTTTACAGTAAGGGGAAAAAATTAAGATGTAAGCAATTGCTAATATTGGATTGAATTTCGAAGTAGTTAGCCAGAAGGTGGGGCTGGTGATGGAGAATGCTAGTTTTGTTTATATACATTCTGCTTTCAAGTTCATTTTTGATTGGTGAGTAGTTGAAACTTGAACTCTCATATATCTTCAAGGTTGTATTTCTCCTGTTGTAGAAGATGAACAGTGAAATTGAGGACATGTGTCATTAGCATTATTTTAGTGCTATTTAAAAAAAACAAAATAAAGCTTATGAATATGGCTACTGTCTCAGGCTGCAATGCTCACTTAAAGTGAAAATGTAAAGCTTTTTAAAAATAAAATTTTGGTTTAATGTTCTCCTAGAGTTCTAGTTGTAGATAATATTTTCTGTTTTAAAAATGAATTTTTTTGTAAAGTAATAAAGCTATTTTATTTTTCCTGCCTTAAAGCTTGATTTTCCATAGGGAGGGCCAGAAAAGAATCCCTTTATGTATTTGTTTCTAGGAATAGTAAAATATTGTCTAAATAGTACTGTATGCCAGCACCATAGGCTTAATGATTGCTATTTTTCATGAATAAAAGTGAATATTATTAGACTGTTTTTTGATCTCAAAGATTCAGAGAGACTGGGATATACTGTACCTACTCAGCAAAATGTATCCATTTTAAATTATAATAGAAGCAAAGAGTATCAATGTGGCTTAGGGCTGTCTTAACGCATAGGCTTGATGGGCACATGCCCATGGGCCCCACAAGCATAGGGGCCCCATACTAATCTGTGTGTTAACCCTTCAATGCACTTTGTATCATATAAATATAGCAACATACTTATTACATTTTACTGCCTTTTTAATTAATCTGTGTTATTTTATTAAATAACACCAATTTTGTTGGAAGTGCCAATAAAATAAATATGTTTAATTTTATCAACCATTTACATTTTTATTCCTGTGAGTAGTTGTCATAGGGGCCCTAGTACACTGCTTTGCCCGGGGCCCATAATGCTGTTAAGACGACCCTGATGTGGTTTTAAACTCACATAAAGTTAGCAAAATTGCAGCAATGTAGTGAGCTAGAGGATAAGCCAGAAAGTGGTGGCATTTTAAGTTTGAGGTTTTTAAGATGGTAGGAGCTTTTCTGCAGCTATTCAAGCAAAGCTGCCAAATTCCACCCTTTGTGTGATAAAGAAATGCAGTTATATTGTCCCAATTTGTGAGACATGGGGAATTTCTGCTTAATTAAATGTGAGTTGCTCTTCTCTCTATAAATCTCACCAAGTATTTTGCATTTCTTTAACTAGAGATGACAGGCAGCAAAGTAGCATTCTTATTTGAGAGAATAAGATTTTTCATGACTGAGGGTGAGTGGGTGGCCATATAAATGTTCTTAAATAACTAAATACTTTAGAGGAATTATTGATTAAATCTACCGCATATAGGAAATGGTATGATAGCTTTAATTCAAGATGCCAACGAATTTCTTGTTTACTTTACCCTCTGATTTCTCTAATTGTGTATTTTCTCTTTGGTTCCAGAAATCAGTAGAAGTTGCCTCAGACCAACATTGCACTGCTGTTTGAAGAATCAAATCATTTAAGGCTATAAGTGGCTGAAAAGTTATTGCTATTCCTGCTACTATTGCCTTATGTTCGTCTCTCTACCATCTAGACTTCCATTACATATGGTTTGACCAGGAAACAGTCTACAGAATAATGTTGCTAATGAAAAATACAAGATTTTAAATTATTCTCAACTGACGAAGCTTTCTGCCCTGTTTAGTGGAAGAAAATGAAAGAGAGCAGTTGACTTGCCTTGGCACTTATAAACTGCATGACTGGATCAGGTGTTGCTTCTATCATATTCAGTGTGAAATAAGAATGCCCACCTGTTCGTCCTTTTGTGTGGCCTGTAGACTTGCAGATTTGGTGTGAAGTGGATCTAAAGGAAGATCCTTGCTCCTTAGGGAGAACCAGAAACAGTTGCTCTGTGAGCAGCCCTAATGGAAGTGCAACCATTGATTTGTAAATGAGGAAATTCATTATCAATCAAAATAAAAGCAAGGATGACTTAGCTTCTTTTTCTACAAAGTATCTATTTGTATTGTAGACTATTTTTGTGACCCCAGTCCAACAGATATTTTTAATTAATTGATCAGTATTTTAAAATGGAGATTATGTTTTTTTAAATAAGGTGGCATTTTAGAAATATTTTTGGGTAACTGATTTCTAATCCATATTTGAGAAATACACTACTTTTTTTACTCTTCAGCAGCATGACACTGAAAGGCCACAAGTTGCAGAAGCAGAAATTAAACAAGGGCTCCAAATGGCTTTCATAACAGTCTTCCATAGTATTTTTCTCATAACCTCTAAAATCTCTAAATGTTTTCTGTCAAGATTGTACTAGATGATGTAATGTTAATTGAAAATTAACCACTGTAGTCAGCTTTGAGGGGTGGAGAAGTGTAATCAGTGGCTTATTTTTTCTTTTATATTGCTACATTTCTCTTTCAAGGAAAGAGGAACTAGGTTAATTAAATTGTAGATGACTGAGTGTCTTTATTGTGTGGATTGGAACTATAGATGCTTTAAGGAAAAACTTTAAATAGCCTGTAAAGGAATACAATGAACTTTTTCCAATCTACTCTAAACAGGATGACATGACTATTCTATTTTATTGCAAGGGGAGGGGGGAATCCACAAATCAGATTAAAAATCACGGAGGACCATACAATGCAACATCTTAGTTTTAGGTAATTTTAATTAAAATTCATCACTGGACCAAGTGAGAAAAAATGCTGCATAATTTTGTGGGAAAATTTTTGTAACTTTGAAATGGCTGACTGAGTTAGCCTAACAGCTATTCTTATTCCAAAGACTGAACAATTTATAAAGAATTCCTAGCTGAAGATGCTTCATTTCTAATCAAAAGAAGAAGAGTAACTTCCAGTGATCTGAAGGTCCATAGGTCTTCATTTTATTTGTTCAGAGGTTCTTCTGAACATTATTTTTATTTATAGTAGCTAGTACACAGAGACCTTGGTGGAGTGAGAGATCTCTTTGGGCTAGGGAGTGTAGCACTTAGCTTGGAAAACACTTGAAGCCATAAGGTGGCATTATTGTACTCTTCAGTCAAGTGACATGAGAGGCTGTCCTCAAATAGCATTTTCTTGCTCTAGAATAAATGCACAATAATTTATTCTTTAGCAGTTTTCAGTTTTACAGAATGCTTTGCAATTGTTCTTCTTGATGAGTATAAACCCCTAGAGTTGGTGAGATAGGCAGCATAGAAGACTAATAATAAATAAAATCCATAAGCATCTGTTGACTGAAGAAATCAATTCAATAGTGTTTACTTTGGATTGGGAAATTCCAGATTGCCCGTTGGCATTTTAGCTGACGATTTATGTTGGCCTAATTTACCTTTTGGGATTGCTATGAGGGTAAAATAGGAACAACAGAATGCAGGAGCTTGTCTTCTAGCATTGTTGAGAAATTGGCAAGTGTTATCTATTAATTTGCTAATAGAAAATTTTATTGATTTTAATTCGATTATTTCTATTCTAGTCTGTTTTCCTTAGGGTACTTGTAAATAGACATTCTTAATGGAGTTATCACTGGGCTTACTCACTTATTGAAATAAGGTATCATTGTGTAGGGCTGTCTCCTTCCCTACTTTATGTATACTGCCTCTATTTCCTTGTTTTCAAAGTTTTCCTCTGGCCAACTTTTTTGAGCATGACAATATTATGCCAAATGAACCAATCTGTTTTAATGTAATGAATGTAATATAAAGGCTTATTTTCCAAGCAAACAGACCATTTGTTTGGATTCATAAGTTTATTGGCTTGGTAGTAGATAATACTGACCAAAAGTGACTTTTATAGTAATATTCTTCGTAATTCCTTTCAACTTTTATATGGAAAGGCAGAAAACATTTGAAAATAGAACACTGGAATGTATAGAGTTTTAAGTGAACAGTGATATGATTCTAAGTTATAGATTAACACTGTGTTATTGCAATTACTGTATATTTCATAGTTGATTTTCTCAAATTTTTTCTTCAGATAACATGTATATTAATTGTACTACAGAAAGGACATATTTACTGTTGACTTTTTATTACTTCCTAAACATTAACAGTCCTAGGTGGGTCTACTGAGAATTGTTACAGTGAAAACAAACCGGATATTACTTTCAACATTTTAATAGAACAATTCTGAGAGAATGCTGAGTTAGTTTATACTAAGCCAAACACGCCAATCAAAACACATTGTGACTTAACTGGATGTGTGAACTCAGCAATGAGCTGAACATATTGGACTTGGAGCCTTAGAAATATTAATAGGCATCCATTGGGGAATACATATGATGACATGCTCATGATGTGATCATGCAAATGCTGTAACTTATCTTCTTGCAATAAATGTGACGCAAATATGCAATTGTATAATTTTAATGCCAGGGTAGTAGTTTCATTGTCCTGCCAGATATATGCACTTGGTTGGCACACTAGCTTCAATGTAGTGTCCAGTTTTTCAAGAGTTTTCTTCTGGCCATCTAGATATAAACTATACTTCAATATAGTTAACAAGCAATAAGGGTTTTTCTCCTGTGGGGGTTGGTAGCAGGGAGGGCTGAAATGGCTAACAAGCTTATAGGAAAAACTGACTGAAGAGAAACAGGAAGAATTACTAGCAGACAAGATGGATTTAAGCTGTCTTGGACTGAAGAGATGCTTGTTCCAGGAGGATTCAGGACCACCTTGGATCAGTATAGAAATTGCTATTCAAAGAGGGTGATGATGTAACGTAGAATCTGGTTGTTCTGTATTCAGGAGAAGTGGTGGAATAAAAGGCACAAGAAACAGGATCCAGGTTTTGCTAACCATGTGAGCTAATATAACAAGCCTCTGATAAACTTTCTGGGGAATGTAATGTCCTTAGTTTAAAGAAGGCTCACTAATATTTTAGTAGAAGCAGTATTATTGCCAGCAGAGAAATTATTAACTTCCAATTAAAGAGCAATTGGGTCATAAAATTATTATACAAAATCCTTTGAAGGCAGATGCCAGGAAGGGAAAAGAAATGTATTTTCATCCTTGTTATGCTAAAAATGTTAAAAAAAAGGTTCACAAGAAAAATACTTTGTGTTATATTTTGTATGATCTATCCTGACATTCCTGTATGAAATTGTTGCATGCTTGATATAAATCCTTCCAATTACATATGCATTTAGGATTGTCAGAGAAAATTCCAGGGGTAGATTAAAAACAACCATCAACTCAAAATATGTTATTTGATGTATAATGTTTTGGTTAATAGCTGTATCTGGAAATGGAATTTTCGCTCAGATCTTCAATGTCCACTGTAGTAATTAACACATTTTTTTTGAAAAAAGAATGACAATTCAAGTGATGTAATTGATGTTTTAGTTTATTTTTGACTTGAGTTTACAGAGCTGTGCAGCCACAAAAACTGAGGAAAATGATTATTTAAAAAATAAAACAATTTAAAATAATCCATACGTTAAGTCAGTTTTTTCAAGTACTAATCACCTCAGCTACACAACATTCTGAACCATACAGCAGCCAGACACTTTTTACTCTACTATGCTGTATGAACCAAGGCTAGTACATTGTAAGTTGAATAGTTTAAGGGTTAATTTACATTTTTTCCATACGTTAATTTCATTTGCTTAATGTTCTGTAAGGTAATTCATCTGGAATAAATACTAGACACCATAAAGTCCTTATTTCACCTATCAGCATGCATTAAATTGTCAATGTGTTTTTTATTCCTTATCCTTATCTATCCTGCAAGTACAATTTAAGTTACAAAGCTCTGTTAAACAACAAAATGAAAAAGAATAATCCTCTGGGAAAGCTGATAAGAGTTTCATAGAATTAGGAGATATTGAAAAATCAAGATTATCTACTTGGTGTCAGCCATCAGACCTCCAGTGAACATTCCATTTCATGAAGCAATTTATTAGAATATATAGGAACTTCCTGCCCAATTCCTAATCTGAATTTACTTTCCTGTTATTTCAACCCATTGGTTCTGGTTCTGCCCTCTGGGACAAGTCCACTCCCTTCTCTATACATCATCTTCTCCCCTCAGTTTTTTCTGCACACTAAGTATACTGATTTCCTTTAATGGTTCCTCACAGGAATTGGTTACTACTAAGAAATTTAAAATGTAGGAAGAACTACTTAGCCAATGAAAAGTTCAGATAGCTTCCTGGAATATTCAGAGTTTCAGCTACAGCCCCTCCAATCCACTATCTTGCCTATATTAATGGGCTGATGGGTGTTGTAGTCCCAATTATTTGTTACTAGGTTAGGGAAGACTGGCTTAAGCTGCTTCTGTGATCATCTTCAAAACTTTTGATGTGGCTGAGGCTGATGCACTTGCCTTTGAGATCCCAGCCCAAAATAATTTATAAGGTAGCTATATTTATTTAAAAATGTATGAAGCAGGGGTCCCCAACCCCAGTCCGTGGACTGGCATTGGTCTGCAGCATGCCAGAAACAGTCTGTGCAAACAAGTGAAGCCCCATCGGTGGGATGCAGGCAGCACGCAAAACCATACTCCTTCCAGTCCATGGAAAAAAACTCTCTCCACAGAACTGGTCCCTGGTGCCCAAAAGGTTGGGGGCCACTGGCATAAAGCACTTTGCATAAAAGTCAGCACAGAAAGCATATGCAATACAATATTAAAGCAACAAACATTAATATAATTGAGAGGCACATTTAATCAGTTACAAAAATGATTAAGGTTAAGGTGGCTGGAGAAATAAAACATGTTAAGAATACCATGTTAATGCCAACTGTACATTCACAGTGCACTGCAGAAAAGATGCCATCACAGAAAACACCCTCTTTGTTGTGGATGTGTGATGTATCCTTTTAGGTTTGAAAGAGGAAGGTCTCATCTGAAGATAATGCACAAGCAGATAAACATTGGAAAAACTCTCCTTCAGATGTTTGAAACTTTGACTGGTCTTGCTAGCAAACTGACAGCTGTTATAATTGGCTTCAATGACTATCTTGCCATTTCAGATGACAGTCTAACAGCCAAATTATGCACAACTGATAGTGTTAGCATATGACACTCTGGTAAAGGGAGGTAGATAAATACTAATTGTGGGCTACAGCCATCTGAGATGATATTTTTGATCATGCAGTGCAATTTTCCATTAATCCCTTCTGAGTTCGTGCATTTCCAAAATCTGTTCTAGATACTCTCTGATCCCTAAAGCATATTTCGATATCTATCTATCTATCTATCTATCTATCTATCTATCTATCTATCTCTATCTCTATCTCTATCTCTTTGTACAGCTATCCATTTCACACAATTACTCTGGGTGGCGTACATATTCATAATATTATATAAAAACCATTAAAATCATCAATTTAAAAATTAGAATAAAAACAGGTAATAAAATTTGGTGGCTACATGGGAAGATATATGAACAGAAGGAGAATCCATTTCATTACTAATGTCCATTCATTTTTGGAAGGATAGAACTAGATACTTTGTATAACAATAGCAGCAGTCATTACATTGAAAAAGTCACAATTTTTGCTTCTTTTTACAGAAGCAGAAATTTACTTATTTGTTCTATGGCTTTGGCAGCCCCTTTTTTTACAAGGGTTGTCAGTTTTGTTTTGAAATAAATAACAATAACAGAGTTGAAGGGACCATGAATGTCTTCTAATTCATCCCCCTGCTCTGGCAGGAATATTGGCTTGTTATGCACTTGCTTTGCCTAGACGGTTCCAGTTCTCATATATGTTCAGAAAAGAATAGCAATTAAATGAATTGTGCTATTTTCAGAGAAATGGAAACAGGAACTGGAAGATGGAAGAAAGCAGTTACCTAAACAAGTAGCCCCTTAAAGTAAAAAGAGGACCAAGCTTTGCTCTTTAGTCTTTTATCTTCAAAAATAAGAATTTATAAGGTACTTTGGATTTAGCTCAGACATGAGATACTTTTTCCTCACAAGTTTTCACAGTTCCCTTTTATTTATGGCAAGCCATACTTATGGACAACTATGCCAAGTGCCATGGAGACATTACATGCCCCCTCTTTCAGCAAATTTTAGACAACACTTCTTTTTCTATCATTTGCCATCAGAATGTCAAGAGAGGGGAGCTATAACGTTCACCTGGCACAACTTCACTTGGGTTTTCTACTACATCTCATGAGGCTTTAAGATACTGCTCCCCATACCCAGTTTGGAGGAACTGCTCAAAACTATTTTTCTGCCATTATCTGCTCATGTCAAAATCAAATGGGAACTAAAATAACCAATAAGGAAAACTAGAATGTTCTGATTGCCCTGTATGGTACAGGCTCGAAAAAGAAGATCAGGAAGATAGTATGGTAGATGCTGGAAGATGACTGGTGGGCAGCAGATTGGAAGACAAGTGCTGTAATGTCAATTCCGCTTCTTGTTATGTGATGTGGTTTCTACCTCCAGGTACTGTAGCCCAATCAGCATCCCCAGGATGGAGAAACCTGAAAGATGGAAATTGAACAAGAACAGAGAACAAAAATATTTAAAAATCGCATATCTTAAAAAAAGGCTAATTGCATTTGGCTGTGGAAAACTCCAGGTTCAGTTTCCAGTCTGACTCTGAAGAAATAATTATCGTTCCACCTAAGTAGCCTCACAGAGGAAGAGTGAAAAAAACACCCTGGAAATAAACACAATTCCAGGAACAGAAAACGATAAGCAGCTCAGTAAGTACTTACTTGCCACCATTAAGGGTGCCAGGACACCAATTGTTGCAGCTGCTGTGCCATAAATAAACGCCTCAGAGAGGAAGTGGCCCAGGGCAATGAAGAAGGTCAAAAGTGTGATGTTATAGAGGCTGTCAGAGAGTCCACAAAGAAAGGATTATTGTGTGGTATAGAGATGACACAAAGAGATCAGAGGAAGTTGAGAATCTGAAACCAAATGAGTATGCTGTACCTTTGCATCTTTAGTCAGGCATCTCTTGAAAACTAGAGAGTTTTGTACCCTCTGTTGCTCAAAGGTTACTTCTAGTATGTTCAATTAGTGTTCCCACAGACGCCAGACTCTAGACAGATTAATAGGTTCAGCATAGCCTGAATTGAAGAGTACTAAAAACTTTAATTGTTTAGAATTGCGTGGATCAAAGCAGAATAGATTTTAAAACCTGACATTTTGGCAGATAAAATTGCAGAGCAATGCTCTATTACATCTTGCTTCTCTTGACTTCTAGAAACAAAGTTTGTGCCTTAATACAGAGTGCCAAACTTATTGTTTTCCTATTGCTGTACCCAACCAAATAATAAAGAAACATACAACACTCTAGATGTACATCCTTTCAGAAAATGTTACAAATGGTGGAAAATATGAAAATGTAAACCATATGTGGTATAGAACTGTCAGTAGAAGAGTAATACTAACAGAAGAGGGAGATTATTCCTTATTGGATTAGGTACCAGAACTTTAACTTTCAGAGGTCTAACTAGACAGAAACTAGGGACTAATATTATTCTTATATAAGTAGCCTACTAAGCACTTCCTTCTTTATGCCTATTTTACTCTTCATAGGTACAAGACCTTTGAGACAATATTTCTCAAATGTATAAAGAAGTTGAAAAAAAGTTCTGGATGATCAACTGCACTATGATTGTAAGGGAAAGGAGTTTATTAAAGAGGGTTGGTAATGAATTGTTCCTTTTACTATTTATTTTAGTATTCATTTTACTTACGTCTTGTTGCGGATATCTATGGCACAGTAGCAGCGGATCACAGAAGACAACAAGGTCCAAATGCCAAACGTTCGAGCTTGGAGACCATTTACTGAATAGAAAAAATAAATATAAGTTACAGCAATTTATTTATATATGTTTCCAAAAAGAACTTAGCAGTATACTCAACAGCCTACGATATATAATGGCCTTGAAAATTATTCTAAGGATCAAGGGTTTTCAGTCCTGAAATGGAGCTCAGTAGAGAAACGTCTGATATGGAAAATAAATTACACTGTACCTGAAGCATTTGTTATAGCCTGACTCTTCTAGGTGGGCACTAAACAAACTAAACTGATGCAATAAACTTCAGGATAAAAGGAGAATAAACAATATTTAAGGCAAAAAGACATTTCAAAATTGGCAACATTTTAAGACCTGAATAAACATTTCTTTGCAATACAGGCAAAATACACATCCCATTTTTAGATTCCAAAAATGACATTTTATAAAACTTACCAAGGCCTGGCTTGCCTGTATACAATTTCTCAGAAAGGAAGCTGTGGTCTCTGAAGCTTTGCACTGTGTTCCCCATAGCAATTATGGACACCATAACTAGCCAACTACGAAGTACATTCAAGAACCGGCTCATCTTAGAAGTAGCAAGACACAATCTGTCTTATGAACAAATAAAGAATCAAGAGTTTAAAACACTTCTTCTATTTTAGACTTTGTAATCATGCTTGCTGTGCATGCTTTGCAGTACTTCCTCTTAAGTTGTATATAGTTTTGTGGAATAATTAGATCAGGGCATTTTGCTAGCCTGCAAATGACAACAACAGAGCCTTCCCATATTCCAGATAAGAAACTAAAATGGAAAACTATTTTAAAAGTTGCAATTTTTTTTTCAGTGTGGTTTAAGCACAAAGGAAGGAAAAAAATCTGTTGCAAATGTAGTGTCTTTCAAAAACAAATCAAATTCAGAAAAATACAAAGACAAATTCCCAGTAAATCCATATAGCAGGCTTCCTTCCTTCTAGTCTTTCCAGCTAAAGCTTCTAGAATTTCCAAGCAGCACCTTATTGGCTAGTATTTCTAGGAGTTACAGTTCTATTGGATCTAAAAAACACCAGATGATTAAAAACCAGTCGATCAGGGTTAAATTGAACCAATAATCTTGCATTAAATGCCATAATCTTTATATGGAAAAGACAGCCAGTTGCTAGAAAAAGAACAATTCTCCTATGAACACATTTAACAACTGTTCTGTCTAAATAACTCAACAAGGACAGGTAGCTTGATACACTGTTCCCTTTCTACTTTCCCCTTATATAAAAGCTTTCTCCTTTTAGGATTTTATTCTGTTTATGAATTAACCCAGGTACAGTATATATAACCACCGCCAGAGCTGAAGGTGTGCATTCTGCTTCCTTCTATCCGACTAGTGAAATGAGCCTACAAGGAAGCTGCCTGTCCCTTGGAACAGAGATCAACCTCTTGGCATCCATAAGTCAGAAGAAAAAACATCCTAAGATGCTTCCTTGGCATTTTTCTCCTGATAAATGCTTTGAGCAGATAGAGGAAGGGAGCACATTCTGGCTTGATCTTTTGGTCAGGAAACTATCAGACTTATGGCTCCTTACCACGTTTTAAGCCTTGAATAAGTTGTTTCTTCTCTCCCTTTGCAATTTTCGATGGCAGGTTAAATGGTGGGCCTGGTTGCCGTTTTATTTAGGAAGGACTGCAAAATGGAAAGAAGTGGTGACACCTGCATAATATTTTAGGAATGTTCTCCGAACGTCTTCTTGCTCCCTTCGATTCTTGCCCTGCAAGCCATCTTGCCCTGCACCTAATTCCTACCATGCACGTCGCCCCCTTGGTTATTTTCCCCATGCAACCCACACCAACGCCATTAAGATCTTACTTCTCACCCCCACCTGATTGGCAGGCGTACCAGATTCGCTGCTCACCTCCAACTAAAGGAGCACGAGCCCCGCCCCTTCCTTAGTTTGCGCGATGATTGGTCCACGGTCAGACGTCGCCTTTTCCTGGTTGGTCTCCGCGACCCTCTCTAAACCGTCACATGGATGGGAAGGCAGCTGTACCTATCAAATGCGCTGAGCCCTTCTGAGGCATTATGACGTAGAATTCGAAGGTGTGGGTGGAGGAACTCAGAGCATCCTTTTCGCTTCCCTTTTTTTAAAAAGAGAATTTTGATGACGCCGTTTTAGAAGAGGAGGCAGAAGAGGACCGGAAACTCGCGCATGCGTGTGGAGAAGGGCACCGGCGGGAGCCGAGGAATTGGCGCTTGCGCAAATGTGTCTCCTGTAAAGGGGAAGACGGTTGCCTGTTGGTTGTTGTAGTAACAGGGGAAGCGCTTGAGTAGAGGAATCGCGACTGCCGGGCCCCTAAGAGGATGAAGCAGCAGGTAATGGCCGTGAGCGGAGTTTGGGAACAGTGCGCCTTCCATGCTGCATGCATAGAACTTGCTTGGACGAGAAGTTGAGCCTCGCATTTGGAAGGCAGCGTTTCATTCACGGTAGAGATGTGACCGGCATCCAACGGGACGGAGGGAGCTGGCGTGAAATTCGCGGACCGACCGCAAAGTTCGCGGAATTCAGGCAATGCTTCGCAGGTGCTCCCCTCTATGGGGATGAAACCAGGTTCCGGAGCTTTCCGGCATAATTTCTGATCCCTTCCTCCCCATGAGCAGGAGTGCGATGCCCACGAAAGGGGACAAGCGAGCCCTCCGGCAAAGATTGCCGCCTCTTCCCGTTCAGGGGCAGTGCCATCTTCTGCCGCGGGCCCAGCCCCTGTCTGACTTTCGTTTCTTGGTCAGAATTCCGCAAGGAAAAGTTTTGATTGCGAATCGACTTTTAGCGCACTGGGGCTTGAAGGAGAGAAGAGTTGCAAGTGGCTGTTGAACCCTCAGAAAAAACATCCCCGGGAGTCACAGAAAGAGGCAGGCAGTGTTTAAGACAAGATAGCTGAATGTCGTTTTGATCCTGGGAGTTTTGAGGTAGGGAGGAAGGACCTGTTTATTGCACAGAAGATTGACCGAGCCCAGCAAAGGTTTTTAAGATTCCTTAGCAATAACTGTTTCTGATACTGTCGGAAGATTTATGTTTACATAATCTAATTTCATGCAGTGGGTCACGTGTATACTTTCCATCTATATGGTGTATATTTTGTTATATTACAGCTGGATTAAATATATGACTCAGATTTGTTAAGAGGATGGCAAGCTTAAGATGTGATTCAGTGCCAAATATAAAGCAAGACTATTATAATCTTGTGCAGCAAGAAAACGGATGGGAAGAGAGCGTGGAATCTTTTCTCCATCTTTTTCTGCTGCTTCTCCCATTTTGATTTCCTTTCACCGATTTTGCTCCTAACAAGCATCTCAGAAGAATGGTTGCCAAAAGGAAGCTCAATTGCTCTTCACTCCTTCCATACACCATTTCTGATCTAATTATTAAAATAATTGAATTGGGGATGTTACGGCCCTGCCAGCCAAAGAATATCATCTGGCTGGGATTAGGAGGCATGCTGTAACCCTTGTCCTCTGGAGCAATCCCCTTTCAAAGATTAGGATCACCCTAACCTTGCTAGTCCTTTGTAAGGCCTTGAAGGTCTGGCTGTATGCGCTGACCAGGACCTGAGTGTCTTAAGGACCCCTTTTCTTGGCTGAATTAACAACTATGGCAATAGTTTTATTCAGTGATTATATATAATTGTTTTATGTTTTTATTATATGTGCCACTTAGAATCACTTGTTGAGATAGGTGGCTATAAAATTCAAATAAATGGATTTTTTAAAACTTAGCCTGAATTGATTTTACAAATAGCTTGAGGTAGTGAGTATATCCAAGATACCTTCCTCCTCCTATTTTCCCCACAAAAACAAACCTGTGAGGTGCCTGGAAACTGTATGTGGCTTTCTACTAAGAAGCTTGATTATTGTGTATCTCCAATTTACTCTGATAATTGAATTTTCATTTTCTTCATAGAATATAGTACTGGTTAGATTTTCTGATTCTACAGTGAAAATATTAAGGGTTCGTTGTTTCTGGGCTGTGTGAAACATACACAGGATATGCCAGTTGGAATGGCTCGGGATTTGGAAGAAACAGATTCATCTTCTGAGGAAGAGGAAGAAATGGAAGGACCAGAGTAAGTTAAAACTTATAATTGTATGTTGTGTAAGAGTTACTATGGAAATTTAAGTCTAACCTTCTTTAAAAATGAACATGAAAGCTTAAAATTATAAGTGTGAATGTTCAATGTCTAGCTTCATGTCTGCTACACATTTATCCTTATTCTGCTGTGGGCATTCAGCCAGAATTAGTGAGAATTAACTTCATCCTTAGGATGAGGGTTCACACATAAGGCATGTTCCTAGTTACCCTAGGTAACCAGATGCCTTTAATGGTCTTAGACTAAACACTCTGCAGGTAGTTTTAAGTACGTTCTATTAAACACACATGCAGGTTCCAAATCTCTGGAAAATTGATAAATGCACACTTATGCTTGCAAACTTTAGCAATCTGAAGACTATAGAGGAACTAGACACATTAAGTTTTTAAGGGAAATATTTAAATGCACATTATTCTCGCTATACTTTTATCACTTGTATGTGCAGCCTACTTTTTCTTGTATTTCTAGAAGGAGGTAGGTGGGTTACAAGGGAACATGAATGTGACTTGTGTAAATGTATGAAGCTGCTTTGATCATGTTACTGGTTCTAGGTCAGAACTTAGATTCTTCATGATCTCAAGCCAATAACTTTCATATCTGCTTGATCCTTTAGCTGGGAATTCGGCCTTGTGCCTTTTATAAACATGCATTGTTGTTTGAATTGTGGTCCATGGTGAAAAGTTGTCCTTTCCTATCATTGAGGGTTATTTTTTAGCTTACTTTGATATTAAGTCTTTATTTGCACGAGTCTGCTTCTTGTTCCCCTGCAGGAAGATATGTTTATAAACATAGGTTTACTAATATGGCTTGGTTTAGTAGACTTTTTTTTCATCCATTCTCTCCTACCCATTAATTTCTCTTGCCATAGAAAATTGGCAGAATGTCCTTCACTTATACTGAAGTTTGATCAAGGTAGGAAATAGTCTATCAACTTTTACAATTTTATGTTCAAACTGGAATACAAACAGATGATAGAAGAGAACTGGAAAGGGGTCTTTAGGCCATTGGGTCTAATCTTTTACTCAGTACAGGAACCTAAATTAAAGCATCCCTGACAGATGGCAGTTTTATCCTTGCTTGAATACTTTCAGTGTAGGTAGATTCCTACTTTTTTGGATAACTGCTTCTACCGTTGAACTATCTCAGTTCAAGCTCTTGATCTTCTGAGTGACATAATTCAAGTATTTAAAATATACACTTTCACAGTCTTGTCTTCTCATGGTTAATCTGTCTTCGATTTTTCTTCTCTTTACTTTCTAGTAAAAAATCCTGATGGCATTTCTCTAAATTTGATCTGGTCCTTAAGATATAATGGCTAGACCTGGTTACTATACTTGAAAAGTGATCTCTAGCTAACACAGAATAAAATGAATTATTTTTTTCCTGCAATTTAGAAACAGAACTAATCTTGATGAAGCCTAAAATTGCAATTGCCCTGTTTGTAACTACATAATATCAAAACAGCAAATCCCATTATAAAAATATATTATTAAATACTTTGAAGGCATTTATAATTTTAAAAAGTTACAATGCACTGCTAGAGATTATTACATGGTACTTGGAAATAAAAACATTGTATTTTCAAAACTTTCTTAAAGGCTATGGCATTCTTCTGCATCCCATTGGGAAGTGGGCAAACCATTTGCTAATCAGAATGTCATGAGATACTTGTCAAATGTTTTGTTGAAATCAAGATACATTGCATCTTAGCAGTCTTACGTTCTAAGGAAAATTTTCCAAGTAAAAAAATAAGGTAATGCTTGTCTGGCAAGACCAGAACCTGTCAAATCCACAATTTCCGGTGATTTTTGCATTGTTTTAAAAGTCTTATAGATAATTTGCTTTTAGGTTTGTTACTAATTGATAATTCCCTGGATCTTCTTTATTCTTCTTTTAAATATAAAGACAACAGTTTTTCCCCCTCCAGTTGTTTGATACAATGTTACATTGAATTTTTAAAAATAATGCATAAAACTTAGCAAAACCTTCAGCAAATTTCTTCTGTATCCTTGGATGAAATTTTATAAATTTATAAATTTAAACATATTTAGAGAAGAATTCCCTGACTATATTTCTGTTAGTCTAAAGCTTCAATCCTACTGATTCATCCTGCTCTTCAAAATTGCCTAGTGGGACATATATCCTCTTTGGAAAAAAACTGAGCCAAAATTAGAGCAAAGTAATTCTGTCTTTTCTTGGTTACCTTTTAACATTTTCCATCTTTATTGGGAATAGCTGTATTTGTTTTTCCTGCTTATTATTTTGAACATATATCCAAAGGGGTTTTCTTTTTGTTATTCTTTTTATTATTGATATCAGCCTCCTTTCACAACTTCAATTCTTTTTTGAGTTTTACCTTTTCTGATAACCATATCTATAGCTGAGAGGTATATGCATTCTGCCTTGGTAACTTGATCCTCTTTTTATTGCTTATGTGTGACTCTTTCAAATCTTTGCTAAGCTTTATATATAGTTCTCTTGACTTCTTTTACTGTCTTCCAATTACTTTCTTCAATAAAGTTGTTAGCAATCTTTCACCTGAATTTCCTGGGAAGCTCACATGAATTAATAAACATAGGTTGATGGATATTGTTGTTAATTTAGAAACTTTATGATGTATGATATTTCAGAGTCACTTTGGATAGTAAGATGGGTGGTATAAACTTACATAATAATACAATAAATAAATATTTTGTGGAGAAGATGCAACTAGAGTATGACACTCATCCAAATCAACAAAAGGGTAAATGAGACCATATTTTTAGTCTGTTTATTTTCAGGCTGTGTATTAACCTAAGTTTAAAGCCTGCTGTTTGTAGAATTTTTATCTTCCGTGTTAACATTCTCTGTCCTTCATATACACATACTATAATACTTATTTCTATGATCCCAGTTCATCTAAAGTTGGTATTCTGACTCTGTTTATTTACAGTTTATTGTTGCGATATTGTTTTTGAGTCTGAGATGAATATAGTTTAGGCTCCAGATTTGTGGTATTTATTTAATATTTGGTTTAATAGTTTTTTTTTCAGCTGGTCTGCCTTCTTTGCTGGATTCCTTCAGTTATATAAAAGATATGATTTAATATAGTAGAAATATGTTTGAACATAAAATCTATCGTAAGCTTTTATGTTCCAAACATAAAAGTTACTGTTGCAGTGAGATGGACAGCATGAACTTGTAATAAATAAATATGAGTATGATTCTCATTTTTCTTACATGAAGATGATTTTTGTATTTTCATATTATCTTTTAAAGATTTTAGCTCTTAATCAGCAAAGGGGCTTTCACAGTGGCCCATTTAATATTTTGTGTTCAAGACTGGTTGAAAGCAGATTGCAAAATATTATATATTCATAGAGCATATGTGTCCTGAGAAATGTTTTCTTCATCATTCATAATGAAGAGCTTTTGCTTCCTTGCCTTGTAAAGAGGAAGCCTTAGTGATTAACAACTATAAGATTAAGATTGTTATATTTTTGGAGTAAATATAGAGCCTTGTGTGCAAGTCTTGCTGCAATATTGCCTGTGATATATGATGTTTCAAGAAAAGGTGGTTGCATCTGCTTAAATTTAGATGGGTATTCACATGCACAAAAATGTTATTACTTCTTTAAATGAGATAACATTGTAGAATCCTACAATGGAAATACATAGAGATTAAGCAGTCTGCTGCTTGTAAATTAATTTATATATCATATAGATGACCCGAGAAGATGTTAAATTATTGTTAAACCACTTGTAGCTTTAATGTCAATATTTACATGTGTTTAAAGTAATCATATTCTTAAACATAAATTTATGAATATAAATACTTTGAATTTTGTTTAATTGATAGAATTTCTGACATCAAATATTCAGATTATTTACTCCCTATTTAACATTTGTCTGATTTTTCACTATATTATGTTCTACTTTATGACAATCAGTTGATATGGATTCTCTGTAGTCTTTAATCATTTCCTTTCTCTCTGTAACATTACAGTTTGGTTTGGTTTCAACTTTTGGGAGGAGTTCTCTGAAGGCTCCACCCAAGCATTTTAGGAGCTGCAATGCATCTGTGTCATAAGTAATAATAAACTAAGCTGTTAAGTATTGATTACAGGATTACCTGTAAGCATTTGTTGACTTACATATAACTCTTCGTTTGTAAGATCTAGAACACTTTCTTGCCTTTATAGTGAATTTCATTTACAATTATTTATTCCTATCTTGTGATTCTAATACAGCAAATCTACAATTATCTTCTTTCAATCACCTGATTATGCCTTGTTCTAAAAGGGCCCTTAGTTTCTTATGTAAGAAAATTGGTGCTAGCTTCCCCCCCACAAAAAAGTAAGAGATATGTCATTTTTAGAGTGTACTAACATGATCTGTAATATTTTCTTTAGCACTGTACTTTAGTCACTTCCCATTTTGATTATAAGGTCAGGGTTAGGACCATTTGTTTAATGACTGAAGTTATAAAAGCATTTAAAAAGTGACATGACCAGTCCTTGCACGTACAACTGTCACAGTGTCTCTGTAGACACATGATTGTGATTTGGACACATGGGAACCAGGCCTAGAGAGCTGTTGGAGGTCCAGTAGGTCCAAATCTGACCGAGCGCAGTTAAGAACCTATACTAGGTCTTATTTTGCTATGGTGGGAGCGGCGAAGTATGCATACTTCTCTGCCCTCATTGCATCCTCAGATAATCGCCCGGTCACCCTGTTCAGGGTCACCCGTTCCCTCCTTAATCAGAGGGGGGGAGACCCTCTACGGGGACGTGCGGAGGAGTTTAGTCAGCATCTGATGGACAAGATCGCTGAGATCCGGGCCGGCTTGGACTCTGACTGGTTGTAGTCTGATGGGAGTAAGACGACGGGTCTTTTTTTTTTAAATAAAGTTTTTTATTTTTGATACAAACATACAAACAGGACATACAAAACATAAAAACCATCTTCCATATATACATACAGTGTGTCAGTTGGTTACAAATCCTTTGTGTCATCCTTTCATATTCATCACTCACAATTTATCAAAAAGAAAATTTCTCATATTATCAATAAAACATTATGTATTTATCAATTATTACTTGTGTACAATTAAACTATTTCATCATATATACGAGATATATTTTAATCTAAAATTTATGTTATACTTTCATCCAATGGTTATATATATCAACATTATATTTTATATCAGCCTATTATATTTCTATTACAAAATTATATAGTCTATTGCATTACCAAGTCTTTTTATCCAACCATTGATAAAACAAATCCCATATCTTGTAAAATTGTTTATCTTCTTGTTCTCTAATTTCAAATGTCAATTTATTCATTTCAGCACAGTCCATAATTTTCCTAATCACTTCCTCCTGCATAGGTATTTTATCATTCTTCCAATTTTGGGCAAATACAATTCTAGCTGCTGTTAAAACATTTACAATCAAATATTTCAACTCTTTATTGTAGATATCTGGTATAATTCCCAATAAAAATATTTCTGGTTTCAAGTCTATGTGTTGTATCATTTTTTCCAACCATATGTGGATTTTAGTCCAATATCTTTTTGCATCCGAACAAATCCACCACATATGGTAATATGATCCAGGTATCTGATGACATTTCCAACATTTATCCGATTTATTCTTAAACATTCTTGCAATTCTCGTCTGGGGTAAGTGCCACCTGTAAAACATCTTATACAAATTTTCTTTATAAGCAGTTGACATTGTCATTTTATAATTCTGGGACCATAATTTTTCGCATTTCTCTAGATCAATCCCATATCCAAAATTTCGCCCCCCTGGGAGTAAGACGACGGGTCTTATGGATTCCATCTGGGAGGAGTTTGATCCTGTGACTCCAGATGAGGTGGACAGGATCATGGGGAAGCTTAGTGCTGCCACGTGTTTATTGGACCCATATCCCTCCTGGCTGGTTTATGCTGCCCGGGAGGTTACACAAGGCTGGCTGCAGGCAGTAGTTAATGCTTCTTTGAGTGAGGGATCCTTTCCCCCCGCCTTGAAGGAGGCGGTGAGGCCCCTCCTCAAGAAGCCTGCCTTGGACCCGGGTGTTTTGAACAACTTCCGTCCTGTCTCCAACCTTCGCTTTGTTGCGAAAGTTGTTGAGAGCGTGGTGGCCCGACAGCTCCCGGTGTTCCTGGAGGAAACCGACTATCTAGATCCATACCAATCGGGTTTCAGGCCCGGGTACAGCACGAGGCGTTGGTGCACTGGTGGATGATCTCTGGAGGGCGCGGGATAGGGGTCATTCCTCTGTCCTGGTTCTGTTAGATCTCTCAGCGGCTTTTGATACCATCAGCCATGTTGTCCTACTGCGGCGCCTCGAGGGGTTGGGAGTGGGGGGCACTGTTTTACGGTGGTTCTCCTACCTCTCGGGTCGTACACAGGTGGTGTTGGCAGGGGGGCAGAGATCGGCCCCGAGGCCCCTCCTTTGTGGGGTGCCTCAGGGGTCAGTTCTTTTTGCCCCTCCTGTTCAACATCTATATGAAGCCGCTGGGCGAGATCATCCGTGGTTTTGGGGTGAGGTATCATCAATATGCTGATGATACCCAGCTTTTTATCTCCATCCCAAACCAACCCAATGACGCCCTCAACATGATATCCAGGTGCCTGGAGGCGGTATGGGTCTGGATGGGGAGGAACAGGCTCTGACTCAACCCGGCTAAGACCGAGTGGTTATATGTACTGGCATCCTGAGTTATCCAGGATATTCTACCTTTAGCTATGGGGGGAGAGGTGTTGCCCCCCATAGATAGGTTCCGCAACTTGGGTGTCCTCCTGGACGCACGGCTCAGTTTGGAGGAGCAGCTGGGAGCTGTGGCCAGGGGGGCATTTGCCCAGGTTCGCCTGGTGCATCAGTTGCACCCCTATCTGGACTGAGATGTCCAACGTACAGTCACTCATGCGCTCGTTACTTCCCGTCTGGACTAATGCAATGCTCTTTACATGGGGCTGCCCTCGACCACACAGAGGCTTCAACTTGTCCAGAATGTGGCAGTGCGGATTGTGATGGGAGTGTCCCAATACTCCCATATTACACCCCTCCTGCGTGAGCTGCACTGGTTACCAGTTGCCCTCTGGGTGAGATTCAAGGTGCTGGTACTGACCTATAAAGCCCTACATGGCTTAGGACCGGGGTATTTGCGGGAGACCCTACTGCCAGTAATGGCTTCCCAGCGTCCCGTGCGCTCCCATAGGCAGGGCCTCCTTTGGGTGCCATCGGCCAGACAGTGTCAGCTGGCGACCCCTATGGGTAGGGCCTTCTCTGTGGGAGCACCCACCCTATGGAATCAGCTGCCCCTGGAGCTTTGGGTGGCCCCTGATCTTCAATCCTTCAGTCGTGGCCTGAAAACATGGCTTTTCCAACTTGCTGATCTGGACTGATGGAGGGGATGGGGTTTTAGTGAATTGTTTTTTGTTAATTTTAATTGATTATTGGGTTTCATATTTAATTCTTTTTTAATATTGTATTGTATTTTTATGATTATCGCGAGTCCTTGGAGATGGGGCGCATAGAAATCCAATTAATAATAATAATAATAATAATAATAATAATAATAATAATAATAATGTATTTACAACAATTAGAGTGTCCTGGAGACATAGAATCATTATTTGTGACCTTCCCAGTCAGCTTCTGTCAAGCAATCTCAATGGGGAAGCTGGATTCATTTAATGGCCATATCATAAAACAGGCATGGCCATGTGATGATTGCACTCCATTGCACTGCTTAATGATGGAGGTTCTGGTTCCAATTATGGCCATAAGCTGAAGACTAACTGTACTACAATGTACTTTACCTGGGGCTGTCCTTGAAAATCACTTGGAAGTTACAGCTGGTCCAAAATGCAGCAGTGTGCACAGTATCGGATGTTCGATTTGCCCCAATTACATTTTTATTGTGTGAACTGCTCTGATTCCCAGGTTCTTTCCAGTGTAATTCAAGATGCTGGTTATCACCAGCACAGGACCTAGTTATGTGTGAGACTGCCTCTCCCTAAGAATATCTGCTTGTCCCAACAGATCAGTTAGGTAGGTGTGCTCCAGATCCCTTCCCTGAAATCCTGCCACATAGGTGGGATCTCAGAAGTATGCCTTTTCTGTGGCTATTCCTACTTTGTTCCCCCAGGTGATTCAACAGGCTTTTAGCCTTTTGGAAGACCATCAAGTCTTGATTTTTACTGAGTTGCTGGAGTAGGGTAGACTGGAATAGAGAGAATGGAATGAGGGTAATTGGGGCTTGCTGTGGGAGCATCCTAAAGGAAGGATTAAGGTATCAGATTTTAGTATTTGTTTGATGATTTTATGATACGGTGATTTTTTTATAGTTACTGGATTTTATTGCTACTGTGGGCTGACCAGAGATTAAGATGTGTGTCCATACAAATCTTTTAAGTAAATAAATAAAATTTGGAGGGATAGTGTCAGGTGCAAAGAATCAGGACTATTTGCATCATCGAAGATTTATTTAAGCCTACACACAAGAATTTGGACAACTACAGTTCAACACTAAATCGGTGGCAGATAAGGGTCAATGGAATTCAGGAGGGGTTAGGCTTGGAATGTTTGTGGGAATGCAAGGATTCTAAATTGAGGATGCACTTAACTCTGCCCACCAGCTCTGCCTGCTCTTCTACAGAAAGCATTTTTACACAATATTTGCAAATATATGGTAGAATTAAGATGCAGCTCTGAAATAGTTTTTATACTTTTTTATACTTTTTTTCTGCCCAGTTTCTGAAGGGAGTATAATTAGTTCTTGACTTTCTCAACCACAATTGAGCCCAAAATTTCTGTTGCTAAGTGAGACATTTATTAATTTAGTTTTTCCTCATTTTATGACCTTACCACAATTGTTCAGTGAATCACTGCAGTTATTAATTTACTAACATGGTGGTTAAGTGAATCTGGCTTTCCCATTGACTTTGCTTGTCAGAATGTTGCAAAACGTGATCACATGACCCCAGGACACTGTAACCCTAATAAATATGAGTCAGTTGCCAGACATCTGAATTTTGATCCCATGACCATAGGGATACTGCAATGATTGTTAAGTGTGAAAACCGGTCATAAGTCATTTTTTCAGTGCTATTGTAACTTTGAACGGTCACTAAATGAACTGTTATAAGTCGAGCATTACCTATACATATTTTTGCATAAAGAGAAACTATGATTGCACTTGTATTGTTAGGGTGTGTCAAATTTTTCAACTTTCAATTTCCAAACATTAGTGGTGCTCAAAAGTTGTGACATTGCTTGGGGATTGTAAAGATATTTTGGTTACTTCAATATAATTTAGATGTGCTTAATAAGTAACTACATAAATATCATAACTTTCAAAGATTTTTTTTTGTTTCATTATTGTCCTGAATCATGCATTGCTTTGAGGGAGGATTGTTCCATCTCTTTAGTATCTTACTGACTTTCCTACTAATGATACAACAGTGGAAGATGCTAGATACTAATTTCTTCCATATTTGTGCAAATTTGAATTCAGATACGTTCATATAACATAGGAAGTATTTAATAGCTTATAAGATAGAACTTAGCTGAGCTTACTTCTGCCTGTCTTTCTGGGCAGACTGTGAATCTCCAACAGGCAATCCACCATCCTCCCAGAGTTGCTCTTATAGGATGGGAAGATAAGAGGAGAAAGAATCTAATTCTCTGGAAGTAGCAGTTTTAGTTAATGTAGTGGTACATGACTTACAACACTCCTGCCAAATTCACCAGAAATTCCCAAAGGATACTGTTGAATTATAATTTTCAGTTTTTAATATTAAGAGAAAAAGTGTTAAGTACATCTGGAAAGTTGTGTGTGTGTGTGTATAATATATATTTGCTATGTGTTGTCTGGGCAATTCTCAACATTTCTGCATTTGGGTGAGGCTTAATAGTAGCCCAGCAACATGATGCTTGCTGAGGCGTTGCTGTAGTATATGTTGCTACAATACATACAGAGATTCTGTCCTGATTTACAAAGAACTATATGAGGAAAATGTAAGTGTCTGTCCTATATATTTATTCTAATATTATGTTAAAAAGAAGAAAAAGCTCTTTCCCAGACAAGAATTCTTAATCTTGGATGGAGAAAAATAAGTTTCTTAAAAAATATTGGTAAACAAAAATAGTGTCTGAATTAAGGATAATGCCTAAATTAAAGACTACTTGTCTTCTGAAATGAGGTTGTGCATATATCATTAAGGTAGTTATTTTTTAATCTGTTGAAAATTTTTTCTTTTTTTAGGGAGCACCCATGTATCATGTGGACAGGTGGATTCAGGAGGATTCCAATCATGGTATTTCATGCTGAAGCTATTCTAACCAAGGACAGTTACATCCGCTTGATTGGGGGTAAATCTTATTTTTCTCCAATACCTACATCACCTAGAGTAGATAAAAAATATTGAAAGACAAGATTTACTTGGCATACTGATAATCTGCTTTACAAATAATTTTTTAATATATTGAACTAGAGTTTTCAGATATTTTCAAATATAAATGTAATCTGCTATGATTTTATGACTTCTTTGAGAAATTTTAAAGAGTATTTTTTATGTAACTGAAGGTTCTAAGACCTAAAATGTAGTATTGCACTTTGTCTGAAACTTGTAAGGATTAAGAATCTTTTTTTCGTATGTTATATTTACCTGAAATGAAGTTGACTTTGAATTTAAGATAACAAAAGGAGAAAAGAATATAAATACAAAACATCTTCACAGGGTTCAGTTTTTCAAACTTTTTAAACCAAACTTTTTCTCCCATGTGACCCACTTGTATACAGTATCTTTAATATAGTTGAATAATTCATATATCTTTATCTACATTGAATGCATTCATGTGAATCCTGTCCCAATGAAACATAAAAATAAATGTACATACATAAGGGAAGACTATAGATTGCTTTATTGTATGGGTCTTATGCAGAATAGAATAAACAAGAAAGTGTTCTGAGAAAATCTCTTTTACAACTGGTAAAATAGATTATAATTGTATTTATATAATAATTCTGTATTCTGTTCCCAGAGCGCTATCACTTGTCTTTTAAAATTGTGAGAACGGACAGTCGTTTGGTGCGTAGCATTCTGTCAGCTCATGGATTTCGGGAGGTATGTTTATTTTTGTGAATTTCATGGCCCTGAAAATTAAATCTGTTTGCACTGCTTTTACATCCAAAAGATCACTATGGAACAGAAACCAGAGTAACCTGAAGCCAATCAAAAAAAGCAAAAGGTGTTTTCTCCTTTAATTTGGTGTCTTGTCTAGCATTGTAATGCTACAAATTATATTTCTTTCTCTTATATGAGGTGTTTAAGAGAGATTTTGCTTGATGTTCTTGGTGCACTTATAGTATTTCAGAAGAAGCTCAATTTGTATATATGACTGTACATATTTTTGTTCTACAAAGTATATGTGCAATCTGTCATAAATATAGAATAAATAGCAAAATTAAAACCAATATGTAACAACCGTAAATGTTCATAACTGGACAGCATTTTGTCTGGACTAGAAATCAGATTGTCCCTACTTTTTAACAATCATTTATTTTACTACAGTTATTTGAATCCAGTAGAATTCTTCTGGTTGATGTTGCTTTTCTGACAGCGTTATCATTTTAATAGTTTCCTTTCTTCTGGGTGAAGACCTGTCAGAGCACATTGTGAATAGGGAAAGGAAGTTGACAGGTTCTGTTGTATGAGTGAAATTGTTCTCTTTTAACTTTGAATGCTGTCCAAGGTATGGATTCTGAGGTAATAAAATGTTATTCAGCTGGTTATCTATTAAAATGTTCAACTATGTCTTTTCCCAGGTGCATCCCAGCAGTAATGAATATAATCTTATGTGGACAGGGTCACATTTAAAACCTTATGTTCTGCGAACTCTCACAGATATTCAAAAAGTGAATCACTTTCCCAGGTAAGAAGTGGCATCTTATAATAATATTATGATACAATGACCCGGGGGTGGTGGTTTTGAGGGTTTTAACCTTCTTAACTTTTGAATTGTATTTGGCTTGTTTACTTATTTAATTGTCTTTTTATTGTAAATTTGTCCTGTTTTAATGTTCACCGCCCTGAGTCCTTAGGGAGTAGGGCGGCATACAAGTCAAATAAATAATAATAATAATAATAATAATAATAATAATAATAATAATAATAATACAGAACAGAGACTCATTCTTTGAAGGGTGATACTATATCTGACAAAAGTTGCAGATCATTTATATTTCCATTTCTTCCAAGTGCCCAGCTTTATTCTAAAGGTTCAGTAAAATTGTTAAATTAAAACAAAAAAGCTTTTACCATGGCTCTTGCTTTTGCTAATATTTCTTATTGCTAAATTTAGTAAATCTTGATGGCATCTCTTACTGTAAGGGATTTAAGTGTGTGGGTAAGTGAAGATGTGGGTGTGACCAGAGCAAAACAAAATTAATGAATTTATTCCCTCAAGCCTTTCCTGTATTATTTAGTGCCGTTGCTATTTAAATTTACCTTTAATTTAGCCAGTGGAAATTGGTAGTAGCGGTTACTACAAAAAATCTTGGGATACTGCAGGTTGTTTTCCCTTGCACAGACAGCTCTAAAAATTTGGCATATTCATGACCTTGAAGGTAACAAGAGGGGCTGGTGGACAAATGTATGCATGAATCCAGAGTTTTATACCCAAGGCATGACAACATTCTATACTTTATCTGTTGCTATTGATGTCTCTGAGCATGAGTAGACATTCATCTATCCCCAGTTCCCTTCAGGTTTGGAGGCATTTGATAAGTTAGTGAGCCATTAGAGATAGATGTAAGATGATGAGACAGAGTTGGATAGGTTAGATGTGAAGGGTATATGCGAACAGGAAAATGCATGAGTGAAGATTTTATGAGTAGCAGAATGCGGCTGTTGACATTAAATTCAAGATTATCTTGGAAAGACTGTAATACTAAAAAAAGATTGTCCATTTCTATTTAGAAGTGACTTCAATTGAGGGAATAGAAGAATGGCATGTTGTACATATGCTTTTAGTAGCGAAATGATTACAAAGTCATGTTAAGGCATTAAATGTTTCACAAAGCTTGTGAATGAAATCACACAATAAAAGTTTGACTTAAAGCATCATTTTGGGATTTAATATCAATTAAAGGGCCTTGGTGGCTCAGGCTGTTAATTGCCTGCACTTAAGTTCCAGCTGCCTACAACTGCTGTAGGCTCGAATCCCACCAGGCTCAAGGTTGACTCAGCCTTCCATCCTCTCGGGGTAGGTAAATTGAGGACCCAAGATTGTTGGGGGCAATTAGCTGACCTTGTAAAAATGCCGCTTAGTAATAAGCAGGCATATACAATGGAAGGAAGGCTATTGCTGAGCACATTGGGTTGTGCTCCAAAAATTGTAAGCCGCCCTGAGTCTTCGGAGAAGGGCGGCATATAAATGTAATTAAAAAAAAAAAAAATCCAAAATTCTGTGAAATCTGAAATTAATGAGGTAATGATTTACATTTGCATAATTACATAGCCAGTGCTTCAAAGTAATTGTATCAAGTTATATCATTTGCATAATGTAAATTGTGGCAAATTACTTTAAATTGTCCAGAATGCTTTAGAAACAATAGACTTTGCTTGTTTTTGGGGGTGAAATCTAAAGTAAAATTTTATCTGTTGCATCCAAAGTCTGCTGAATGAATGAAATTTCAGGAGAATGAAAGTTTAATTGTAATGGCGAATTCTTAAACATCCTCATAAACAAGGTGACACTAGCAAATTATATCTACATGGCTTTAGGTCATATGAATTAACTCGGAAAGATAGACTATACAAGAACATTAATCGAATGCAACAGATTTATGGATTCAAGACCTTCCATATTTTGCCTCAGACCTTCATCCTTCCAGCTGAATATCAGGAGTTTTGCAGTAAGTCCATGACCTGGATTACCAGTTCATAAGCAAAGCTAGAACTGAATGGGAAATTTTCATTCTGTAATGTTTCCATTGTTTTCCTGGATTTTTTGTTAATTTATTGAATCCCCCGTAAACTGTAGTTGAGTTTTTTTATTAGAGAAAAACAGGAATGAAACAGTTCTCTGGGTTTGATTACTGCATGTACCCAAAAAGAAGACCAATCTTGTCCTTCAATAAGTAACCAGGGGTCTTCTAATATTTGTCAGATTGAATGAGAGGGAAGATTTTTGAAAGAAGTCTAGAGTCCACAAATAGTCCTTTTACAATGGGCTTTTCACAGTTTTCTAGAGTGCTCCCTGTCAGTGTTGTTTTTAAATCTGACAAAAATTAAAAATAAATAAAAAGTAAAATAATAATTAAATAATAAATTAAAAATGTAAAAAAACCCTCAAAGGACAGACTCAGTGTACCATTAGTTCTTTTTCTGCCACCAGTTTTCTATGTTTCTATGTTCAAAAGAAGGTTTGGATTAGCATGTTTTTGCTCTTCTCAAACCAGATTAGTCAGTGACATAATATTTCATAATATCAGAATCGGAATTGAAATTCTCAACATTTTTATCTTGGAATAAAAATGGTCAAACTCAGTGAAACTTACCATAATATAAAAGGATAAAAATGAATACTTGCTGAGCCTACAAAAGATGCTTGTTGAGCTTCTTAGTTTTCCCTTACTGCTTCTTTTTCTTTATTAAAAAAACTTACTTTGAAGTAAATATAGTATTTGACACATACTAACAGAAGTGTACTAAACATTGATATCCTGAAATACAAACTGTGCGTGCCTGTTCAAAGGGTGCATGGTTGAGTTTTATGCCCTCTCCAGACTTCACAATTGTTTATATGTGTCTATGACCAGATTCTGAATATAATTTTTTAAAAGAAGAACATCATTGTTTCAGCTATTGATAATGGTTGATTGGTAAACAAGGTTGAGTGATATATACTAATAAACTATACTGAAAATTGCAAGTATTACTGGCCAAAACTATTACTGTTTGGTGACATTTTTATAGAAAATTTAATACTGAAGTATGTATTTGTCCTTTTTTCCCCTCAACTAGCTTCCTATTCAAAGGACAGGGGACCTTGGATAGTAAAACCAGTGGCTTCTTCTAGGGGACGGGGTGTCTATTTGATCAATAATGTAAGCATTAAAAAACAATCTAACAACTTCAAAATATGGCTAGTTTGATGATTCACTGCCTCCTGTATTCTGTATATTTTCTCTGCCAAAATATGATAGATTGCTAGCAGTAGAAACTAATGTGCAGTTTTGAATCAATTTACTGTTCTGTCACTTGCTTAAGTCTGCAGTAAAAATTATAGTCTTGAAAAGAGGAAATGAATGACTATTCCCATTTTTACTAGAAATTTAAGCCTGCTTAAACCTGAATAGGGGTTCTAACCATAGTTCTCTGAACAAAGCATAATAACCCTATTCATATTTAAAGTTAACCCACAATAGGTGATTTTGTATATTACAGTAAGCTGAAAGCAAATAACTCACATTATGGCTTTATGTGATGTGGGAACCAGAGCATTGTACTTTTACACTCCAAAGAAGTCAGGTATACAAAACAGAAGCTGAAAATGAGACTGGCATGTGAATGTTTTTAACATATGGGTGTATTATATCAGAAATTTATGAAAACACATTCTGGGAGTGACTGGAGTACAATTTTAAAGAAAAAGTTAAAATTATACTCAGATGGTTGCATACACATATGAAGTTTGTATGTTTTTGCACATCCTCACTTTGTGGATTGATGACTAAAGATACTTTGAAAAATTTATATCTTATAAATGGTATGGAATAAGCAATTGGTTTCTTTAATCATTCTGGTAGGGTAGGTGTTCCTGGAATAGATATAGCATAAAACTGTGAGTCATTACTTTCAGTTAGTGAAAACTTTCATTCCCCCCCTCCCCAAATCTCATCTAGAAGGGGTCAATTTGCCTTGTCTGTTCTCAGCCTGGCTGTTTCCCATGGAATTAAAGAACTGCTGGCCAAGTGAATGAAGCAAATCTTTCCAAAAGCTGGACAAGATCTGCTTCAAGAAAAAGTAATATGTGAACAAAAGGTCAGAACCTGGAAAAAGCTCTCAAACCATTTTCCATCAAGGATTGCAAAATTCACAAATATGTCATGTTTGTTCCATGTAGGGAGCACTCTCAAACATTCTTAAGGGAAGCTTACTTATTTTTCGGTAATTAGGGAATATTTTGTGTATGTATGTCATACTTACTAAAAACAAACTTCTGTAACTTTAGTTAACTTGACCTATTGTTGCACATGATTCTTGGAATGATGGCTGCTGCAATAGAAAATCATATTTGATCCAACTTTTTCTTATTGTCATTAGAAGTCTGTGTGTGTGTATTTATTTCACAAAGTTAGCTGAGTGGGCCAGTCACACACCCTCTGCCCTAGGAAGAAGGTAATGGCAAAACACTTCTGAAATTTAGTCAACAGTACTCCATGGACTAGTTCAGGCAGTTGCTAGGAGTTAACACTGACTCAAAGGTGAAGGAAGGAAGGAGGGAGGAAGGAAGGGGGGAAGGGAGGAAGGAAGTAGTTCTAAGATTTTTTTCATATATAATCTGAAGTTTATGCATATTATACATGTGACTTCTCTAGAATATATTACATTAATTTGGATCCATACCAATCGATGTATGATAAGGCAGGTGAAAACTGTTTTGCCAGTGAGGAATGGGCCCATCCTTTTCTTTTATATTATAATGCTGTGCATGATAACTTGGATGTTTTGTCATGAGAACAACACTGTAATTGCCCTGTTTGGTGTAGAAAAGTTTTGAGGAAAAAAAGAGAAAATATTAGGGTTCACCATGGAGTTCATTAACCCAATAAATATTCATTGAAAGATAATGGGCAAAGTCACTTAGTGAAATCAGCATTCAACTTTTCAGTTCTTCATTCCATTGTACTGTCTATCTCATCCTACAGCCAAATCAAATTTCCCTTGAAGAAAACATCCTGGTTTCCCGTTACATCAACAACCCACTTCTCATAGATGGTGAGTTAATATTAAAATTTGGGTGGTTTTTCCCAGAAATTTGAAGATAATTGAGAGTAAGTCAATGATCCATTAGAAAGTAGTTCTGTTTTCTATTTTGCTGTTGTTGTAGTAAATGCTGTATAATTGTTATCCAAGCTCAGGAAATATTTCTATTCATTGGTACTTGACCGTTAAATGGTTCTTGAAAATATCTAACTCTATACCCTATCCTTATGTAGATTCACTGTTCTGAATAATTTTTGGCAACTAATTATGATTGTGCCTTTTTTTAGACTTCAAATTTGATGTGCGGCTTTATGTTTTGGTGACATCCTATGATCCACTTGTCATCTATCTCTATGAGGAAGGTTTGGCTCGGTAAGTCTTGATTTTGTATCTTATGTTATATAAGCTGAATGCCTTACCGTGTGAAATGGCAGAGCAGGAATCAAGCTTTCTTTTTATGTATAAGTTAGGATCAGCAAGAGACTGCTTGATCTTATAGTTCTGAACCTTTGAAAATTGAAAATTATGAAGAATAATTATATGTTAGTATCTCTTACTTTGAGTTACTTAGTTTTCTACCTTCATCTCAGAGAATTTAATTCTTTAAATGCTGAGCTACAGGTATTCAAGTAGTGGAGAAATTTTGAATATATGTAGTAATATATGAAGCATATTTTCTTGCATTTGGCTTTTGGTAACAGTAGCAAATTTTAAAGATTATTTGCTTGCTGATATTTTTGCATTTCCTAAATTTTATAGAATTATAGAAGTAAGAATTGGAAGGGATCCTGGAGAACAAGTGGTCTCTATTTCCGCATCTTAGACAGATGGCTACCTAGCTTCTGTTTAAACATCTCTGTTCTATGGCAGTCTACTCCATTGTTGGACAACTCCTAAAATAAAGTGTTTTTTTCAGTTCTTACCCAAATGCTCCTGACAAATATAGATTCTCATGCTTACATCTTAGTATATCCATGCATTTCCTTCAAATGTAATGCTACTCTTCCTTCACATCTGACCTGTTCCATTTGACCAGTTCGTTCCCCTCAGTCCTTGCTTCCTTCTCATGAATTTTGTCATAGCAGGTTCCAGCAATGCCTGCTAAATGACATTTATCTTGCTGCCTTTCTTTCTCTTAGTTCTTGTTATCTTGTTCCTGTAGTCTGTGTATTTGTGTAGACACTTCAAAAATCACTTCTGTACTATACGAATATTGCTCTTTCTTCCAGACATATCTTTATGAGACTCATAAATCAGTGTAAATAGGAAAGGAAGGATAATAATGTTACTGCTCTAAATTTAAAAAGTACTGTGAATGAATTCTGTCACATATTGTTCACTTAGGTGAAATAATTTAAAAATTTCATACATAGTCTTAGTCCTTTAGAAATAACATCTGCTAATATAAAGTGAGAGGTTAATCTATAAAAACATAGTTTTGTCCCTACATCCTCTACAAAAGTTGAAATTAAAGTAGATAATTTCAGAGACCACCTATTTGCTGCAAAAATCCAAATGATCTTTTGATGGCAACCAGAACCCTTTTGCTGCCATCTCGTAGTTGGTTTTATTCCTGATACTGAGAAACGGCAATTTTATATGAATATTTTATCATAATTGACAATATTCTTGGACTTTCAAATTTCAGTTTTGTAAAGCCAGATAAAATCACATAAAATTCGGATTTGTCAATCTTGTAAACACATATGTGTACTCACTCTCTCTCTCTCTCTCTCTCTCTCTCTCTCTCTCTCTCTCTCTGGAGGATATGCAAGCTTTACATAAAAATAGTAACCAGCAGGGGGCAGTCAGGCACAAGGTTGATTAATTTCAGGTTTAAAATCAGCTTTTCTTTGTTTGGAATCAGAAAATTTCATCTATTAAGAAAAAGTTTTGAAGAGGTGGCAATTTGGGGCCTAGTATCTTTTGAGCAAACACTTGCAATTAAGCTAGTGGTAAGCTAGAGAAAACACAGAACTGTTTGTGGAAGTACAGCGGGTTGAGCAGAAAACCAAATGTACTTCTGAGGGGCCCAGAGAAGGAGAGAGGGTGGGTAGAAAATGGATGTGGCTGTGCAGTCATTCACATTCTGAAATGAAGGAGCCAGCAGCAGCCTCTTGTCGTGTCTGACACTGGGCTTTCCTGTTTTCTTGAGCCTCCTCCTGCCCTCTCCTTTTGTTACCCTGCTTGTTAATTAGTGCTGGCTCCGTGGAGATATTTACCTTTTCTCTATGGATTCCTGTGGTTTTCAAAGAATTCAGGTACTTACTGTGAGCCAAGGAATTCAGATTACCTCATAGGCTGTATTGTGGCCAGAGTCTGTTACAGCAGTCCAGTCCTTCTCACAGTAACCCCTGCCTGGCAGGCCCTTGATATTTTAGGAACAGAGATAACTTAGGAAGTGGGGAAATAGTAACAGGTTCCATGATCAATGTCTTTTTTAAAAATAGCAAATGTATCTGTTTTGAGTCACAATGCTTTGTACTTCTTTCTAATGCAGATTAATTACATTAGAATTAAACTGGCTGCAGCTATTGGTCTCCTTGATCAGAGTGTCAGGTTTACTGTGAAAATGAATGAACACCCTTGATGGATGGGTTAAAAAGAGAAAGAAAGGAAGCTAGAATGATAGTTGGAATTTGGAAGAGGAATCAAGACAGTAAACACCTTGTGAGATGAGGCAGATCTGGCTGTGATTAAGTATAGAGGATTGGATGGGGTGGGGCAGAATTCAGACCTGGAGAAAGGGGAAGCATAAATGTCTTTGAATTGGAAACTACCAGATCCTGGAAAGAGTTTGTTTTACAATAGTATGTTACTATTTTGAGCCATTCAGTTATCAGAATAATATTCTGGCGCCCTGATAAACTTTACATTCTGTCACTCATTTGTAATCTGTGCATCCTCATTGTATTTAATTGCTAAAAGTGATTTTGAAACATTTCCTGCATTGAGATGAGAATGTGACACAAGAGAGTGACTCAACAGTATCCCTGCCTGTGGTTGAACAGAACAAAATAATGAATGCGGTAATGCTTTGCTCCTCAGTGTTCTCTCTTTGATTGTGGAATGTATATTTCTCACTTCAATAAGGCTGCAAACAAAGCATTCTGGCTTGGTAGAGGAAAAGAGGCAGCAAGAAAGAGGATAGCTATTGCAAGCATGCTTTCAGGTTCCACTTAACTGTATATATATTTAACTGAATATAGTGCAGCATAAAGCTTTTCTTGTTTCATGCTAAGAGGGTGATTGTAATATAATGTAGTAAATGTTTATGCTGTTAAATACTCTGAGAATGAGAACTTACAGATGGCCTTATTGTATCAGTAATAGAAAGCGGTCACTATCTTTGTTTCAAGTGTAGGAAGTTGGCACCCAACTCTCCTAGAAAAATGAAGTATTCTGGTAGATATTTAAAAGGCAGAATATTTCTTCTAAAAAGAGTAGAACCCCAGAAGCAGAATCTCACCCCCACCTTTGTTAATGGGTGGGCCATTAAGGCCTGAGCCAGAATACTTTACATAAGAAAGGTCTCCAGGTAAAGCTATAGCAATTGCCAAAAGCCCTTTTGGGGGCATAGATCATCCAGCAAGGGTCAACCAAGCTTGGAACTCAGGACAGCCTATAGAGTTGCCCTCATGGGAGTCTGACAACCAATTAGAAACAAGCTTCAATTCAAATCCCAACAAAGGTTATAAAACCCAGATACTCTCAGCACCTCAGCCCTTTTTTCTTGATCTTCTCCTTCAAGCATGTGATCATCTTTCTCTGGAGCTCCAGACCATGTGGTCCTGTTCACCATTAAACTTTCCAAGCAGCCTCCATGTTTCCAGTGTCTTTTTCCCCACTTGGAACTGAACCCAGAAGGATATTTCTTTCAACAATTGGCACCCAAGCAGATGGGACTCCAAGCTAACCTAACCAATGGACTAGGCCCAGGTAAGATTCCCTTGCCGGCAAACAGACCCATTGAGTCTGTGGGTGAGTTTTCCTGGACCTTGGCCATTTGGGAAAAAAAGGTTTTAAAGGGTTTTGAGTGTTGAGCTCAAAGGCTGCTTGGAAAGAAGGTGAGTACCTCCAAATTCTAAATTTAAAGCACAGAAAAATGTGGGAAATGTGTGTATGCCTTTGTGTATGTGTGAGAAAGAGATCTTTCTTCCTCTGTGTGTTCTACCAAGAGAGCTAGTATCAATTATATTACTGTTTATAGCAATAATATTCATGCTGTTTGTTTAACCAACTTATGTATTACTTATATCACAAATCCTTACACAAGGAATCCCTTTTCGAATTTTGATTTCTGTTGCTTAGGTTACTCAGTCTGCTGAAGGTTCATGTCTAATGGTAACAACCATCCTATTGTAGTAGTAGTTCTTAGTGTTTGTCCCACTTGGTTACAGGTTCTGCTTGCATTACCTTCTCTGTAGTTCTTCCAGTGAAGCTGCTGATGTGTGATGCGGGTTTTTGTTTTTTAGCTGACTTGTTGCAGAGTCTGATGCTGATCTGAACTAAGAGGAGTGACCAAGCTGACTTCCATGTCAAAGGGAGGTTTAGAACCTGAGTCTCCCAACTCCTACTTTAGTGCTTTAAACACTGTACTACACCGATGAGAGATATCCTATAGTCAGATTAAATCCCTGCAAGGGGAGCTGCTGTTTGTTGGTGATTGGTCTGGCTTTATTTTGGTTCCAATTTTGACCCTGTCATGCTTGACCTGAAAATTTGTAGTGGTGATGATCCTCATGCATTTGCATCTCCTTCTGGAAGCTGTGGCCAGGAAAGACCTCTGCTTTGGCTGGTTCACCATTTGTAGGCTTTTTTGGACCAGAATGCCCTGACAAATGTGAATTGTCAGACTTGGTTGTTCCAACAGGCCAGCCTGGACCGAATGGGGTGGGGTTTTGTATCAATTTTTAGTTTTAATCGGGTTTTAAATTTTATTGGGGTTAGTTTAGTTTAATTCTATTGTAATATTTGTATTCTTGTTTTTATTGTAAGCCGCCCTGAGTCCCTTGGGAGAGAGTGAAAATAAAATAAAATAAAATAGAATAAAATAAAATAAAATAAAATAATAATGATCTTGTCACTTCATGTGTAGATGACTTCAGCATGGTCTACAACAGGGACTACCTTTGAAGGTAACTGAAAAAATTGGTCAGTTTTATTTTGATTAAAGATTGTTATGTCCATTTTTGTCTTGTAGGTTTGCAACTGTGAGATATGACCAGGGATCAAAGAATATTAAAAACCAATTCATGCATCTTACAAATTATAGTGTCAACAAGAAGAGTGGTGACTATGTCAGGTACTTAGATTTCTTGAGCTTGAATTGGAAATAAATGTCTGTTTCTATATGTATTTAATTCTTTTGTATTATGTTAAAACAAAAGTGTTTTAAAGCAGTTATTAAGTGCAATCAAACAATACATGAAAATATGAATTAACCAAGCAGAATTTGGAGGTAGTATTCCATCATGGTTGGTCAGGATAAAAGGTATTTCTTATGTTTTAGTTGTGATGATCCTGAAGTAGAGGACTATGGAAACAAATGGAGTATGAGTGCAATGCTGAGATACCTGAAACAAGAAGGAAAAGATACCACTGGTAAGCAGATATCTATTACTGTTTCCTTGAATCATCTTTAGAACACCTTTTCATTTTTATTTTTTATCCTTTTGAGTCAGTGTTGACCCTTAGCACCTAGTCTCCATAGTTTTCTTAGTAACATTTTCAGAAATATGTTGCTCTTTCTATTTATATTAAAAATATAAGTTTGGCATTGCTTGCATCCTAAGGCTGAGAGTGACTGGCTCAAAGTCACCCAGTTGGCTTTTGTACCTAAGAGGGGACTAGAATTTATAATCTCCTGGTTTCTACTCTGGTACCTTAACTATTGTACCAAACTGGCTGTTCTTCATAAATATTATGATAGTATATTTAATTATCTAATATGCTGAAACTGTTCTTTTCTCTACTTTGACTACTGTACTTCTTCTGGACGATAATCTCTTATCTTATTTTTCTCTGAATATGTCTTTTTGATATGTTCTTATTTTTCTTTGCTGTGTGTTTCTCTTGGAACTGTAATTGTCTTCTGTAATAGCACTTTCCTTTGAACAGTAACTTCTTTAGTGAATGCCTTTCATTCAAGAATTTTATATTCTGTAGGAGATCTTATGTTCTTCACATTTGATTGGCCTACTGATAGCATGGTTAATTGACAATTGAAATTTCAACCTGTCTTGGAAATAATTAGTTTGCAGCATTTAGTGTTATCAGTGGTGACAGAAGACTTATCTGGTAAAATATGTCCTTGTTCATTATCTTTTTTAAAAAAAATCTTTATCAATATGACTTTCATTTGCAATCTAAGTATGGAATTAACTCTATGTCTACTTGAGACCAGTTAATTAAGATGAAAATTTTTAAACATGCTTGTGAACTCAAATGGAAATGTATGAAAGAGAATGTTGAAGATTGAGTTTCTGTGATATTTATGTGGGCAAGAATGTCATGAGACTGAAGGATGGGTATTTGATCTTAAACCAAAGATAACCCTTGGAGGATCTTCAGTATATTCATGAGAGTTTCTGAATGTAGATAATTCAGGAATAGCAAGAAATACTTTTTATATGGGAACCATAAGTTAGCTTCTGATTATGAAATCAATTTTTATAAGCATGTTCTCAAAGATATTCTGATTCTTACTGAAAAGTGGAACTGTCCTGTATTTCCCCCTTTGACAAATTTCTCCAACTGGTAGAGCACAAAATCCCAAATAGATCAAAGCACTCAATTTTTCCTTCCTCAATAGTGTGATACAAAGATTGTCATAGAAAATTTTCTCCTGGCAGTCATCTGGATCACACTTTCCTTTAACAGCTTACAGTATGCAGGATCACTAATTGATGGACATGGTGTAACAAAAAATAAAGCAAAATCTATTTGACAGTTAGAAAAGGTTAGGAGGTTGTGGAACATTTTTCATGAAGAGACTTTTGGAATAAACTAGAAGGTGAATATGTTATCATGCCTTCTTTAAACATTTGATAAAACCAGCATTTCTATAAATCATTTCAGAATCTTTTAAATAAAAATTATTTAAGATGTACAATATTTCAAATCAATAAAAAGAGTTCCAAATTTGTTTAGTTGTTTTGATTTTGATACCACCTGACTCAAACAAATTTTAGTCAGCTTACAGTACAAAAACTGAACTACAAATGGAATAAGGTAAATAAGTACAGTAAAAGGTATAAACAAGATGGAAAAGTCAGACAAACGTCACCAAAACACATTGATATGTATGCCAAACTCATCCAATAAAAGGATTGAATGTTGTGTGGTTGTAAAGATCAGGGGGCATCATTTTGCATCTGAAGCTAAATTTTGTTTCCACTGTTAAAATATTAACATTATTGCTTTTGTTTTCTGCACCATTTTTATCTTAGCTTTGATGGCCAGCGTGGAGGAACTGATAATTAAGACAGTAATTTCAGCTGAATTGGCTATTGCAGCAGCCTGTAAAGCCTTCATCCCACACCGTGGTGTTTGCTTTGGTAAATCATCTTTATTTTTGCGTTTTCTGTTGTTTGTCACATTCAGGGAATGTATTGGTACACAATATAATACAATCAGTTTGTATCACTGAGGGGATGTCATTCCACAGAATTGGCACCATCTCAGTGAAAATTCATCTCTGCATTGCCACCATTCTGGAACTTGCAGAGCAGAGATGCACTGTGGAGACAACAATCCTTCCCTAGGTCTGCTAAATGGAATTGATAATGGTTGTGGGGTTTTTTTTGGATTGTCTCTTTACAATACAGTATATCGGCATTGGACAATCTTGATCATTATTGTTATCATGATCATTATCATTCATATAGTCTGTGGTGAAAATGATGATCCTGATGCTTTTTTCCTATCCCAAGAACTTCAGGGAATGCATATCACCCTTCTTACCATTCCTGCTCCAATACTGAGAAGATGCTTAAAATTTGTTTCCTCATAGAGCCAGAACAAATCATTGCCTTTCCTTTCTGATTCTGAACTGGAAGGGGAAGACTGTTAAGAATTGTACTTGTGAGAATTGTATACAGGTAGTCCTCGACTTATGACCACAACTGAGCTCAAAATTTCTGTTGTTAAGTGAAACATTTGTTAAATGAGTTTTGCCCCATTTAATGACCTTTCTTGCCACAGTTGTTAAGTGAATCACTGCAAGTGCTAAGTTAGTAAGTGAATCTGGCTTCCCCATTGACTTTGCTTGTCAGAAGGTTGCAAAAGGGGATCACATCCCCTTGGGATACAGAGAAGTCATAAGTATGAACCAATTGCCAAGCATCTGAATTTTTATCACATGATCATGGGGATGCTTCAAAGGCCATAACATTGAAAATGGTTATAAGTCACTTTTTTGGTGCCATTGTAACTTTGAATGGCCCCTGAATGGCCCCTGATCTTTGCTCCTTCCGCCGCGGTCTGAAGACCTGGCTGTTTGAACAGGCTGGGCTGGACTGACCTCCTGGGGGGCGGGTTAATGTATTTTAACTATTTTATCAATTGGGCTTGTCAGATTTAATTGTTTTTTATATATTTATTGTTGTGGTGTTTTTATAGTCATGAGTCCTCGAGAGGGGCCGGCATACAAGTCCAATAAGAAAAAAAGAAGAATGGTTACTAAATGAATTGTTGTAAATTGAGGACTAGCTGTACCTGCTAAGATACTGCATTTGGGAATAACCATCCAGTAGGACCTGCCTTCTTTTGATATATTTGTTAGGTGTGTGTGTGTGGGGGTGGATTGGGAGATGTTTCTCTGCTGGTGGGCATTTGGGGCTAAAACAAGCCTTTACATAACCTGTCCAGAGCTGGTACTGGAAGCACAATAGCTTCTTGGAAACTATGGAATCTTTAGATGGCCCTGAAGTTGCAACTGAACAGTAGAAAGGAGGCTGCCTTTGTGCATACAATTCATTTCAGAAATGTAGTAAGAGATTGGGACAAGACCTGATGGTATGATATGCCTCCACACAGGCACTTGGTCAAGTTCAGCTATACTGTACAAATGTAAACATAAAACCAGAATGTCTGGCTGGATTTTATTAAGGATAAATTTGGTATTCTGTCTCTCTTACTGTACTAAATAACCATACATTCTTAGAAGGTGGAAAGCAGGCTAACTCTTCTTTTGTTTACAATCAAGCACACTGTTTTTGATAGAAAAAGCTGAGTTTTCAGCTTTGGCTACTGTCCACGAATTTTTTAATCATTTGGAAAATTGAGTCAACTAGTGACTATTGCAGCTTCTGTAGCATTGAATCTTGTATATTATACATTGCATAAAGGAGCATTTGTTTGTATTCTGAAGTTAAAGTTCTTGTTGCAGTGAATAATTTGGAACAGGAGTGTTTTGAAAGATAACATGTCAATGTTTAGATGCTTCTTCATAATATTACCCGCTCCGATAGTTTTAAGTTCCATCTATTAATATTTTCTTTTGTTTAAAAAAAAGGAAACTGAACTACTCACAATATTCAAAATACAATACAATTTTTGTGTAATAAAGATGTGAGACAGGTTGTGACATTGTGTCCCTTCTTAATTTTCATGCTCACAGGAGCAAACAATTTAATCAGGTTTAAAAACATAAATCCTGGCCTCATTTATGTAATCTTTCCATATGTTTGATTGTTTAGCTGGTTTGGAAACGTTTCTTTAATATACTTCATAGTGTATGAAACATTTTACATTTTGACCCAGGATAAATTGTTTCTGACACCACATGCAAAAGAACCTTTGGAGTATTAGTCCCTAAGACTAAGGAGTTTGCCTGAATCTTAACAGGAATATAAAAGTTCATGGTATGGAATAAAATACGTGTAGTTCTCTCTGTTAAACTTCATGAAGCATCTGGACCTTGTTACTGTCTGGCTGTATTTAACCACTTATGTAGTTGAGAAGCTATGAATGGAAAGATTCCCTAAATTTGTAATTCATAAATGTTCTGAAATACTAGTCCTTGTAATGGAAAAAGGACTAAATGAACTTTAGTTACAGCTCATGGGAGGAAAGGTCTGAGGTTTTTAAGAGGATTTTGGAATTGTAATTATTATTTTTAAATAATAGTTGTCAATATTCTTAAAACTACTAGTGATAATTAAAAAAAAACTTCAATTCAAACAAAACTATAAAATCTAAACAGAACTAACAGAACTAACCATTGCAAAAGGAGAAAGAAAAAAAACATGGAATTTTTCTTATTTTCTAAATAGAATATAATAGTTATGTCTTTGTATAAATTAATACAACTCCGTTTTCTAAACAAGAAAGTGAACCTTGAGAACATAGAAGTATATTGTCTAATCCAGACATGGCCCATGGACCACTTCTGGCCCTTTCACTGTCCCTGTCCAGGATACTCTTGCTAAATAGACAAGTTCCAAACTTTAGGAATATAACTGAACATCAGTGTAATATTTTTGAATGTTTACTTCCTCCACTGCCTGTTAAGATATCTACAGTACAAATAATCTAATGTTTTCAGTGGCCTGATGCCCTTTCATAAAACCAGTTTGTGCAGGATGATTGATGGTAATACCTTTTGCAATAATGCCAAAATTTTAGTCAGAATCTTAGCTGTACTTAACAAAAGATTATTGGATGGTAACTTGCACAATTTATGAGGTTTTGTTCTCAGAATAACAATTTATATAAGCCTCATTTGCTGAGGGCAGGGTCCCTTTTTTCAAATACATACATAACTATATAGGAGGTAGGCTCTTCTTACAATTCCATTAAATGGGCATATAAAATATTTCTAGATAATCCTCAGATTTTTGATCAACCATAAAAAGGGTGTTGATATGGGGTTTCCCCCCAAACAAATAATTGGTAGACAAATGAAATTGGTTGACTAGGGATATGTTCAGAGCATTTATATGATGTAGTCTTTATTTCTATTAATATGTATGTGCCTGTGTGTACGCTCATGCTGGTGAGGGTTGGGTTTTTTTAAGCTTGTATTTTTCTTGATTGTACCACATAGTGGCGATAGAGCTTACATTCAGCAGAACTTTGATATAAGAGATACATGCGGGCAAAGAATTAAGACCTCTCTGGCAAGCAAGATGGGAATGACTCCAAGAAACAATGGTTAGTACCAGTGAGTGCCTTCACTTCCTTTCTAGTGCCTGCCCTAAAGGTTTTCCTTTGGCAGTCACTTACTGTTTCCTTCAGCTCTATATACAAGTATAGGATGGAAGTGGCAAAATTACAAAATGCAGACTAAAAACGTTTTACGACTTTGGTCTTATCAAGAATTAATATTAAAGCTGGCCAGGCCTAGTAGAATAATTGGCATCTCAAGATACTTTATAATTGGGGACCTTGATAGCACTACATTAATAATGCTGTAATATCAGTTATATTAAATATACCTACTAGGGATAGTAGACTGGGTAGAAATGTATCTGTGAAGAAATAGGGTTTAGTATGAGAAGGACTAAAGACTGGGTCAAGGCTATTAAAAGTATTTGTTTGGCTGTTGGATCCTATTATCAATTTGTCAATTACGTCTCTAGAGTAGAAAGCTGCATATCTCTTGCAATAGCTGATGTGATTTTTAATTAGAACGTGAGCTTTTGTTTTCCAATGCAAAAAAATTGTGTATGAGAAAAATTAGCTAGGAGATCAGGGTTGAAAGGGAGATAAATTAAGCAACAGAAGCTTGTTCGGAATCTTAAAGAGAACAGTGGAATAAATCTCATGGTTTGAAAAAACAGGAATGAGAAACCTTTGTGAGGTCACATGAATTCTCAGAACCAGAATAGCAATAAGACTTATATACCACTTCCTAGTGCTTTACAGCCCACTCTAAGCAGTTTACGGAGTCAGCATATTGCCCCCAACAATCTGGGTCCTCATTTTACCAACCTTGGAAGGTGGAAAGCTGAGTGAACCAGGAATGAACTCCTGGCAGTGGTAATGCAGTCTGCAATACTGCATTCTAACCACTGTATTATTAGCAGCATTTAGGAGACCACCAGAGTCCTAGCACATTGGGAAGCCGATGATCAGTCTGGTTGATAAACCAGCTTATTCATACTATAGAACATGGAGACCAGTAGCCTAACTGGCTTGCTTGCACTGACATAACTGATTATTTAGAATGTTTCAAATGTTTTGGTTTGATGGCATATCTCTGTATAAGTGAATAGCTGAATAGCTTGCTAAGCATTAGCTTCTATAACTGCTACCAGTATATGAATTTTTTATATAATTTGCACAAGCTTTATAGAGTTGATGTATATTTTCCAAAGAAAAACTATACATATGATAATCTTTTTCAGTTTGAATGATTGTGGCTATGATCATGAGAGGAGAAGTCCTGCACAATTAGAGATCAGATTAGAAAAGAATACGCACCACAACATCTACTTAAAACCATATAATCTAAAAATTAAAGTCTGCAATCTCACACTTTTTCATTTTTTAATTTATAGCTATCTATATGGTCACCCACTTACCAATGAGACTCTGGATGGCCAATAAAATATACGTGCAAAATATACATGTTAAAATACAATATGAATACATGTATATTTAGAAAAAATAAAAAACACACATTTTCCAGCCAAATAACTAAATAAAAGGGCCAAAGTGGCTCTTGAACATGCTATTCCCCAATACATGATGCAGCAGTTTTTTACACTGCTTCATTTTGTTTGTGCTTGTCATTAGGAGGAGTGGAAAGTTATAAGCATGAACTGATTCTTTATCTTCTGACCTCTGGTGATCTTTTAGAATGTCTCTGTTGGCTTCTGAGGATTACATCAGGGATTGCCTCTGTGCTTTTAATTGTCTTTTCATAGAACTCTATGAACTTGTTGGTTTTAAAAATACGTGCCGAAATCCTCTTGCTGTTGATGACTATACCCCACGTCAAATTCCACACTTGCATGGTATGAAACTGGAATATACAGAACCATGATAGTGGGATTTCTGGTTGCCTTTTGGTATTTAGCTTTTCAAAGGTTTTAAAAAATACTTCTAGTTTTTTGCATGATGAGGAGAACTATAAATGTTTCCAGATTTGTTTTCCAAAGGATCTTTAAGATTTTGTTTAAAACTTTATGATATGCATGCAAAATATTTATTCAGTCACAAGTATTCTAAGTATTATTTAGTTCTTCTCTGTTACTGTCTTTTGTTGTCTGCACACACTCAGCTGCTTCTTTCTCTTTGGGCTACAGGTAATCATGCAATCCTTCTTGAGCTGATAAAAATGCACTTTGTTTGTGCTACTTTTACTTATAACTTGCATAGACATGCTTTTAGACTGTGGGAGGAATCCACTACCTTGATCAAAGTCCTGTCAGCAGAAACTGAACACTAAGATTCTACCAGTTATATTCTACAAGTAGTTTCTATATATAGGAATAAAATGTTATGATATTTATGAGCAATGTTGCATTTATTTAGTCTTCTCAATGATGTGGAATCCATACTAATTGTTACTCATTAACTATGGAAGTCCATAGCAAATTCTTACATTTTGAGAGAAAGAAAAAGCAAAGCATAATCTACATTATGATAATCAGTATCGGTATTTATGCCAATTTATTTTAATACTGCATTTTTCAGTTTTCACTGGGCAGTTTCCCTTTCCCCCATTTTCCAGTTTGAGATTGGGAGTTAGAATTATATTGTAGACTTAGGTGGTCCAGTGCTAAGCTCTCTAGAGACTGTAGGCATTATGTATGCTTCCTGATCAAACAGTAATCTGGCAGATAGTCTGGAAAATGCCATTGCTTGGTGTTCTGATGTAAAGCCTGAATAGCATCTGCATTGAATGGAAAGGGGCCCACTTTTGAGAAAAATAGACAAAACTGGCTACTTTCTTTTCCTGTGACAAGCAGAGGAAGTCAAGATAAACCAGCTTCACATAGGATAAATCCATTTAGTATATGTAATAAATACTGTCTGGCATATGAAAACATGCAATATACAGTACATATATATATAAAATACTGGAAAATGTATCTAGCTTATCACCATTAATACAAATTCAGAGAGTTACAGAGTCATCCACGAGTTAATGAGGGAAAGTGGGAGCTTTCAGCACTCCATGCAGACCATTACATAGGTGATTCAATGGAGGGACAGAAAGAAGGAGACTGATATATTCTGGTTCAAACTATTAAAGGTTTCATTGTTTTGACTTTGGGAGTCTGCTTCTGGGTGGGCATAGAAATCCCCCTCCCTGTTATAACACATACCAAAGCTTTGAAGCGGTACAAAACCCTTCCCAGGGGATAACAGGGAAGGTGAGAAGGATCAGAATATATTTTTCAAGTTATTTTTCATGACTACACTTAAACTTCTCTGCATTCATTGAAAGAGACATCTGGAATGGGATTAATTATGTTAGAGTGCTATATTGCAAAGCCAAGTTTTAATAAAAGTGATGAGGTGTTTGAGTAGGCTAGATAATTTTTAGGATAAGTAAGGCCATAAATATGAAGCATTTTGTAGTACTGACTCTGATTAGTTTTTTAATCTTATTGTCATTATTTGTTAACTGAATTGAAAGAGCACATGACAGGTTAACTTGAGAACTGTGTTACTGCCATAATTATTGGTTATTCTGTGGAATGAATGGCCTTGTGGTTTGTTTGCTTTTTAACAGATGATTTTGGAATAGTAATTAATTTTGCCTGTGTTTCACTGATCGGTAGGCTTACAAATTTGTGCCATGATCACACCATTGAAGCTCCCTTACTCCCCACCTCTCTCTCTCCCTGTTCAGCAGAATGGGACCACTCATTGCATGGCCAACTTGCCATGGCCAACTCGCTATGAGACAACTCACTGCAAGACAATTCAACAAAATACAAAAGTTAAATTAATTTCAATGGAACCATGCCTAATAATAATAATAATAATAATAATAATAGTAATATGAGTCAATTCAGAAATAAAAGAGTTACAATAATTTTGATGAAAACATGATCACCAATAATAAAAGTAACTGAATGAAATAATTAATACAGCATTGAATTGTCCCACCATGAGTTATCCTGCGGTGAATTGGCCGTGCTAAATGTTGTAGCAAATTGGCCATGGCAAGTTGTCCTAGACCCCTCTCCAGCTATAAGAGTAAATGAAATAATCTAATGTATTGTTTCCCCTTAAAACATGATTTCCTCTCAAAACCACTAGGAAGGTTATTGAAGCAATTAATCATTTTTAGCTCTCATTTACAGAGAAATTCGAGATTCAGTTTGACTTTTAAATACTATACCTCATGACAAATCATGTCATTTCTAGTATGTTACAATAGATTCTACAAAGTTTTGGTACTTGAACTCATGCTGAGAGAATATATGGAAATTAGCATTTATTTGACTAAACTCAGGAAATCAGAGATAAGAAGTATTCTTCTTCTGCAGAAGCCTAATTTTGGCTTTTTCCAAAAAGCCTGGCTTTCAATTATCCTACACATTCCATGCTAAACATTATTCCGAGGAAAAGGAGAGTGAGGTCAGGAGGACTGAAAAAGGAGCACCTGCCTATCAACATCCAAGTAGCAAACTAGACAGTCTAATTTCAGTTGTACTCCTTGCCATAATCCCTGAACATTTGCTGAAATCCAAGATCTTATTCAAGGAGATAATAAGTAATTTGTTTAGCTAAGCCCATTATATTAACTTTATTTGGAATTCTATATGTGTGCATTGGTTGCCTTGGCTTGTTTTCTCTCTGTTTTTCTTTTCCCCAAAAACTCTAGAGATTTGGATTCATTTGTTTCTCCATGCACAAGAACTAAATGGTTACACAGCTATCTGCCTGTGGTTTAGGAATGGTATGTTTTGCTAGATTCTGTAATTCAGGGCTTTGGCAGAAAGCTGTACAGCATCTTCCTTCCTTCCTTTCTTTTTTAAACAAGTTTTATTCAGTTTTCTACATTTTAACATCTCTTTTTAGTGAACAGCATGATTACAGGTTCCACATATACATACAAATATGACCATAGTTACTTATTCAATTTTTATATTCAATTTCTAGGCTTAACATTATTTTTATGCATTTTCTATTTTGTTATATTATTCCAAGTGCTTATCTCATAATTTAATTCACATATTGACTTCATAGTTATTGTGCTGTAGTACTTTTGTATAATCCTCTTAAATTCTAATTAGTAAAACTTCTTCTATAAATTGGTTTCCCCCCTTTAATATCAATTTAAGAGCACCACCTCAGAGTTACATATTCATTAATTATTTCTCCTTTTAAATCACATCAAATATTTAGCATTTTATTACCTACAACTTTAAAATTACTAATCCCCTTTAAAACTATATAACATATATAAATCAGATTCTGCATGATTCCCCCTTCTTAATTCCATAAAATTTATCTACAATTTCAGGAAAGAAAAAGGACATATTTACTCATTTAATCCTAAACCCTAATGCCAATTTCATTTTCAGTTCTCCTCCTATATCATTTCATTTATTTCAATCTATTTATTATACATATTCTAGTAATTATTCCATTCATACTTAAACCAAAAGAAATGAAAAGGAAAATCAGCATTCCAATCCTCAGAAGTATTTCAGTATATTTGATAAACATATTCCATATGTTTATTGTATTTACCTCTTAAACATAAAGGAAGAGAGCATTACCAAAAAATAACAATTCTATTATCCATCTTATATGTCCCCATTTCACAACTACAAATTTATCTATATTATTCCCCACCACCTTGCAGAATCCCCTCTCCCAGTATCATTCAGCCATTATCTCTGTGTGAGAAATTTACCCCCATTTTTTAAAAATTCCCATATTCCTTTGTTCCCAAATTCTGTTTCTTCTCCTTTCTTTCCCCTAACATTTCCCCCTTTATTGAGAGCTTTTCAAACCACAGTCCTCCAAAAAGATCCAGTTAATATAAATTTCCTCTTTAGCAATCTATAGTTCAGCTTGAATTAGTGCTTATATAAAATCAAGATATACTCATCCAAGTTAATTGTGTAATTCCTTCTACAGCTTCTATCTCTCTCGGCTCGAAGCTCCGTCACTGTCAATTCAAGACAATTCACACCTTTTTTAAAAACTTCTTTCAATTCGCCGCTTTGAGTCCTTTCTTAAAGATACTTTGTAATGTTAATCCAGAGGGTAATTTCCATTTGATTATATCGTCCCATTCCTCCTGCTGTTCACTTCTTCCACTCTCTCCTGCCCAATACTTATTCCAGTCTAATCCTCCCCTTCAGGGTGGCCATTTTGGCCACCGCTTCAGACGTCTTCAGGAGGCAGCTTTGCCAAACCAGGGGGGGGATTTGCGGCTCCCCTCTACCCGGCTGATGGTCTCCCCTTCCTCCGCCACCCCTATGAGGCAGCTTCTGCCCCAAATCTAAAAGATCGGGGCTCTCTGACGCCGAAGCACGGACCAAAGCCGCGCACGATCGCGGTCAGCGGTCCATCTTCAGAGAGGCTCAAAACCTTTCTATTTGTCTTACGGCTGAACTAAAGAGAAATATTAGTGAAAAGGCAAAAAAAAAGCCAACCGGGGCAGATAAGAATCATTAAGAGATTCAACCTCAGTGATGAAGACTATATTTTGAGTATCTTTTAATGGGAAACCTTTAAGAAGGAATCTGTCAAAGTACTTTAAAACTTTTCCCTCCTGGGTCCTTAACATGATACTAGGGGCCTCAGTATTCTTGTGGGTGCCAATAGTCACACCCATACTTTTCTTGGTGCCTGTCAGACTCCTTGCATATTTAAATTCATTTTATTCATTTTTACTTTTTAAATTTTCAGTTAAAAATTCAGAAATTAGAATGCAGGAAAGCATCATCCTCAAACATAATTGGTACTTCGAAATGCCTCTGTGCCTGATTTAGGTCTCAGAAATATTTTTAGAATTTAAAATGGTAGGGATCTAAAGCTCCTCTTTCAAATGTATCTATCTTCTCAGAAAAAACAAGAAGAAGAAGATGAATTAGAGGAGAGTATCCTGTGAGATTAGAAATGATGTTGGAAATGATATTCTACCAATCTAGCTTCTGATAATTGGATTATTTTCCTCAGTGATTTGTATCAGATCTGTCATTTTATGATGATAAAAGTAATGTACTTTCAAAATTCCAGATGTATCACCAAAAGTTGTGAATTCCCAGTTTATAGCATGGCCCTTTTCTTCAGAAGATCAGGAATAGAATGTTAAAATGTTTTTGAGAGATAAGGAAATGTGCCACTGAGGACTTTGGGAGGTTTAATTGAAACCCATTTCTTCTATATACTTTTTCTCCATTCTGATTCTCCATTTATAAATAATGTGACTGAAGGATCAAATTGTACCATACTGTTTTTAGTCTTTCTACTTAATATTTGGTGTTAGCACTTAGATTAATCTATTTAAACTAAAGGATTATGAGATTATGCTTTCCTTCTCTGAATACTCTCAAATTCAGACTTCAATATTGGTGTACAAAGATAATGAAAACTTGATATTTATTTCTTTTATTCTGCTTTTCTATGTATGAGATTACTAGAGCTAACCAAAATATCTAACTGTCTTACTATTGGGAAAGAGACTTTCATTAAGTATTTCTGAATATAAAAATCTAGGAGGAGGAGCTGCCTTTTACTAACTTCTTAACTTACATTAAACTGAAAAAAGTCTATAAAGATGAAATAGATATTTGGAAACCTAGAACATCTAAGTAAATCCAATTCTCCATTTTATACAATTTTCTCTGCACAATTTGCACTATGAGCTGCCCAACCTGGCACAGCTTGTTGAGAGATATATCCCAGATTGGAATGGGACAATTCGCCACTGCCAACTTGTTGCGATCAACTCACCATGGTCAGCTCACCAGGGCCAATTCACGGTGGTCATCTCATCACGGCCAACTCCTTGTGGGATAACTTGCCAGGGACAACTCACCGTGGGACAACTCGCTGCAGAGCAGTTTAGCAATTCAATTTAATTATTGAAAATAAATATATATATTTTTAAAATTTTTGTCATTTACATTTCATTTTGTCCCTGTTTTTGCATCCCTTCTTTAATGATTGTATTCCACCATTTCTTTGATATTAGTGTAACTCTTGTCCTGCAGTGAGTTGTCCCGTTGCGAGTTGGCCGTGTTGAGTTGTCCCGCAGAGAGTTAGCCGCAGCGAATTGTCATAGATCCATCCCAGATAACTGACCTTCTTAAAACAATTTGGTTCTCTGATCCTATTACAAAGGAGGGATAGTGGAAGGGTTGACATTATGAAATCTATCTCTAATAAGCAATAGAGGAGATGCCCCTATGTCCGGTTTGTAATGGGAATGGGAAACCTTTGCCATGGCTGTACTACACTGGTGGCGAAATGACTACAGATTGGAATTGGGGTGGAGGGAGAGAGATTGTAAGGCTAGGAATGATAATGAATTGCCTCCTAGAACTTTTCTGCTTCATTTTCACTCTTAACTCAACACATATATTAGAGACATCTCTTTTGATCCATTTCCTTGCACCCTTTCCAGAAGTATGTGTGACCAGTTGTATCTTAGTTTCTTTTTTTAAACTATTATTAAAAAAACCAAATAAGTTAAAGATTGAAACAACTGTGTGATGAACTGGCTAAACCTTTCACATCACAGGCTTAATTTTTGTATTTCCTTTTTCCTTGTTTATGGACAATTTGTTTTCTTATTTATTTTTGTATTCTTGCTACTTAATCTTTTACTGAGAATTCTCCCTTTTCACTTGATAATGTACATAGGGTTTAGATTTAACTTACATTTTGAAAGGGTGTGCACTGCAAAGTAGTCATTTCTGACATGTGGTGGCTTGGTAATACAGACATAAATTTTGTTTGGTCTGATTACTTCATTTTTCCCGCTTGGTTGGAATGATGTCTGTTAATCCATGGCAACAGCTGCCAAGATATTGTCTAAGAAGTAAAATCTAATGGCTGTTTTCGTTTGAATAAAGCTTGAGTGACCTGAGTGCTCCTGTTGAAAAAATACACACTTTCAAATATTTATTTACTTTGGAAATGAATAAACTTTAATTTTATTATTTTTCCTCTAGAAAATATTTTGATGTACAGTACTGGGAGGTTCCTTAACTGTATTTAGTGAAATTTCTAGTATAATTTGTTTAATATGTATAGTGAGAAAATTGGGTCTTATATCTGTCATGGAAACAGGACAAATGTACTGCATGTTCATGTATGACAGAAGCACTTTTAAAACACAAAAACTCTATTTGAGTAAAATAACATGACTTTTTAGAATAAATGTATATATACACTTATGTGCAGAAACATCACCTAAATGTAAACCAGTGCCAATATCAACATAAGTAAAGTTTTAAAAACATTATTAATGATCCACAAAGAGGGGATCCACAAAGAGGTAAGAATCAAATAAAAAAAAATACTTATCAGGGCCTTGACTTCAAACCATGAGACGAATTAGAAATTCAATTAGAATTGAAGTAATAACAGTTGCAACTCTTGAAAGTTAGCAAACCTTGTCACATGGTTCATAGGGTAAAATGATCATATAAATCCATGTTTTAGCCTTGTTTAGAAATGTTGTTATGCTATCATTTGATACATTTTGTGCTTTGTTTCAGAGCTTTATGGTTTTGATGTTCTCATTGATTCTACTCTCAAGCCTTGGCTGCTGGAGGTGAATCTGTCCCCTTCCCTGGCCTGGTAAGGGAACTGTTGCAAGAAGATAGGATGAAATGATTATTCCCTAAGTAATTTTCTTCTGAAATTGTTTCCTTTGTGGGCAGGAAATATTCTTGATGTTTTTTAAGCGGATCACTATTTGAATGAAGAGCAGAACCAATTTGCAAACTGACTATACTGTTGATTTTTTTTTAATTTCTCAAGTTGAGGGATATAATTTATGGATATAATTTAGCCTGTAATACCCACTCCCTTGCTGTATGCATCAGACATAGAAGGGAGTCTATGTATGCAAGGAGGAATGTCTTTAAATTTTGTTTTTGGTCTCTGAACTACCAGGTTATAAAGTGATACTATCATACCTATTAGAGATGTACAAAGTTTTCTGAATTTAAAATGCCTGGGATTGAGGTTGAAATGGTTGTTCTGACCTTATCAGAAACATTCTTAGCTTGAAACAGGGCTGTTTTTTTTCTCTGAATACTACTAACATGTCTGGGAGAATATGTTTTGATGTGAAACAGCTGCTTCAAATTCAAAGTGTTGAGTGCACTTCTATTACCTGCCATATCTCCTTTTGTTTAAAATGGTAAGAGGCAGGTTTGAAGTGAAATAGTTGGGTAGGTAGAGGTCAGTGTTTAAGGATAGCTACAGTGTTCATATTACTTTGGCCCTTTCTCAATAACCCATCTGTTGATTGTGAGTGAGTGGGGAGGCAGGCTTGGATAAGATTATTTTCCTACCATCTCTGGTTGAATAAACAAAACACTGAGTGTTGTTTCATTCAAATGACGAAGCAAAAAAAAATGATTTTTTTTAAAGGAGGAAAGGGATTAGATTCACAACAACAAATAGTATCCTGTCGTAAACGTTATTTCTTTTTCTATTTTGTTAACTTAGAAAAGTGAATTTTGTTTTTTTCTAAGAGGGAAAAGGCAGCATTCAATAAAGTCTTTTATCTGAAATCATTAATGTTTAATTTCTTTGTGAATGGAGGTTTATAAGATATAAATCTCAATCGGATCTATGACTTTATTTGGTCCTGGGTGTAGTGAGTGTTAAAAATTCAGTTTTCACCTATATTTTTTTTAGTGATGAATCTATTTTTGGTTGTCTCAATATTCAAGAATAAGTGAATGAAACTGGAAAGATCCAAAATATTGAAAAATATACCCTGGATCTTGGAGGAACTCACAGAAAATTGTTCGGAGAGCCCTGTTGTTCTTATCACAGATATTATAAGAAGTATTTCCAGTTTGGAAATGCTGATTTTCAGTTTAGTAGAACAGAATTCCCCAATCTTTTTGGCTTTGTCAAACAGCAGAGGGAGGAGAGGGGGTATTTCTGCGTGAGCTGTGGGCATGCACAACTGCTATTCGCGCAAATGGAGCACACACTTGTGATCACCCACCACTTCTGTGGTCCAGTTCTGAATGGCTCAAGGCCTGGAGGTGGGCTGCGGCATATTAGATACTGTACTGGAACATTACATAAGGGGAAATCTAAGATTTCTTTAACCTCTGCCTAGAATGTCAAGGGAGAAGGATTTTCATAAAGTTGTGTGTATTATTATTGTTATGTCATATTATCTGCTTAAATAAATGGAAAATCTGCTTAAATAGAGGCCAAATCTCTGATTTGGTGGTTTCAGGGATGGGACTTTCTTTCCATTCTTGGAATGATAGGCCTTGTACATGCAGATTAAAGTGATTAATCAGGTGGTCTTATTTGTTCTCTTGTTCCATACTGTTAGTGATGCTCCTTTGGATCTGAAAATTAAAGCTAGCATGCTTTCAGATATGTTCACACTTGTAGGTGAGTGTTATATCAATTCTTGTTTAATATTATATTGCTTTGTGTGACAGTGTGTTAAAAGTCAATATATTGTATAGTCCAGAGCTGATTTGAAATAATTAATGGTTTATATTATGTTCCATATGTGTCAGGTTAGCTCTATTTACATATATCTAACTATTGTGTTATGCAAGTACATAGGTACTTAAGAATTTCATTTTAGCCCCAATAAGCTGGAGTTTGTTTGGGGCTAAACTGATCTTTCCCTACCAACGTAAGTTTTATTTAATGTATAGTAGGAACAAAGTAGTCACTTTATAGTTTCCCTTCCAGGCTCTAAGATAAAGTACTGGACAGGCCATGTTAAATCTGTGTGAATCTGGTAAATGCTTTGTAGTAGTACTGGGAAACATTTTGAAAAGTAAAATAAAATAATTAGTGACAGGCACATGCGGTATTTGTGCAAAGTATGACAGCACTAAGTTCTGTAGCATGAAAAAACATAGAATAAATGGTATGATACTTGTATTTCTCTATATATTTAAGATTGACATTTGCATAATGTTTTGGAAATGTGGCAGCTGGGATAATTTTACTGTCTTCTTCCTACTAGCAATTTCCTGCACATGCGGGCTCTGCTTTTTTTCTGGATTAACCAAGTTTTGAACATTACAGTAGTAACATTACAGAACATAAATCTACCATGATTGCTGTTAAAATATCTGTAAAATGGGAACTAAATCTCAACAAAGATATATTTTGGAGCAGCATCCAAGCTTCAGAAATATCAGTCCCTCAAATCTACATAGATATCCATTCTCATGTCAGTCACATTTGTTTCTCATGTCAATGACATCTATTTGTATTTCACAGCTCAACATGATAGTTCTTTTTACAAATCCATGCTTAACTTTGGAGAATAAATGTTTTTTTGTTATAATGTAAATGTAATAGTGACATAGTTTCTGCAGAGGGGACCAATTTCTATTACTCAACAATATCTATAATAAGCAGTGCCCTGGGAAGCATCTATGATAGCCCTAGTCTAGGTGGTACATTGATGGTATCAGGGCATTTGATCCAGAATTAGATGCCCTTCATATGACAAGTCTTCCTCCTTTCCTCTCTCCAAGGCTTTGTTTGTCAGGATCCAGGTCAAAGGCTAAGTCGGACATCTTATTATTCTTCTGAGACAAGGAGAAATCCATACCAAAAAACTCAAGTAAGCAGAGAAGAGTTAAAACAATGCTCCTGTGATTGTATTATTACATTATGAATTATATTTGCTTGATGGTCTTTCTATACTTTTTCTCCTCTGACTACTTTTCTTTCTACATTTAAGCTGATCTTTAATATAGTATTTCTCTTTCCTTAACACTTTAGTCATGCATTGTTTTAATACTATTGGGAAGTAAAATGATCTCTAGAAGTCCTTTGTGTATCTGAGTGGGTATTATTACTTCTTTACTTGGTGCTCTTAATATTTATGACATATAAGAGGGAGGGAAGAGGAGTCAAGGTAAGCAGTGAAGTAACATATTGTGTAGATGAGTTAGTTATATGGCCTTGGGTTTAATAGAGGCCTGGATTCAATTGTGTGTGGGAGGGGTGGCAGAGGAGCGTCTTAATCAAATGTGTCCCAGTGGGAAATATTGGGTACAGAATTCCTGAAAAGAAACTCCCCTTATCCCTAATGAGTCTTGATTTCTGCTGTATTTCATACCATGTAAAATGATACTAGCACCATAATTGCTGCCATCTACTGTCTGCTTGTTTAGCGCTGCAAGGCAGTGTGAAGTCTTTTATGTTTCCTGAAGTTTGAACATAATTTGTGATCTGAATTAAGTTGCCGTTTGTTAATTTCTTAGGGTTTCAAATGTTTCAAATACTATTTGTAACCCAGAATTTATTGTTAGCTATCATGTGAATCTGTAAAAGAAACAAGTATTATTTATTACATACATTACATACATTATGTATGCTAACTAGGCTTTCCCTCAGCAGTTTACAATCCATTAAAATTAAACAGTTAAAATACACAACAGTTAAAATACACAACAAAACTTGATGGTTAAAGGATAATTAAAGGAAATTAAAACAATAGAAATACCAGCAAGAGCATACAAGTACAAAATTAATCTTGATTTATTAAAATATCTGGGAGAATTAAATGCTTTTACCTAGTGCTGAAAAAATAATAAAGTCAATGCCAGGTATACTGTATGGAGGGTTACCACTGACAAGACTTGCCTTCAGCTAGCCACTTGATATTTATTTAGGCATTCATTTATTTACCTACTTACTTTTGATTGACCTAAAAACTTGGCTGTTCCAACTGGCCTACCCGGATTGATGGGGGGAGCGTTTAGTATAGTTTTAATTGGCATATTTATGAGACCTTAGGTTTAATAGTTTTTTAATATTTGTATATTTGTATTTGGAATTTTTATTTTGTAAGCCGCCCTGACTCCTTCGGGAGATAGGGCGGCATATAAGTCTCATAAACAAACAAACAAACAAACAAACAAACAAACACACACATACATACATATGTAGATAGGTAGGTAGGTAGGTAGGTAGGTAGGTATATAGATAGATAGATAGATAGATAGATAGATAGATAGATAGATAGATAGTATACTATGAAGTCAGTGTCAACTCTTAGCAACCACATAGGTGGATTTTCTCCATGACTGTCTGTCCCTAACCTCATCCTTCAAGTCTTCCAGTGGTGCATCCATTGCCACTTTAACTGAGTCAATCCACCTTACTGCTGATCATTGTTTTTCCTTCAACCTTTCCCAACATTAGAGCCTTCTCGAGAAAAACCGGCTAACTTGATATATAGACTGCCTGACTCTGCAACTCTGGGTGCATACATAAAGCAATGTAAAACATTGAAATAGGAATAGCTAGAAAGGGGGAAATGGAATCCAATAAACCGTTCATTCTATAAGGAGCCCCTACCCCCACACTTCAAGGCCTGGAAGAGGCAGGTTTTAAGGGATTGTTTAAAAAAGGTCAAGTGTATTTGTGAAGTTGTATTTATCTTAGGCAGAATATCTTTCCAGAGGGATGGCTCCATGACACTGAAGGTTTGCTATGGAGAGCACTCAAAGCAAAGCCTCCAAAATTGAGTTTGGGGTATAAAAATTAACAGATTTCTCAGGTAATAGTGCTCCCAAACTATGAAAATCCTAAGAAGTTAATTACCAGATGCTAAAAGCAAATAAAGGTTGCATTAAACTGGTTGTAATGCAGCAGACTTCTGCAATATTGTTTATTAATTGGTGTTTCTAGACCATCTTCAAGGAAACCTCATGAATACCACATTACAGGATAGTTCCAAGGCATGGATTATTATAGAATAGCCATCCTAAATTGGCATAAGGTGCATCACTCCATAGAGGACAATTATGTATCTAATGGCAAAAATGGATATAGATGCACTCTCAACTAAAACTTGATCCTTTAGGAGAAAAGCAATCCATCTCAGAACCCTCCTGGGCAGGCACATCATCCATTACCAGCACTTCTGTCATCTCCAGATGGAGCTTCAGGGTTTTTTTTTTTACTCTCATCCATTCCAAGCACTGATTCAGCATTTCCACTATTTTTCCTGGCACTTATAAAAAGCAAGAAAGAGGCCTATATGCTGTCAGCATACTGATGATACTACTTCAGATTTCAGAATGACCTCAATCAGCAGCCTTATAGTATGCCAAATACAATTGGGAATAGAATATAATACTGTAAAACCCAATAAATATAAATGCCATGGGACTGAGCAAAAGTCCCCCAGCGTTGCTTTTTGGAGATAGCCTCCAGGTAAAATTGGAAACACTGCACAGCTGTTCAAGTCAAACCTAACTTGGACAAATTCTCCCCAAAGTTATCTAGGAGGAGAAAAATTACTTCTTCATTTTCATCATTACCACAGAGTAGGTTCAATAATGAATTCTTCTTAGCATTCAGTGAGATATAGGATAACTTTTCCTCCACCTGCATTCCAGATGTTTCCCAGTTCACTTCATTATCTTCAGGTGACTGCCTACTCACATTTTTGAAGGGCACCTGCACAGTGACAAAGGATGCTCAGCAGCAATTGTGAAAACTGCCTGGGTCATTTTTCTTTATTTGATAGCCTCACCCAGATTCTGACTTCAAAGCACCCAGATAAACGCTAGGAAAACTTTCAAAATCCTCTGGAATCTGTTGTCCTTTGCAGATGGACCTTCCTAATGGGTCCCCAACTATGCAGAAAGGAATATTGATCTGAAGTCTGAATCTCAACAAGAAATGGTCAAACTCTGACAAAAATACATTCTTCAGCTCCAGGTTCCAATCCTTGTAACCAATAAGAAAACAAGCAAACAAACAAAATGCAAATGGATTGAGAATGTTCCCTGCCACATTGCTGCCATGAAACCTTAAGCAACTCCAACCTCGTTATATGGCATGGCTATTTTATTGCCCTAGAATCATCATTTTAGAAGTCTTGGCGCCCAATCCAGGATCACCCTTAGACATGAAGACTGCTGAGTAGCTGAATAGATGATATATCAACAGAATACAGTTATCTCCTGAGTGCCCAACATCAGAAAAAGCACTGTACATTGGTATTAAAATGGACAGAAGACTGGAAAGAAAAAAGGAATTTCAGTAAGCATCTGCTTACTGTATTTGATCCTCTGGTTGTTCAAAAATCATCTTGCAAATCTCTAAGCCATGGTCAGCTATATAAGCTAAGTGTTTCTCTCATCCACAGTCAAATCATAGATGAGAAAGGTCTTATTCATTTATCAGCCTGGCATTTAAAAACAGTGCTAACATCCCAGAGGGCAAACTAGTATAGTTAGTCATCTGGAATGAAAGAAGAACTAGAAGAGGAGACAGGCACAAAATGCCTGATCTCTTCTCTCCTTACCTAGCAGCCATGTATTTTGCTTTACCTGTTATTCCTTTGACTTTCTCTGGTATTAAGACAAGAAGCAAGCACACTGAAGTAAATGAGGGGGGGGATTCCATCCATGAAGTGGTCTTGTCCAAGGGATGGTCCTCTTTTACTATCTTTCACCTTTTAGCCTGAGGGGCACTTTAAATTGGGTGTTGTATGCTTTGTGTATGTGGTTTCTGTATTTCTTGAATGAAATATTTAAGATGTAAATTGGAGGATGAAGCAAAAGTGGGGTACATTTTTATGTACATCAAAAATGAAGCTCTAATTTCAGACAATTGGTAATTTTGAAAGAGAACATGAAATCTTTATTCTTTTTATTTTATAGCGCCCTGTCTCTGCACAGTCTCGATCATCAAATGCCAAATTGGTAAATATTGGGCTCTATATTGCTTCATTCATCATTTAGAAATTTAATCAGTGTATTTTGCATTTTTAAAGAAATATGTTTGCACTAATCTTTAAAGTGATGCAAATAGTTGTGTTAAAGAGGCTAATGGACATTGGACAAGAATAAAAAATGTTTTTCTAATGGCATCATGTCCAAGACTATGATTAATTATAGAAATACGATATTCCAAATATTTCTTTGGAAATATTCTCTAGATTCTAGGTGAACCTATTTTCTACAATTTTGTGAAATATGGGAATATGGATGCTGTATACAACAAGTCCTATGTAAGATTTTTATATCCTGCATTTTCTTTTCATGTTCTGTTGTTAGTTTCTCTTGCTATTTTGAATTATCTGTTGTCTGTCCTCTTTTAATATTTCTTCTAAGTTTGTTATTTACACTAGAGAAATCCTGTTTTGAGATTAAACAAGATTGTGCACAAGTATAGTAGCACCTATACCACTTTAGTATTTTGCAAAATGAGCCAGATTATCAACATTCCTGAAACACAGAAAAATGCCTGTGTAAAAAGAAAATCAGCGCAAAGCTATGCTGAGAACTCAAACCTGAAAGTGATAAGAAAAGAAATACAATCTTGAAGACTAATTTAGTACTGTAGTGGCAGTGGCATACACATAAAGGACACAGCAAGCATTCAAGAAACTAAGGAAAACTAAAACATTAGGAATCCAATAATCCAAGCCTGTCTTTCCCAAGAGGAAAAAAACTGTTGATAATCTTTCATTTTTCCTTTAAAAGAAGAAGAAATCCATATTTGAACTAGCTGCATGGGTTATATTGTTTGTTGTATTAATGAGAAGGTGTTCTAAACTAAATGGACTTTGGAATTAATGTGGCAAGTTCCTGTATGTTAATAAGTCCTACACATCAAAAAGAAATACAATTATAAATTATATGATAACAATAGTTTGCCCAAAGATGATAGATCAAGTATTGAAAACTTTGGTAATTCTCTTCCAGAAGGATTAACAAGAATACCATATTACATAATTAAATCATACTCTTTATTGGATTTCTGACATGCATTTTTTCTAGTAGTTCTGGAAATAACTCCTTTTTGGAACCAGCAAGAAATAACAAGAAGGGCAACTGTTTCATATCAGAATGACAATTGCACTTCATTAATAGAACATAGTTTGGAACAGTGGTTCTTCTCAAGATACTTGCAACACCCAAGTTCTTTTTGCTTTCCCTGTTCTAATCTGAGGATTGGGCAGTGTTTTCTATGCCCCAGTTCCTAAGCAAAGAAAAGGAATGTTCCAGTGAATGCAGCTCATGTTCCTGCCAGATTCTAAGGGTAGGAAAACTACTTCTCACTCTTGCAACAGAGACTGCTAAGTGCCACATTGGGAACCTGTCTGTGTGCTGTGCAGTTTGTGGCTGAAAACAATATTAAATATTTCTGTTGCTTATGGCTATTTTCTCAATATTTTGGAAATGTGAGGTACAAAACAGTACATTCCATGCATTTCAGGAGAAAAAGATGGACAGACTCCTGGAGACACAAGAATGCATTGGGTAATGGGAGACACATAAGAAGCAAACTTATCAGAGTCTTCTCATGACTTTCTTGGCTATTATGGCCAAGTTAGATTGCAGGATTGTATAAAATCTATAAGATAATTTTGTATACATTATGTGTATTTTGGATTTTTTTTTGTATTGTGAATCCCTTTAGTGCAAATGCAAAATAAAATATATTTCCAAGATGTTTCTGAAATGAAAATGTTTAGTGAAGATTATAAATTAGCCCATGACAGGGCTCGTAAGATGAGCTACAGAGTTTTCTGACAATTTCATTGTTGATTCTTGATGAGGTAGCATTTCCCTTGAGGGATAAGATCTATGACAGGGAGTCGTCCTTGACTCATGACTCCTGCTGGCCGTGTGTACCTTTGCTTAGCTCTAATTAATGCAGCATTGCATTTTCCTGAACTTGAGTAGTTACTCATACCCTTATTATCTCTGGTTAAATATGTACAATACTGTACATGGAACTGCCTTTGAAACCCACTCAGAACCTGCAATTGGTTCAAATGTAGCGGTCTGCATGTTAACCAGCCAGTATTGTTATTATCATATTATATTATCTTGTATGCTATGTGTTGGTTACCAACAGATATCTGGGTGTTAATCAAAGGTACTAATCTTGACTTAATGAGTTGGTGCCAAAGAATCTGCAAGATTGGCTGCTCCAACCTAAGTCTCCACCTCAGCAGACCCTTCTGAGAGAAGCTGCTGGTGATGCCTGATTTTTTGAGATGATTAAGGACCGAAAGGGCTGTTTCTCCAACATAGAAAAAATTTGGATGATGGACCACCAGAAATTAAATTTGCTCTCTTGGTGACACTTCTTGGGAGTTTGGGAACATTCAACTTTATTGGAGGGTCTTAGAATGCTTGTTCATTGCTGACATTTCTTCTATTTATTGTGTATTGTAATTATTATTTGATTTTTCATTTTTAATTCATATTTTGTTGTGTTGTGTTATTTAGAAGTGTATTTCTTTAGGAATTTATTGTCTCCAAAATCATTGATTCTGATAATAAAGAATCAAGTGAGAACTGAGAATTTTGGCTGTAGGCAAAGTCACAAGAAATATGTTTTTGCCTATGGAGTCAGAAATCATCAGTGCTGGCTCTTGCTTTGGGGTGTGTATCAAACACTGAGAATTTAAAGTTTGGCTTTGGTTTCTAATGGGGCGTGGAGTCAAGGAGTATGAAACCTGGCATTTGTGCCTTTGGATCCTTCTGACTTTCTCATAATTCCTGGCTTCGATGCCTGGCAAAGAGTTGTTCTTATTACTGTTTGTTAGCCAAGTGCTTTTGGCATTTGAAATCTATTTAAATAATTGGAATAAAATAGGAGGAAAAAAAGACCAAAACTGACTTCTTGCTGTGATCCTACAGCGTTCCCGACCTCTCTCTGCCAGCGATGCTGAGATGAAAAACCTTATTCCCTCTGCAAAAGAGAAAGTTGCAGGAAGGCATGTTGGCTCCATGCTGGGCCTCTCTATGGAAGAGGTAAAGCAAATCATTTATTTAATTATCAGATTTCTATTGTTAAGACCAAACAAATCTAAAAACAGATTTAAAACAATATCACAAATTAAAAAGAATGGTAATTGTTCAGAGACAGCAATAAAACATAGTCTGGATACAAACGTTTCCCAACAGAAGCACATTATACATTTTAATCCAAAACATGAGAAAATTTGTAAGACTTGTTTAAATGAGTCCAGGGTGGAGACTGTAGAAATCTTATGTGTGCGCCTGTGTGCACAGTTGTACATGTACTTTTTCAGAAGGCAGATGTTGCAACAAGGAAGTCTTGGGTCGTATCAAACAAATGTTTAATTGATGGGACTTTAGCCATGTGAACTTTGTACAATCATGCAGCATTGGGAGAAATTGCAGAAGTCAGGTACTCCCTTAGCATCAAGACTTATGAGATCCACCTGTCAGTGCCTACCAACCTTGCCATACTGAAACTTAATACTGTATAGAGAAAAGAGAACCACATTCTGCCCTCACTCTTAATCCCCATAGCCAGTCCAGAAGAAACACCATGATTATTGGTATTGAATGCCACCATGAAATGAAGGGGAAAAAGGACAGTTGCACCATAGCATTCCATCTCTTCCAGAAGTCATTGACAAGTGTGATCAGTGAGTGGTGTATGACCAATTAGATAGAAATTGTCCAGGACTGTTGGGTCCAGCAATACTGTATTCAGTCCTTGCATATAAATGCTTATAAAAGGGAAAGGAGAATAATATTTTAGTTGGTGTGTTTGATAACTAGATATCTTTGTCAGATTGACATTTTGGAAGTACAGTGGACAGCAAATGTCAAAAGAACGAAGTATCTGTATATTGGAAGCATTAAAATTGGTGCTGTAACTAGGTGGTTTTTATTTACAAGGCTTACATTTATATACTTTGGCATGTGCTGAGGAATTTCAGAGCTTTCTGGGAAATGAGATTCTTTCGTGAGCTTAACATTTTTTGACTTCTAGCCTTCCTTCTGATTTTAGATAAAAGTGTTGCGCCGAGTGAAGGATGAATATGACAGAAGAGGCGGGTTCATTCGTATATTCCCTACACCATTAACTTGGGATATTTATGGGTAAGAAAAACTTAAGAAATCAATTCTGCTATCTTGGATTTTGTAGAAGACTTTTAGGAAGAAATAGATATAAATGCTATTTTTCCTATGTTCTCATACCAATTTCCACATTTCAAGCTGCATTTTCAGATCATGTCTTCAGCCTTGTAGTAGAAGAAAAGCTTACTATTGATTGTATCTTTCTGTATGATCAATATTTTCCTTTATAGATACTATGACATCCTTAGGTATTCCTCCTTCCAAACTTATAATGTAAGTTTTTTCCCCTTGTTTTTTTAGAATAACCTTTGATATTTTCTTCTGTTCAGATATTTTTCTTTTTCATGATGAACTTTAACTCTCCTACTCTTGATTTCTTAGGCCTTTTCTGGAACACAAGACAACAATGAACTATATGCTGGCTTCTCGTCTTTTCCAAGAAAGGTAGGAAGGCTGTTCTAGTGCAACATGTACAGTGAGGCTCCTTTTGTAGGAGAGGCAATTTGGTGGCAGCAGTTCTTTAAAATACAAGCGCAGCTCAGAATGCACATATTCTTAAAATGTTGCATGAGACACAAAACAATGCTCAGCAGGAGATTTTTAAAAATCTGCAATTATAAGCATCAGTGTTGCTGTATGCACTTGATTGGGTGTATATGCAAATAGGCAAAAATGAGATTTAAAAAATAAAAATCACACCTTTCATCTCCTTATGTGGCTATCAATTCTTTAAAAAAAAAAACTAATTCCCTTATCCCAATTTCTTTTCTTACTCACTATACCCAGACAGCAGTGCCAGCTCTTCTTTTAGAAATAGCTCCTTTGGCTATGCTGAGTGAAGGGATATTTACTTATTTTTATTTATTTATTTTTCACATTTTTGGACCGTCCAGCTCCCTGAAAGAGGGACCTGTACAACAAAGCTTTAAAATATAAAAACAGTATATATAGAAGTTTAAAAGAAAAGAAAGAGGCAAGGATAATGATGATGATAATGATGATGACATCATCCATTCCAATCCTTGGTGATTCTAGGACCCAGGTCTCCCCACATCTTCCAATCTTGCACTGCTTCTTTGAGTTTTTCTATGCTCTGGTTGGTGTCAGCTTTGATGGTGGCGATGATAAAGCACTATTAAAATTTAATTAAAAGTTGAAGGGATGGTTTTCAGGGCACTAGCCAGTCCCACGCCTGCATGCTTCTTTGGGCTCCCCATATGAGGTCGCAGAGTTATAATTTTAACTCCTTTTTGTAAGGCCAGGAGAGGAGGGGGGGCTGTCTTGCCTGAGGAGGGAAGAGAATATTCTACATGGTGGAAGGAATGACAGAGAAGGCTTTCTTCCTGGACCCCACTAATTGAAGTTCTTTAATTGATGAGATCTGCAACATAGCTTCCCTGCTTGACTGGGTGAGATGCGCTGATGTATTGGGGTGAAGATAGTTCCATAGAGGTTTTTTTAAAATCTTGGTTCCTTTTCATTTTTCTTTTCTACATCATTGTTATGCGATATGTGTCTATCCTAGTCATTCTGTATATCAGTGCAGCCAGAATTTGACACCATTCCAGGCAATAAGAGTTACAACACTGTAATATTAAAGCATATTATATTTGGCATTGCATAGCAATTGCAGTTGTCTCATGGTAGTATATGCACATACATTGTAGAGAAATACCAAATAAAATCTGGCTATTGATAAATGATAGTGAACAGAAGTCATAAACATTCTGATGACAGTTTAAAACAGTTTAGTGAAATCGCATAAGAGGTTCCCAAGGTTCTTCGTGCTAGTCAGTTTCCCACTCTAGGGGTGGTTTATCTCCTACAAGGCTTAAGAGCCAGAGTTGTCCAAAGACATCTTCGTGGTCATGTGGCTGGCATGACTAAATGCCGAAGGTGCATGGAACGCTGTTACCTTCCCACCAAAGTGGTCCCTATTTTTCTACTTCATTTTTACATGCTTTCAAACTGCTAGGTTGGCAGAAGCTGGGACAAGTTATGGGAGCTCCGTTACGCAGTGCTAGGGATTCAAACCGCCAAACTGCCAACCTTTCTGATTGACGTCTTAGCCACTGAGCCACCACATCCCATTAGTGAAATAGAACCATTCTAATGTAAGATCTTGTGATAACCTATCAATTTTTAAATCATTTTTGTTTTATTTTTACAGACTTGCATTAGATCTGTCATTTTTCCAATAATTACTTGGTTTTTAAGAAGCTTTATTAATGACCAGTTTTTACATTTATGGTTGATTTAGCATTTTATGTAACTTTGATTAGGTCAACATGTGTAAAATTATGAATGGCATTCTATGCATGAATAAAACAACATGCATACATAAACTAGGTTTAGATTGAATTTGGAGACTGCTAAACCTAAGCCCTATAAATTGAAGTTTTATTATATAAACCTTCTAGTATTCTTCAATTACAGCACCTCCTTAGAATTCCTGGCCCGCAATACTATTGTCTATGCAGGCTGGACATTCTTAAGAGTTGTAGTCCATGCACTAGATTGGGAAAAGCTAACATATGTAGGTATGTTTCTCCATATGAAAATTTGGAAATGACCAAGTATAAAAATATACAACTGTTTATATAATGCAGTATATATTTGAACTATTTCCTAAGCTGTACCCAAGTATTCTATGTCTAGGAATATTTATACATTAGAATATTTCCATCTGAAAACTTCTTTTGAGATATGATTTTTCTTAAAAACTAGTTTGATATAATTTTTGAGCCATATCTCCCATTCCTGATATGATAGGATTAGAAATTCAATTTTTATACCATTATTACAGTACATTACAGTAATAATGTAATTCATAATGACATAATTATATAATTGGTAGTCTGTTGTTAGAAAGACTACACAATTTCCTTCCTTCCCTCCCTCCCATCCATCCATCCATCCATCCATCCATCCATCCATCCATCCTCCATCTTAGGATTTTGAAAAAGGAAGCTGTCTTATACTAAAATGGTTAGTTGTATATTTAGCTCAGTGTTACCTACTCTTAAATTATGGAACTTTCCAAAATCTCATGTAAATAGTTTTTCTAACTCTCATTGCCCAAGATTCTTTTAATTGGAAGTGTCAGGCATTGAATCTAACCTTATGCTATTCTATGGAGCTGCATGTTCACCAGTTGATTACACATGATAGGCGATTGCTTCATTGAGAATACCATGTCCTACAGTTGCTGTTTGCTGAATTTGGGGGGGAATATATTTTAGGATGATTATCTATCAGTAGTTCTTCAACTGATCCCAGGAATAAATCCTTTCTCCTTGCTGCTATTTAATATTAATTTTTAATGAAAACAAAATATTCCTAAAGGGAGAAATGACTGAGTGTGAGATTTATTATTTATTTATAAAAATATATTTGGAAATGAGGTGGAATGTGAGGCATTTCAAACAAAAATATTTTGCAGTAAACATTTTCAAAATGTTACAAATGCTTGCATTTCATCATCTTTAACAGACCAAGAGGACCACATCAAACAATAAATGGTATAGAATTGTTTTGTGAATCTAAGATAAAACCCATGCCAGTAGATCATGTCTTTTAAAACAGTTAACCATATGGAATTATTATGCAACATTTTTATGATATTGTCACTCATCCACTTCATCATCAGTAGTAGTAAGTCAGGAACCAAGCAGTGCTCCAAAACCATTTTTTGTTACCATAATGCTTCTGCCAGGTAAAGATTTGACACTCAAGATAGTTGCTGGAGTATATTAAACTGTCTGTTGCACCTGTGTACTGACTGTTGAGGCATGCTCACATTGAAATTATTCAGCAAATTAATAAAGGGCAAATCTTATCAATGATTATGGATATTGACAGTGGAGATGCAAGGGATATATTTATGAATCCTGGGGATGAAGAATGGGTAAGAATGTAAGGGCAGCTCTGCTACAACAAAGCACATGCATTTTGTTTCTTACGGTCTGTCAAATTTTTTAGTTACTCAAAGGCAGGACATGAACTCTTTTGCTATGGTTCCCCTGCAACAGTAGCTTGGGCCTCATCATGAATCAACAGTGAGCTTTTGGTTTCTGAATTTGCTGTCTTTGAAAGCACAACATGGACATTATTCTGATCTAGGGAGACAGTGCTAATTGTCTTTAATTTCACCTAAGCTGCCATTTCTATCAAACAGTTTAGTTTTTCTAACAGTATTTTATAGATTTATTACGCTTTGAGATAAACCTGTCATATAACTAATATAATCACTCCTATTTCTTTATAGAGGAAGTTCAAGGAAAGGACCAGTTCCTAGACGAGCTCGGTAAGACTTGAAATAAAGCTTCTGATGCCATGCAAAGGACTCCATTATTTTGCAAATAGGACTTCCTGAATATTTTTTTCTCTGTCAAAAATGACAGATGAACTGTGGACCATAGCCACATTCAAGATGATCTATAGAACCTTCCCAAAAGATGCTGTCAAAATGCAATTTTAAATGTGGCAGAGGAAAATGATTAAATACACGAGGTCTTAATTATGTAACTTTTGTTTTCATCTTGCCTATTTTTGCAAGCTACATAAATATTTGTTTATCTGTCAGCATTAAAAATGTGTTCCAATTATAAACAGGTCAGATTCATTCTTTAGTAATCTTTGAGTTGGCTTTCATTTGGATAAAGGGAGTAAGGTGCCCATTTGTAGTATATGTAATACTCCTTCCTTGAGTTTAACATTTGATCTTTTTTGTAAACAAATGGTTGATAACTGCTGATGAGGCTAAGGCAAGACAAGTATGATAATTTGTAGAATATTTGTTTTTGCTACTTTAATCCACTATTACCTTACATGTTTCTAATCAACTGTTTGATTTCTACAGTAAAAGTTGCTAAACGAACAGCTGAGTGGCTAATGTTAACTAGTTGACTAGTATTCACTCTGTAATGTTCATTTCCTGGGTTTCCTATGTAGAATTAGGAATAAGTAGATCAGGCTTCAGCCAATTTGTGTCAATATTAATATATTTAATTGAATTTGCATTGCTTTTAGTTAATTTTGTATTGGATTTTATGCACAGTTCTGCCTAATATTTGGCATTTGATACTCATGCATTAATATTAAGATAGACTTGTGAACATATCCATTTTGATATTTGAAAAATAATTTTCTGAAGGGTTTAACAATGCTGATGCAGAAAGTTTATAGATCAAGACTAAAATTAGTTTATTTGGATTCCAAACCCATAATGACTCCCATCACCTTACATAGGAAACTATCTTGGGTTAGTGTGGGAGATCATTTAAATCCCTTGCAGACCATGGAATATTCTGGATAATTTTAGACTATTATTTTTCTCTCAGCCATCCCACTTTATACATTTGTTGTTAAGATAAAATTAGAGATGACCTTGAATACGGTGCTCTGAGTTCCTTAAACAAAAGGCAATTTTTGAGCAATTCATGATTTTTCAGGCTTACCTATTTCACAGAGCAATTTTGAGCTTAAATGGCTGACCAGGATAAATATACAACCTTTACTCCCTACCAGAAATAGTGGAATAAATCTAATTGCTATGGATCTTAATCCCACTTAGTCATAAAAAGGCCAACTGGGACATTATAGAACATCGTATATAAATCAGTTTTTCAGTTGTTCCAGCAGAATTTCTTAATTCTTGGCTATTGTCCTGTTAATATAAAAGAACAGAAGGCAAGTCTTGCCAATCTTTTTCTGGAATCCTCATACAAATTTATATCTTACTGTGAAGAATTGTGAAGAACCGTGAAGAATGGAATAGAATAAAATTATGAAAGAGATTATAATAGACAATTATTTGCATATTTGATCATAATGTACACATTAATGCCTCCAAACTCGAGTTTTCAGTAACATCCCTCTATAGTACTGTTGTGCCATCACAACTTCTCTAGTTTTATTTCAACTATATTCACTTGTAGGTATTTTTAGGTAAGTTGGCTTCCCCATTACAAATTGTGGATGGATTTCCCAGGAACTGATAATTTTGAGAGTGGTCCACAAAATTGCCACTCGGTTTATTTTATCAGCCCAATAAGATTAAACAAGAGTGGCAGAATGCCACCATAACATTTGGTTTTAAAAGGCATTGATTTATTTTTCAAATCCTTAATACATTTTGTTTCATTTTTCTGAAAAGCTGAGGCCTCACTTTTGACAAAAAGTAGATACAGCTAGGTAACTTTGAACAAACTAGTTTCATGGCTTTAGAAGTCATAGCGTACTGAATCCTTCCCCTCCCCCTAATATAGGCAAATTGGGAAGATCATTTAGATGTTTTTGGACGTTGGTACAAAAGCCATGAAGGATTTTCTCTGTTCCTATCTTTTGCAGTTTAGCTCTTGCTGCTGAACTGGGTCTGGACATAGTGGATTGTAATGCTCAGCTTCATGCTGCTTTGTATGAGCGGAAACTATTATCATTAGAAGTTCGAAAACAAAGGCGACGTTTTGGCAAACTGAGACCAGGAAGATTATCAAGATTGTCAGGTACATACATGTTCTGTTTATTTTCCTGTAGTGTGGATATACAGGTTTAATGGAGCAAAACCATATCCTGCATGTGTAGATGCTTGTATCTGTGGAATTAAAAAAAAGTTCGTATAGATTTCCCATTTAGCTTACCTGGTGCTATTATATAATCCATTGCTATCTATTTAGAGATGTAAGCACTGAGTAGTATACATCAGTCTGTTTTTTTTTTCAAATTTAGTTTGCTAAAATGTTGAGAATTGGAAATATACTGATTCTGACAGGTACATCACAATCAGCTGATTTTATCCTCAAGTCAGAAACAGAATGTGAAGAAGAGGAGGAAATAGAAGATGAAGAACTAGAAATATGCCAAGGTGAAACAGTCGGCTCTCTCAGAAATACGCCGATGAAATTTAAGCCACAGTTGACAGAGATGGTGAAGCCCCCCCACCAAGTCAAATTACCAAAGGAACCTGAAGAAAAGGCTGTAAATGAAGGGCCTCCTCCTCAAGAGAAACTGGAACCAGTGCCAAAGAATGCTGATCCCCCATTTAATTTGCTACAGATTCTGCAAGAGAACAGGAATCTAAGGTAAGAGAGTTCATGGGATTGATTTGACTTGCAATGCCTTCACTGTTTGTATCATATTGCTGGTGGCATTGGGGCATGTGGCAGTTGGCATAGAAAGTAACTGAGTTGTGGAACATCTAGAATATCTAAATATGGAACATAATAGAAAATAATAGTATAAGATGCATGGATGGCTGCCAGTGTTTTTGACAGCAGTTTTCCTCTTTGAAAGCTACCATTTAGAACTTAAAGCAGAAAATGGTAATCAGCAGGTTCTGAAATCCATCTTCATAACCTCCTCCAGCCACTATTACTGAAAAATAATAGCACAATTTCACACCATTTTGAGGTGTAAAACTCCTCTAGTAATACTTCTAAATATTTAAAAAATAAAGCCATCTCAACCTCTCCAGACATTCAGGTCCAATCCATTCTATTTTGCATCATTGGTCCAATTATTGAAGCCCACAGTTTCCCCAAACGTTTAGAAACAAAGAACAAATATGTTGTAAACAATTTTACTAGTGATTGTTTAGAGCCAGCTCTAGGCTTGAAAGTGGTATCCTTTCCAGCCTGGAACTGGCTCTGGACCAGGAGATCCTTTATTACTAACTAAATGCCCTGGCACCTTTGATGGAACATTTGAGCTCTGCCTTACTCTTTCGACAGAGGACTTACTTGGTACTGAATTCATGAGATACTGCCAGATTCTTTCTTAGTAGGCAAGCTTTTGGAACAATGGTAGTAAATTTCTAGAAGGTTTTTGAGCAGATATTAAGTTCCCATTGTCAAGCAGCTACTTAAAAAAAATCTTACAATACAATACTTGAGTGTTTGGCACCTAATTGTATTAGGATCATACCATTCCTTTGACTCCTATTAAAGATTGGTTGCGACCATGTGGGCCAAATACTGCTATCACTCCCAGATAAGCAAGCCAACTAAAGGAGCAGGAGGTTAGTAATTATGCTAGCTGTATAATGGCAGTGGTGGGCATGGTAAAGATTATACTGGTAGTGATTTACTGGTAGCCTTTCACAGCAGGTGGCAATCAAGTAATGATCAGCATTGGGGCTGAATGGTTGTATTCCAGCTTCCTAGACCAGTCAGAAATCAATCACAAAGAACCTGATCAAGGACAGGTTAATCAAGAACCTGTTTGACTGGAATTTCTCCAAAATGGATCAGATGGAGATGAGAGACCACCTTTCTTGGACTCCTATGACACAGACCAATCAGAAATCAGTTTGCCAGGTTCAAATACAAGATTCCAGCTAATCTTGGTTGCCTGTGAGCTGCCAAGAGATATACCACAATGCAGTCCACTGCTTCTTAAGGTACTAGCTGCAATTGCCGGTGAAACCTCTGTAGAAAATTATGCTATGGCCATTCAGCCTGAAAGATAATCGTTGCTTGATGGTTCTGATTTATTGTTCTGGTAATTGGCAGCTATCTGCCTTTGTTGATTTCTGAAGCCAGCTTTGGGTTCTTACCTTCACGCACTGTTTAAATTTCCCAGGTGCATCTGGTCACTTTTGCAAGATAGTACCATAGTAATTTGATGTTTCTAAAATGTTCTGTGTTTATAGATGTTATATTTTTTTGCTGCCATTTTCTGTAAAATTTAATATAATTCACTGGGTCAACTGTATATGAAGGAAGTTTATTTGTCCAGAACATTTTATTTAGAAAAGCATTTTCATTCTCTAGATTTAAAGCCATTGTGACAGCATTTCATATCATGTTGCCATCAGATATCACTTTCTATTACTGTTGTAACTATTTACTTTTGTCTATGATTTGAAAAAAAAAATCACAATTTAAATATAGATTTTGCTTGCTATTTTGGTATTCCATCTCTAAGATAAATGTACATTCAGAGTATTCAACAAACTTTTATTTAGGTTGTTCAAAAGTTTTGACAGCTATATTAAAATGGAAAAATAAAAATATTTCAGCTGGTAATATATACATTTAGGATATAATTTCCATATAATATATATTTTCCATATAATATATGGAAAATATATCCTAATGTATAAGATCCTGGACAATCTTAACTCCCCATGTGTTTTTATATATCTTCCAAGTTGGATCCATATTTAACAATACTTGCAGTTGTGTCACATGGAAATTGAAGGGATTTAAGTTAATAATCAGTAACTTCAAATTAATTTTAATGGAAACAAAGGATACTGAGTAGATCCAGCTTTTATGTATGGAAAACCATTTCCTATCATCTAGTCTAACAAAGTTGGAATCCCTTAATTTCAGTTTGTAGGTGATAGAATTCTCACTTTATAATTTGGCATGTATATTTTCTGCAATAGGGAAAACACGTGAATGGATATTGCAGTTGGTTAGAAGATTGATTCCCATAGTATGTCCTGAACAATATACAAACAAAATTTTATTTATTTTGTATAGCCTGCCCATCACACATTTGTGACTCTGGGCAGCTCACATAGAGTAATTAACCCAGCAAAAAACAAACAAACAAACACACACACACACACACACACACAGGTACAGTAAAAACAACTCATTTAAAACAGATTAAAATCAAATTAAAACAAGAAAGTATAATAAGCTGGTAAGTGCAACTCATGCATCAATCAGTAGCCCATAACTGGATCTCTCGGGCCCATTGACAGAGCCGTGTCTTTAGAGCCTTTTGAAAGCCATAAGGGGTTGGGACCAATCTAACCTCTGGGGTGTGATGTTCCAAAGGGTGGGCACTGCTGCAGAAAAGACTCTCCTCCCATTAGATAAGACAATATGGGGATGGGGAGTATTTCTTGTAAACCATTAACTAATGAGAAGAATCACTGCCAGCATTTTACAGAAGTAAATTGATACGTCTGTGTTGCTGAGTCATTAAAATCTTTGGCCATTAATCTCATTTCATCTTTGAGGCAATATAAAGTTAATTTATAAAATGAAATGTAGAAGATACAGAATTAAAATATGGGAATTTTAAAAATGGTTATGTTCTTGGCTAACATTCTCGGAGAGCAGTGAAAATTGTATTAAGAGCTTATCCTTTCCACTTAATTTGAATAACATCCATAGTTCCCACAGTGTTCAGAGAGTAATTAATATGCAGCAAACATCTTGATTTGCATGAATACGCTGAGAAAATGCAAATGTTGACTGTGCACTCTGAAGTTGTGTTCGAGAGAAGAGTTTTCCATTTTAAACTTGCACTCATCTTCCATATTTATTTTGGAGACATGGAAGTTTTGGCAGCATGAAATTTCAGTTTGGAAATTTAGAAATTTAATCCTTTTCACTTGGAGCTCTGTGATACAGTTCTCAAGTTATACAGTTTTACTGGATTAATCGGGCTTCTCCAGTTCGATTCCAATGAAATTGTGTCTTTGCTGACCCAGATTCTAAACTATTTATCCCCTTCTTAACAGCTTGGAGAGTAAAAGCTGTATTTTCATGGCTGCCTTTACCCCTCTTCCATAGCAAAGTTCAGGCCCGCAGAGCTTTCTCTGCTTACCTGCAGCGTGTCCAGCTGCGTCTGATGAAAGAGGCTGGTGATGAGGTCCACAACCCAGTCTGGGCTGCCAAGGAAGATGAGCAGATGGTAAGAAACTGCGTGCTTGCCCAGTACTTTTCAGGAAGGGACCCAGCTGTTCCTACTCAGCATTCCTGAATCATAGTCAGTATGAAGCTGATTCCTCCCAGCTAGGGCTGAGCAGAACTGCTGAACATTTAACTATTTGCAATTTTGACACATCTTACCTTTGTCTGTAATTTAAAACAATTTGAATGCCTCTTTTTGACCTGATCTAATTTATTGATGTCACAACAAGTATAAGTGTGTTTGGAGTCTGAAAGAGATTAAGTTTAGCTGAATAGCACATGGCTGTAGTGATAGCCAGTTTAGATTGCTGTATTTCTTTTACATTTAGTTCCCCATTACCTCTTCTTAAACTCTGTATATAACTTGGCTACTAAGTATATATCTCTGAGTTGTTTTTCTATTTCCCCCAATCACAGAATCATTTTGGGTGTTTTATATAAAGTACTGGATTTATAGCACTTAATGAGATTCCTCCACATTTCTAGTCTTTGTCATCTTAGCCCAAGTTGAGACTTTGTGAAAACAGGCAGTGCATATTGAGCCAATCTAGCTCAAAGATTAAAAACCTTATGTCAGAAATAAGGAATAATCAGTTTGCCTCAGTGGAAAATGTTATCCCACTCTTTCCAAGTGGAAAATTGAAACTGGCTTTCTAAGAGATACTTTGTCTGCTCTGCTGTGAAAAATAATATTTAGAGTAATAGTTCAGACCAATCTAATATAATGCTAATGAGAGGTAAATTGTGAAATGTAGTGGTTTGGCTATGAAGCAGTTCATTTACATGTTTTGTAGGGCATCTAGCCAAAAGCAGATCCAAACTGGAGACAGGATGTGTTTGAAATCAAACACCATAGCAGACAGCTTACTATTTATTTTTCAGGGAGAGTATTTCTTCTCTACCATTATCTGGTGACAAAAAAGAAAGAAATAATAATAATGCAGTCCTTAAAGTAAGATAGTATGACCAAAAGTGATTCAAGTAATGAATAATGGCAGCAAAAGTATACCTAACCAAAATGGCATGCAAAAATCTGCTACCCTTCAGATACATGTTTTTTATCTGCGGCCAACAGACAGATAAAATAATATAATAGACAGGTTAATAGACAGCAATAATAGACATTAGCATTGTACATGCTTTAAAATGATTTAGAACGAATGTACAACCTTCGGAACTTTAAGACTAGTGAACTTCAACTCCCAGAATTCCTCCACCAGCCATGTCAAAGTCCACAAGTCTTTCCAGTGTTGGATATCCCCGATTTAGAAGATGGTTTTAGAACTCGTGGGAGCATGCCTCCTCTCTACCATTCCACACAAGCCTGAAGAAAAGAGGCTGTTTTAATGAATTGACTCATTAAAACAATTGTGAAATTTAATGTGACATTCAAAGGAGCTGTATCTTTATAGGCTCTCATGGAAGCCTGAAAAAAAGACACAGTATTTGAATGAGCAGAAGGGATGTACCACACATGTTCTTGGGCAGTTCTTCCAAGATACATTCAAAGCATGCCCAGATTTGATAGATAATGATAAAATACTTGAGGTCGCACATTCCATCTCCTTTATCACACATTTTTCTTTACAACGTGGTTTCTTTGAAACAAATTTAGATATACTTTTAATAAAATTGAATGTTTGGATTCTGTCTTTAGTGTTGTTTCTTCATGGCAGGAACTGGTGGTTCGTTTTTTGAAGCGAGCAGCCAGTAATCTTCAGCAGTCGTTGAGGATGCTACTTCCAAGTCGGCGCCTGGCTCTCTATGATCGTAGGCGCATCTTAGCTCACCAGCTGGGTGAATTCATCATCTGCTATAACAGGGTGAGTATTGATTATGCTAGCTGAATGGTGTTGCACCAGCACAATATTAATTTACAAGTTCTAGAGCTCATCATTCTATCTTTTTCTTTGCTTTAATGAATGTCATTGTATTCAATGTACAAAGAAGAAAAAGCAGCAGCATAAGTCATTCATTTGTCAACTTTTCAAATGTCTAGTGCAATGATGGAGTGGGTTTTTAAAAACTTAATCTGCAAGTTATTTATGAGAGACAACTAACTTCTGGAACTTGCACATTGTAATGCAGTTCTGCAATCCTGTTTCAAGCATTGCAATGAAAGCAGAAGGTTCTTCATTTAAGGTTTTGTTTTTCTTGCACCTGTGTGATTTGGCATAAATAGATAACTCCATAATGTGCAGACAAGTGTTAATGTTTTGTTTGAATGTTTAATTGATTTCATAATTAATAAAATCATGTTCAGATTCATTTCCCCTATAAAGAAACAAAATCATGACAGTTCAATGTGTCAAATGTGTCTAGTCATTTTGCTATTTTTGTTGGTTTTTTTTTAATGTGATTATGCCCCAGTAAAAACTAAATTGAATGGCCAGGGTTATTTAGTGATAGGTCTTTTAGGGAAAGTAAAAGTTATAATGACTGACTTCATGTTTTGAAAGAATAGGAATAGCAATAGCACTTAGACTTATATACCACTTCACAGTGCTTTACAGCCCTCTCTAAGCGGTTTACAGGGTCAGCATATTGTCCCCAACAAGCTGACCTTAGAAGGATGGAAGGCTGAGACACCTTGAGCCAGTGAGAATTGAACCCCTGGGTGTCAGCAGAAGTAGCCTACAGTACTGCATTCTAACCATTATGCCACCATGGCTCAATAGTACTATATTAGTGCTCAAAATTCTTGTGATGTACAATATTTGTAAATTCAGTATTGGATTCCATTGGTATTACTAATATCTTCTTCAGTGCAATGGCATCTTGGGAAGAGAGGGGAGTAAGGCGGACATGGGTCCTCAATATTTAAGGGAGCGTCTTCTGCTGATATCGAGTGCCAACCGCCCTGTGTGAGCACATAGGCAAGGACTCTTTGGGGTCCCGTCGGCAAGCCAATGTCGGCTGGCGGTCCCCCGGCGACGAGCCTATTCTGTCGCAGCCCCTGACCTCTGGAACCAACTGCCCCTGGGGCTCCACCTGGCCCATGACCTCCGCACCTTCCGCCATGATTTGAAGACCTGGTTGTTCGACCAATCCGGGCTGTGACCCCTCCTTGGGGGATGGGTTTCTTAATTATTTTAACCACTGTAAATTTTAGTTTTTGTATTTTTGGGCTTGTGAAATTAGTTTAAGTTCTTTTTAAGTATTTATTGTTGTTTTTAGTTGTGCGCTGCCCCGAGTCTTTGGAGATGGGGCGGCATACAAGTCCAAATAAATAAATAAATAAATGGCATTTATGATGATATAGAAATGCAATGACTTAATGCACTTGTATCTGATGTCACAATATGTATTCAGTTGCAATGTTTGCTTAAATATCAATAGAGTAACTATTTGCTTTAAAAGGACACTTGACTACCATTTCCCTAAATACTCCTCCAAGCATCCTAATATTACAAAACACATTCATAGAAAAGGTGATTTGAGAGATTACTCTGTTGTTGCTGATTTTTAGGAAACAGATCAAATGTCTCAGAAAAAGGCAATGAAGAAACAGGAGGAAGAAGAAGAAGAGAGGGTAGATGAAGAAGGCTTTCACGAGTTTATCACTAAGGCAAGGTATGAATTACTCAAAGGCGTTTAGAGCAATAAATATATTACCTCCTATTGGAAACCAAGTTGAAACTTCTTAAGGTATTGGTTTTTTATTCTGTATGTCAGACGATTATTGTATTTATCTCTGCGTTTTTTATGGATGCTAGGCAAAACCTGTCTTGATACTTCTGATCCCATCTGCTTTGTAAACTAACCTATACAGAGCTCTGCTGCTAGTTAATACAACTGTTTAGTGGTAAAAATAAAGTATTATAATTTTTCAAAGGAAAATAGAATTGGATATACTCCAGTGTGGATACAAGGGTTATATTTTCTGGGATTTTCCTTCTTTCTGTATTTTCACTGTAGCATAGCCCTAAAGAAGGAGCAAAATCCATTTTGCAACAAAGATGGTACTGTATAGTTCTGAAGATGTATTGTTTTAATTACGGAGACAGGAACCTTGGCTATGGAATTTTTGACAGTAATTTTATTAATCAAAAATGTTCTATTTGGGGAGGGGGTTCCTTTAAGTCAGTGTTGACTCTAGACAACTATCTGGACTAGTCCCTGCAGGTTTTGTGGCAGATCTTTCACAAGTGATTGTCCTTGTTACCTTCCTAGGGCTGAGAAAAAGTGACTGGCCAAGGTCATCCTGCTGAATTTGTACCTAAAGTGAACATAGAACTACAGTCTCCCAGTTTCTAGCCTGGTGTCTTAACTACTACATCAAAGTAGCTCTAGACATTTCATTAAAAAAAAACCAACATTATTTTTATTACTATCTTTTGGATGGCTAGGGGTATTACTTTCCTTAAATGCAGCATGGAATTTTAGCAATAGCACTAGCACTTAAACTTATATATATCACTTCACAGTGATTTATAGCCCTCTCTAAGTGATTTACAGTGTCAGCATATTGTCCCCAACAATCTCGGTCCTCATTTTACTGATCTTGGAAGGATAGAAGGCTGAGTCAGTCTTGAACTGGTGAGACCTGAACTGCTGGCAACCGGCAGTCAGCAGTAGCCTGCAGTACTGCATTCTAACCACTGTGCCACCATGGCTTTTACCAAGCTTAACAAAAATATTTTTTCTTTTAGTTCTTTCCAATTTAGTTCTTTCCAAAAAGAGCTCTTTCCAAAAAGAGCCTTGGTGGTGCAGGCTGTTAAACACCTAGCACTTAGTTCCAGCTGTCTGCAATTAGTGCAGGCTCGAATCCCACCAGGCTCAAGGTTGACTCAACCTTCCATCCTCTCGGGGTAGGTAAGTTGAGGACCCAAGATTGTTGGGGGCAATAAGCTGACTTTGTAAAAATGCCGCTTGAGGGGGCCAAAAAAAAAAAGCTCTAGTAATAAGCAGGCATATACAACAGAATGAAGGTTATTGCTGAGCACATTGGATTGTGCTCTAAAGATTGTAACCCACATTGGATTGTGCTCTAAAGATTGTAACCCGCCCTGAGTCTCCGGAGAAGGGCGGCATATAAATGTAATTTTTTTTAAAAAAAATGTCTTTCTTTTCCCCTTCCCACCTCCATGCTTATAGTAGCTGTTGCAGCTGCATCACCACATTATAAATTTAGGCCATTTATGCTTGTATATATCTTTTCCCATTTTAGTGAAAGTGATCTTGAGGAGGTACTGACTTTTTACACACATAAGAATAAATCAGCAAGTGTCTTCCTGGGAACGAATCCTGGAGCTACGAAGCATAGTAATAGCCAATTGGAAAACAGGAACAAAGGCAGTGAGTATCCATTTCTGATACCTTCAATATAATTGTAAAAAGCAAATGAGGAATATTCTTGTTTTTTCTTGATAAAGTTACTTGGATTCACTCAGAGTTGGGTTCTTCCTGTTGAAGTGGCTGGGACACAGTCTAGTGGGATCATCTGGACTGAGTTTAAGCCTGTGATTCCCGAGGAAGTGGATAAAGTCTTCAAATCAATGAGTTTAACCTACTTGTTTATTCGATCCTGGGCGTTCCTGGGTTATTAAAGCTACCTAGGAAATGACCTTTGTTTGGTTCATGCAATGCTATCACAGAAGGAGGGAGTTGTCCCCCCTCTCTTTAAAAGAAGTTATAATGTGCCTCCTTCTGAAGAAGCCCATGCTGGATCTAACACTGCCGGATAGCTATAGTCTCTCACCTTCCCTTTTCAGAGAAGATAGTTGAGATGGTGGTCAGGCAGTAGTTGAAGAACTACTGGAGGAAACAGATTATCTGGATCCATTTCAGTCAGGTACAGTATAGAGGCAGAATTGGTGGCCCTTGCTAATGATATTTGGCAGAGCTGGGATGATGGTGATGCATCCATCCTTGTGCTCCTTATTTTCCATTGACTTTTGATACACTCAACCACAGTATCCTCTGGGGTGGACTTGAAGGGTGGAAAGTACTGTTTTATTATGGTTCTCTCTTTCTTCCTTGGTCAGTTCCCATCAATGTTGACAGGAGGAGAGAGGTTACATCCCTAGCACCTTGCTTGTGGGATTCCTCAGGTTTTGAGAACTTTCACCTCTTCTTAACATTTATGGGAAGCTGGTGAGTGATATCATACCTCAGTATCATCGGTACATTGATGATATTCAGTTGTATATTTTGATCCCAGGACATCCAAGCAGTGTCAGTGACTTGATCCATTGTTTAGATGCTGTCTAGATTACAGGGAGGAACAGACGTGGGCTCAGTCTGAGTGGTTATTAGCTGAATCTCTTGAATCTGTGAATATTTCATCTCTGGTTTTGGATGGGGATTATACTTCCCTATTTAAGATTAGTGTACCCCGCCTGAGGCTCTTGGAATCACAGCCCTTGCTCACTAGTGTGCCTGTTGCACTCTTTTCTTAATATGGAAAATCTTTCACATAGTCATGCCCTAATCACTTCTCAGGTGGATTACTTGCAATGCACTCTACATTTAGCTGACCTTGAAGCCGCAGCTGTTGCAAAATGTAGTCATAAGTCAGTGATAGGCATGTTATGTTATGCTTGTGTATCATCCCTGCTTTGTTACCCACACTGGTTGCTAAATTGTTTTTGGTTGCAAATCAAAGTGCTGGTTATCATTGTAAAGCCTACATGGAATTGAACCTGGTTATCTAAGGGATTATATCTGTCCATTTGGTGATATTAAGCAGAGTGAGCATTTTCTATGTCTCTTTAATATTATCTATCAGGACCTAAGCTATATATTTTCTTTGTTGTGGTACCTGCCCTTTGGAACAGCATCCCCTGGAAATTTGTATTCCACCCCTTCCCTATTTTCTGTTCTGTTTTGGAACTTGTTGAAAATGTGACTTTGTTCCCAAGCTTGGGGTTAGGTTGAATGCCAAGCTTTTATTTATGTTTTACGTTGGTTTCCAATTTGTCTGGTTGCTAAGATGCATATGCATTTTATTATTTGGTTTTTTTTGTGTGCATTGTAAGCTGCCTAGGGTCTTTTGGGCTTCAGGAGTCTCCAAATCAAACCAACCAACCAGCCAGCCAGCCAGCCAGCCAGCCAACCAATATGTTTCATAGTTTTGTTTCTCTGATGGATATATGGAATGTCAAAATTTTTAGATACGTAAGAATTTCAGTTTTAGGATGGATTTTTATTTGCAGATGCAATTAATTTCAGATCATCTCCTGTATTAGAAAATGTCATACTAAAAATCATTATCATACATTGCTTATTTTTCTTTTAATTTTGAAAACTTTTCAGATCACTCAGAAAAGATGGGGAAAAATGAAAAAAAGCAGCCCCAACTTCCAGTGGAGAAAGAAAATGTGGTAGAGCAGCCAAGAGTTGAGCAACCCAAAGGAACTAGTTTACCCAGTAAGAAAATTGGAAAAAGAGTAAATGTGCATAGTTACACTATGACAAAACTTTAATGGCTTTTTGTTGGCTTTCTCTGTTGTGGTGTCTTCCCTATGGAACAACCTCCACCCAGAGAAGGTGTGCCTCTTCCCATGATAAAGCTGTCCTGATATTTTTATAAGGGGACCTTGATCCAGGTTGTTTTGTGTGTTGTATGTGTTTTCCTGTTCTTGATGTTTTATATGTTGTGTTTACCATCCAGGGTTTTGTTGGATGTATGGCAGCTTTATAAATGTGATAGAAATGTGGTCAACAGTGTTAAGTATCTGGGGGTGCAGATAACTAACAATCTAGTCTCTCCACACTGGTCTTTCCACACCCTTAGTGAAGTGTGCAGACCAGCGTCTGCATTTCCTGTCTTAGATGAGGAGAGCACATCTTTCTCCTTCTGTCCCAGCCACTTTTTACAGAGGCATGATTGAGAGCATTTAACAAGCTGCATCACTATTTGGTTTGGTGGCAGCAGTGCCTCAGATAGAAAGTCCATACAGAGAGTGGTAAGGACAGCCAAGAAGATTATAGGAAGCTTTCTTCCTGTTATTCAGGATACTGCTTATAAGCACTATGTGCTTAGAGCTCAAAGCATTATTAGAGACCCCACACAACCACTTCAAGGTCTGTTTCTGTTGCTCCCCTCTGGGAGGAGATTTTGAAGTATTTCTAGCAGGACTACCAGATTCTGTAACAGCTTTGTTTCCTATGATATCTGTCTGGTAAACTTGCAAGATTCATTTTTCTCACCATGTACATGTATACATCCATACTAGACTGTTGTTCCTCTGTGTCAAATAATATATGTGGTATATACATAATTTTGTATTTATTTAGTCAGTCAGTCAATCATGTTTATATAGTATATACTGGAGGTGGTAAACCTTTTGAGAGCTGTATGCAATGAAATTTCATTTTAATTTATGCCCATTAGTGTACATTCAAAGTGACAATAAATCTAAAAAAGATAGATTATATAAAATAAGACAAGACTAGACTAGACTACAGTCAGACAGACAGGAGTATTCAGATAAATTTAGACTCACATGGTGAGTCTGTCAGTCAAGATACTAACAATTATAATTTTTTCAAACATCTAATTTAGAGTTAATAATATGTTTCTTTGCTATATTTTATTGTATTGATACTGCTTAATATAACAAATGGATGGGTTGAGGAAGTAGGCTCTAATATTTTTAATCTTTTCCACAATCCATTTTAAGTTAAACATTTTCATGGACACTGAATAGAAAAAAAACTTTTGGGAATTTTGAATGGGCTAAGCCAGTGATGGCTAACTTTTTCAGCACCTTGTGCATGTGTGCACATGCACCCCAAAATGCAATGCACGCGCATCTCCCATGCATTTGCTCCACCCCACGCATGTTTCCTGCACATGTGCATGTGTCCCCTGCACATGCGCCCCACCCTGCACATGCCCCTCCACTGCACGCATGCATGGGTGTCCCCCCTGCATGTGTGGCAGAGACCTGAAGACCAGCTGGCTGGTGGGAGGTGCACGCACATGTGTGGTGGAGCTGAGCTGGGGTGACGGCTCACGTACCTATAGGGAGGGCTCTGTGGCACCTCTGGCACACATGCCATAGGTTTGCCATCACGGGGCTAAGCAGTAGACTATACTGTTAGTATAAAACCAGTAGAAATGTTGTACAGTAGTTGAAAAGTATCATAGACTGGTTCGTGTATGAGACTGACTTTATGAATACTATTTTAATTTACTATAAAGAAAAATGTAATTGACACAGTACTGTTTGTAAATATTACATGCAAAAATCAAATAATTTGGAATAAGTATTTTGAGTATCTTAATATTAAATAGAAAACTGAGTATCCATGTAGAGAACATCATAGTAAAATAATGGGTAGAACGCATTGGGAAATATTTTTATTGGCTATTAGAGCTCTTTTGTGAAATTGTTAAAAAGTGAGATGCTGTATAAAAAAAAATCTAAAGCTTGCAAAAGTGCAATTGTAGAAGTTTTTATATGTCCAATTGAAAAATATGAATTGCCCTGATTGGCTTGATGTTTTCTCCCTCTACTAGGTGTTCCTTCTTCAATGGAAGATGGAGAGAATACACCACAATTCAGCGTTCTTAGCACTTCTTCCTTTACTCATGGTACCACACTCCCACAAAGCATCAGTATGCCATTGTCCTCGCAACCTGCTGCCTGTGAGAATGTACAGTTGCCTGATTATCACTCGACCCCTTCCCTTTCGTCAAGTTCTAGAGCAACATTTCCCCCTTCTTCTCAAAATGCAGCACCTGAAAACTTGTCTAATACAGCAAAAAATGTGTCCCGCCCAACCTCAAACAGTACAAGCTTACATCGCTGTCGGTCTGGCAGTTACACTGTCAGCCCCTTCTCTTCCTTTCAGACTGCCATGCAAATCTACAGCCAGAGACTGACCCGACCTTCCTCAGCAAAAGCAGGTAGGCTGATACTCAGCTGACACATTATTGTAATTTTTAAAAAATATTCTTCCAATATCCAAGACAATTTGAATTAATTGTGCAAGTTTTGAGTTGGATATTCGTATTTTCTTTATTAGATATTTATTTGAAAAAAAAACTGATATCCAATCTAATTCAGAGTTGTCCTCAAGAGTATTGTTATCTTCTAGAGTCAGGATGATGAACTGTGGCCCTCTTATGACCTGTGGACTTCAAGTCTCAGAATTCTTCAGCCAGCTTGGCTGCCTCAGGAATTCTGGGAGTTGAAGTCCACAAGTCATAAAGGGGTTGTGATTCCCTACCTCTGTTCTAGAGTATTAAGGCATGTGTGAAGTGATTATGTTGTTTCTTAGGCAACTTGCAGAAACAAAGAATAGGGTGATCATGCTTCTCTTATTGCTGTTTTCTCATAACACAATTTGGCGACAAGTCTCCAATGGACTGAGTAGTGGTTATTTAAGTTCCCCTGTATGAAACTGTATAGGACAAGGTATCAGGCAGCAACTAATAAAGTGGACTGACATCCAAAAGATTAATGCTTTTTCCCTTGGAATATTAATTGTTTGTGAACGTTATTGCAGTGACTGGACAATAGGAGCAGAATATCACACACACCAGTATTTTCTTCAGTGGCAGTACAGAAGAGAGGGATTCTGAAGTTCTTTATAATGGGGCTTTCAGTGGTTTTCTCAGTGGATCCTAGTGCTTGTGAATTCAAAGAAACATAGGAAGAAACCTTATACTCAATCAAAGTATTAATCTAAATATTGTATACATGCTCAGATGGAGAGACTCCCCAAGTTTCCAATAGCAGTCTTTAGCATTTTGACCTGGAAATGCCAAGGATAGAAGATAGAAAGATAGATAGTTTTGCAACACTGTGCTCTGCCATCAGATTATACCTTTTCCACTTTGAATTAGTTTTTCTTTATCAGTTAGGTTTTGCCAGATTTCCATGTTATTGGTGTACAAATCTCTGTCTGTAAACAATACTGGAACAGTTCTTTAAAATATTATTTTAACTATTGGATACTATTACCATTTTTTCCAAGAAATAATAACTTCTGTTCCCATGGAGTAGAGAATCCATGGCCCTTCAGGTATTGTTGGATTACAGTTCAAATCATCACCAATTATTACTCTTATTGATTGGAGCTGCTAGGAATTGAAATCCAATATTTAAAGGGACAGGTATTCATCCCCCTACTTAGCCTTTTTTCCTGTCAGGAAAGGATATGGAAAGACCAGCAAACAGCCCAGTGATATCAAATATTGAAATGAATGTCAGGTTGGTTTAAATAAGAATGAGCTCTCAAAGGCTTGCACTGCTGACATAGGTGTCAGGTTTCAGCAATCAGTTGATTCACATGGCAGCGACTGATTTCAGTAGCAATACAGTGGTACTTTGGTACTCATCATTAATTGATTCCTGGAGGCATGATGAGTACCAAACAAATTTTTCCTATAAGAAATAATGTAGTAAGTCCAAGCAGCCAACACTGACAAGTTCTAGCTTGTGTGTTGAGTACGAAACAAATGATGAGGTCGGAGACAACATTTTCATGTCAAAATCCGTTAAGTACCAAATTCAAAGCAGTTGAATATCAAGATATCACTGTAATTGCTTATAGCATTGAAGTATGCAGTTACCAGACCATCTGTTTTTCAATATTCGACATCAGATTTATATTTCTTTGCAGTATTTTTACTTGTGTAGCATATAAACTTTTTAGATTATTTTCAGAAGTTCAGCTACTGTAGTACTTTTTATTTTTACTTTTTTGAAAATACTCTCTTGGTTCAATGCTACTTTAAATTTATTTTTCTTTAGATTTCAGATGCTTTTTAGAAATATTTTGGCAAAACCCAAATGGCATAAATTAAAGAAAAATACACAGAATTGAAAAAGAAAAGAAATAAATGGCACATATAAACACTATGGAAAGAAAAAAGGGGGGGAAACCCTGAGAATGTCCATCTTTAGAGGATTTTATGTGGTTCAAAAATAAATATTTTAAATATATATTTTATTTTATTGGGAAAATATTGAAAAAAACATCACCAACAAACATCTAAGATTTCTGTTCAGAATGACGTGAGTTCAAGGAACTAAAAACATTGTTAATATATGCAATAAATTATAACCAGATGTGAGTTGTAGAGTATTTCATTGTAGAGTATTTCAAAATTTTAATGTGCCACATGTTGTATTATAGTTTTCCTAATAATCCTCACAAAATTTTTAAGACTTTGAAAAGAACTGTCCTATTCACATAAGAATAGCTTTCCAAGTAATGCGTTTTGTTTCATTTTTCTTTTGTATTATGCTAATTTATTGGGGTGATGCCAACCACATGGAGGGCTGCTTCGTACTGAACCTATTACTCCAAGTATCATGATTCCATAATCTCTCAAAAGCTCTTGGTGGCCATTTCAAGGACTTCCACAATGACAGAACATGGCTATGCCCCCCCCCCCATTACTTTTGCTGGGATTGCAGGGAAAGGAGGATGTGTACAGTATCAGTTCTGATTCTACTGGGGTTTTGGTTGTGCTTTAAAAAACAACACAGGGCCTTGATACTCTGAGCAGCAGGTTTGGAAAGGCACCTTAAGATATCCCTCCAAATAGCTGACATAGCACTAATAAATTTCTAACCAGAAGTTTCTTTGGAATAAAACTTCTTTTATGCCTTATTTTTTTCCTTATCTCATGCTGACTTTCTGAATTGCCCTTCCTTCAATAAATTAATTTCCCTATCATGCTTCTCTATCATTCCTTCATAAAGAAATGGTTTGTGTTCTTTATAAAACTTTGGAAAGAAAGCAAAAACTGTGAGATAATTTACCTATTGATACATGCATATTGTAATTGAGAATCATGTATTATCTTTCATATAAAACACTTGGTTTTGATTTTGTCATTAATATTTCTGTCCCTTGTCAATTTTTGCACTGAAGGCATATTTCTTATAGCTAGGGGAAAAATCATGGCAAAATAAAAGTTTTCACTCATTTTAGCAGGATCAAGAAGTCACAGCCCAAGCAGACAGCGTGGTGTATCTGCCAGAATGACCAAGGATGCAGAAGACAACAAGCGTTATAGTCATGATATTGCAGCAGAACTTCAGAGGTTGGCAGAGAAGCAGGCAGTTAGACAGTACTCCCCACCCAGTCACATCAGCCTTCTCACACAACAGGTATCTAAAAAGACATATTTTCCATTTTGAATATGATGGTAGTATTATTTCACAAAAGAGAAAAACAAACAAACAGTGATTAAGCTTTATTTGACAAGTAAAAATAAATCTGAATGGATCTTCTTGAACTGTGCTTGATCACAGGAACTGCAATCATTTTTTCTAGTGTACTGTACATATTAATAATGCTAAGTCACTGTGGTTATAGTGAGCATAGAATATAAGTGGAGGGCATCCTGATGAAGTTACTGCAAGCTAGTTTGTATGTGCTGGAGCTTTATAAAGGGAAATCTCTGCTGCATCACAATTTATCCCTTCTTAATTTTATATCACTTCCCTACTGCCCATCTTTATAAATGAGTAATATTAAATAGGAACAGGCAGTACATCAGTGTTGATACTAACCCTACCTCTTATCCTCTTGAGATACAAGAAACACAGAACAGGAATGCCCCACTAAATCATGGGCAGTTGTACGTATTATTATTTAATATTGTGACAATTCAAAATGTATTATCTGTGCCAGGGTGTCAAACTCAATTTCATTGAAGGCCACATCAAGGTTGTATTTGACCTTGGGGGGATGGTGTGGGCGTGGCCAGGGTACGCATGGCCAGCTTGAGGTCGCTCGTGTTGGAAGCGCCTGTGGGCGCCAGCAAAAACAGGCTCCTGAGTTCTTTTCAGCTGCGATGGCCTCCTGCAGCCCTCTGCCAGCGAAAACAGAGCTTGCGGGGGGGGGCGCATGTGGCCTCCCTGAGCTCCGTTTTTGCTGGCAGAGGCACTGTGGACTGTTCCTTCGCTGTTTCCAGGGTGGCCTCGCAGGTCAGATCCAAGCACCATATCTGGCCCCACAGACCTTGAGTTTGTCACCCCTGCTCTATGCCCTCAGAATGATCAATGTTTTGGAGCAGATCTATTGTTACATACTGTTTCTATTAATGACAAACTAACTGATTCTTAGTTTGCACATTGAACATTGTCCATGCCCAATTAAAAGGGGCCTTCTTCTACTTATCAGTTTCATATGCAAGCTCTTTTAATGTATGAAAGGACAACTCAGGGAATCTTCCAGAATTGCTAAAAGCAATTCCAGCCATTAGAAATAAAATCAAATATATGCAGAAAAGTTGGGTTGACAATCTATAGTGATTATCACCATTTTTTGTCTAGGCTCAGAAACTAAGCAGAATTGAACAGGAGACCACCAGGAAATTTTGTGCTGTGGGAAATTGAAAAATAAATCTTGAAAAATGATAATGGCAAACCTCTTCCATACTATTGCTGAGAACTTTTTTCCCTATGTAATATACTGTGAGTGGTATTGGTTCTGTGTGAGGTCTTTATTGGTGCCTGCTGAACGCTTTTGGCAGAACAGAAGCAGTGGTTGTTACAAACATTTCTTAGGCTTCAGTGCTTTGATGGTAAATAAAAGAATGTGTTGAATTGCCCTGCTTGATAAAAAGAAGAGTTATTTCTTTTCTGCATTTCTCTGTGAACAAATGTGCAAATTCATGGATTGATTTTCACTAACAACAGCTCCAGCTTTTCCAGCTACAGAGTTTGATCTTAAGGATAAGATCAGACCACCCAGGCAAGGGCTGGAACAAGATATATCTGTCTCTTCTGTTGAGTCAGCCAGTGTTCAAAGCTTGCAGCAACTTTCCTGCAAATGTAACGATAGATCATTGTAAGAAAGGGGGTAGGGCTTATTACTTCATATTTTCATTGGAAGGGTAGTCCTTAGCAAAAGCCTGGCATTCCTCATAAAAATTTCTGAAGAATACGGAATACAAATATCAAGTACAGGGTTTTTTTCTGTTTTTTTTAAACACTACCACCACTCTGCTTGGCACCAGCCACCTTAGGAACTAGTCAGTACCTGCTTCATGAGGAGGATAAAATTGTAGGTGATTGCTTGCTAGCCATGATGGTGATGTATTGCCTCCAGTGTAAGAGACAGTAAATCTTTTTATATCAAATACTAGGAAATATGAACAAGTTCTGCTTTTAAGGATATCTCAAATTGTTTTTTTTTTGCAGTGCTTTGGTAGAAAAATATGGAGACGAGATTCCAGGCTGTGTATTTCACATCTGAATTCCCTCTCCTCTCCTCCCCTCCCCTCCTCTTCTCTCTCCTCCCCTTCCTCTCACCCTGCCCTTCTTTTCTCTATCACAGCCTTCTCATGAAAAACATATATAATTAGCTATTCTTTTAAAGAATAGAGATTTATCACTTCATCTGTAATATACTCAATGTTAGGAAGTTTTTTTCCAATCTATTTTTAAGTCTCTCCCTCCTGGATCTTCCATTCAACTGCAAGCTGAAACAGGAGATGTGTTTTAATTCTTCTTAGCCATTGGCCCTTCTTTTTTCACTCATCTTCTGCTTCACCTTTCTTTTTGTTTGTCATTTTTTCTTCAGTAGATACAATGTGAGATTCATTTGAAAGCTGATGTACATCAATATTATAGAAGAAAACAATATAGAAAAAAAAGAGTGCCTGAAACAGCATCATTCCTGTAAAGCCTTTTATATAGCTGGATTTAGTCTTGAAGGAGCTGCTAGCTGAGTCAAGTTGAGCTTCAAGGAACTATTTTGTGGGAAGGGTAACTCTCTGATCATCAAATGTTTGGCACATCTAAGCCTTACTGAAATAACTCCCAGTGAAGCTTTAGCTTTAAAACTCTTAGGAGTATTTAATTCCAAGTCTGATTTCTTCCAGTAATGGAAAGCAAATAATCCACTACAATACAGACTCTTTAAAAAAAAGATGCATGTGCTGGAAGCACTACAAACAAATCTGCAAAATTTGTCAGGTTTCCCAGGAATGTCTGTGGCAGGTTTTATCTGGAATGTTTTCTGGAGACTGGAACTCTTATGCTCTTTATGTGCATACCCTGTGAACTGGTAAACTCAGCAAGCAGGGTAGGAATGTCATGGGCCTTGCGCCAAATCAATTTTGATGTACATGGAGACTTCACACCTCTCAAACCCATTAATCTATATTTTTTCTTCTTGTCTTATATCTATAAATGCAAGCATACCAATAAACTTGCCTGAGGGTAATTTATCTATGGGGTGTGGTTGAAATAGACCTCAGTTAATTGCAGAACAAGGCTCCCTTCCTTCCTAGAGATGTCCTGTTTATTGTAGATAACTACGAATGGTAAGACAAAAAGTACTATCGATGTGGGTCTATTCTTCTCCCTCCCTATAATTGGAGGGACACAGAAAAACACACTTCCAGGGGACAGAAATGAGGGCATTTAATCTTAACCCATTTTTGAACTAGGAAGGTTATTTTGAGAGGAGAGAAGCACAGGTTCAAAGTGGTCTTTGATAGCAGAGGTGAGCTAAAAGAAATGGAAATTGATAGTCTGCTTATTCTGATGGTACAGTGCTCTTCTGTAAACAGTAGTAGCTGCTCTAATAAACACTGCATGATTACTATATACTTTATTGATGCCTAAACCCCAGCCTAGTTAATGTTTAGAAAAATAGTTTGTGTAACTGAGCTCACTCAGTCATGATAACTGAAAAGTGAAATAAAATAGTAATGTGCAACGTTTAGTGTTATTGGGTAACAATATGTGGGAAGACTTATGAGACTTGAAACCAGTGAATAGCTGTGATGTGCAAAAAAGAATAAGTAATAAAATGAGCACAAATATAGTCCTCAGTTAATGGGACTAAGCAACTGTTCAAAGTTACAATGTCACTCAATAAGTGGTACTTAATGATGGTTCTTGAAGTTCTGGCCATCCTAATGCCCCTGCAATCATATGATCATGATTTAGGTGTTTGGAAATCCACTCACGCTTATTTGCAGCATCCTGTGGTCATGTGATCACCATTTGTGAACTTCCCTGCCGGTTTCCCATAAGGAAAATCAGTAGGGAAACTGGCAGAGTAGATTGCAGGTCAATCCTGTTTCTGCTGCTTTTCCCCCCCAAGGAGCCCAGCTACAGAGAACAAGATCCTGGGGATCTTGTATTCCATAGTGCATGTCCATTCATAGCGCCTTCCAGCCTGCACTCTGAGGCAACTGCTTGGCTTTCTCATGCGGCATTGTAGCAGCCTCCTGAGTAGCTTCCCATGCCCAGCAACAGCCACTCCCCACCCGGCTATGTCCATGCTGCTTATCCATGTGCTGGCCTGCTTGTAAGCCACCCAGGACTTGTGACATCCTGCCATTGACTTCCTGCTTGCTGGAAACCAGCAGGAAGTTGCAAGAAGATTCTTGCCTAACAACCTGTGATTCTCACTTAACAGCGGCAATGGAGACTGCTGGGATTTCTGTCACTAAGCAATACAATCACTTCATTTAGCAAGGGAAATTCCAGTCCTAATTACTGGAGAGTTGTTAGATATGAGATGGGCAGCAAATGAATTTCATAATAAATAAATAAATAAATACTGTCATTAACTGAGGACTACCTGTAAGTTCTTGGTCTACATCGGTTGGGAACACTTAAAAAAACATTTTGGAAGTCCATCATTGAACTCTTATACAAAAGGAAATGAATGAATGCAAAAATTATAAACCCTTCCAATATGACCCCACTGCTTTCAATGTGTTGAAGAACGATCGGCTTATTGTCTTGCAATCCCTTCCTCTCCCATCTCTTCATTCTGTGTGGGGAGATAGAGGTCAGACAAAAGAGAGATTGCCTATAGAAATTGCTTGGTTTTTTCTTCCCCACTTCCCAAAGTAGAGAGATCAGAGGAAAGGTTTGCAAGAGAGTAGGTGTTTGTGTGACATATCTTCAGCTCTCAGTCCTGAGTGCCAGCATGATTGCATTATTTTTGGTAAGGAGAAGAGCAAACATCTTGTTCTCTTCCAATTCCTTCCTCTCCAATCGCTTTACTCTTAAAAAAAAAGGGGGAACCACAGGACAATGTGTATTGATGGTAATCACATGATTGAGGGATACTGCAAAGGTCATAAATTGGCCATAAAGTTATTTTTTTTCAGCCCTGTTGTAACTTACAACAGTTGGTGAACAAGTGAAGGAAAAACTATCTGTACTGAGGTCATAGGGTTGTTGTTTTACACTGGTCTAATGAAGTATGTGAGTGTTCTTGAACTCCTGGAAGAAAGCCTGGATAGAGATCTAACAAACACAAATAAATATTTAAACCTATAAATCCTATCTTCCCCATGCAAAAAAGTTGTTTTTGTCTTGCTTTTGTACTCTTCCTTTATATTTAAAATCAGGGAAAGCTATATTAAATATGATATTGGTAAGGTAATATATATAATATACATAAGGTAATTAGATACCTTATATATATATTATATAAACATGCTCTTTCTATTATGTGCAAATATGCTCATTATATACCGTAAGGCACATCAAATGGTGAGGATGGAAAGTCATAGTCAGCAAAGCAAGTTCTGCTGTACAGATGTGAATTATTCTACTGGTTCCCCAAAGAATCTACTGAGCTGGCAGGTTAATTATAGCAGCAGAAACAAATCAAGGAGTGGAAGAATAACTATCAACACTGAAGAAACATGATGGGCTGGCTTAAATAAGCCAGTATGCTCTGATGCCTGCTTTTGATTCCAGTGACTGTATTTAAGTCTGCTGTAAGTTAAACACCTGTCTGTGGAATGTGTGAAACATCCTTATCCAGCATACCTTCAACTGTTTACACACCTGCTCCAGTGTGAAAGACAGCTTTAAGACAGACTTTTAACAAAGGAAAGTAATGTACAAAGAGGTTCCACATTGATTGGACGTTTGAAGAAAACAGCTGTGGTTCCTAAGCCAATAACGTATTTCTTATAGAGAAGAGAAGGAAGCTGATGAAGTTGACATTAGATGTGTGGAATAAGAAACTTGAGTCTTCGCTAATAAAGCATTGGAAGGTTAATAACATGAGAGGAATTCTTTTAATTAAAAATAAAGTTAATACAAAATATATATTTTATGTATATTGGATGCCTGTGTTTCAAGAGAGTTGGTTGCAGTTGCAATTCAGGAATTGGAATGTTAACTCATATGGTCTCCATTTTGGACTGAAATCAGCAGGATGGTTAATGTATTCTTGGGTGTGTCTCCAGTATACTGAATTTATGAAGATATCAAGAACTGAGGAATTTAGGGTATGAGGACTGGATAAAAGAATTATTATACAATTGGAAGGAAAAATGTATATGTGATCAGTAGCAACAGATAGTTGATATGTATTAACTAGTTGCCCAGAGTTATCCTGCTGTAAGAGGGGCAGCCAATAAATTAATTAAACAAACAAACAAACAAACAAATAAATAAATAAATAACCTTCTGAACCTGGGATGGTGGAATCAGAGTAATTGACTGAGAGGCAAGAAAAGACTTGGAACAATGATGCCAGAAATGAATACTGATTAAACTAATAATATGTTTTATAGATTATGATTATTAATTTTGATTGTCCGATAGACCATGTTTGTGTGTACATGTACTTTTTTCTGCTAATTAATGAAAATATTGAAAATACTCATGCCAGCCCATATATGCTGCTTCTGTTTGAGAGTATATGTTGCTAATGATGCACCTGGCTTAGCCAGATTTGGTGTCACTTGTAAATATAGGAGTCTGCCTTTTTGTGAGTCCATGAGATTCCAGAAAATAACCATAGTTTGTCGATGACTTTTATTTGCTTGCTTCTTCTGAGATGATGAAATTATAGTCTTATATTCACACAGTATAGTAAGATTGCTAACCTTCATATGGCTCACATACGTTTAGACACACTTTTGTGCTGCTGTGGAATCAGCAGGAATGAACGTCTCTGCTGTGTAAACTGGCTCTGTTTCTTTAATGATATATTAACTATATATCCTTCAGTGAAAATTCATGACAAGATACTTTTGTTGTCGTGTTGGATCTTTTAAAGTGCTTGTCGTTTGCTTATTTTCCTCTTCAGCTGACAAATTTAAACATGATAAATGGAGCCGTTAATAAAGTAAATGCAACTGCTTCCAGTTATCGTCCACCATTCAATCCGGGAGGTTCATTTTGGGCTTTTCAAACACACAGCAGCACTCCTGATACCAGGCCTGCATCTTTAACACTGAGGTAAGAGAAACAATTAGACCGAAAATATGCATGTTTTAGAGTCATATCCATATGCCTATTAGCATTTTGCTTGTATAATGTTGTACAAGACTGTGATCATTTGCTGACTGCTAATGTTTTGAAGAAGCTAGCAACATAAGTACTGAAACATTTGCACACATATATATTGACTCCCATGGCACCATCCAAGAAGTAGTTTTACCAATAAATAGCCATGAAAACCTACAGTTTCTGAATATTACTTTTTTTTACAAGACTATGACTGAATTAGATTAATTGATGTATGGAGGCAGTCTTTAATTTTGTAGTGGATATGAGAGTTATCTATTCGTTGTTTTGCTGATATTATATAAAAATAATATATTTTTCTCATTATATAAATAACAAAAAAAGCAAAGTTGGTATTAATATATTTTCCTCAAGATGTAAAATCTAGTCACTCAAAAGTCACTCGAAACAATCAAACAAGAATCTTGCCTTTTCTCATTGTCATTAGTTAGGTATCTTGTTCAAAGAGCAGCCAATATGGCTAGGCATACTTGTCTAAAGTTGATTTATCTGTCTACAAATGGCACTTTTTTCATGTAGTTTTTATGAACCTAAGCAGTTGTGTAAATGTTTCCTCTCCTTTAATATGGAATACTGTAGTAGAAATTAATCAGTATAAGAGAGCTAATTTTGGTGAGTGGTAGATATAGATTTTAAATTTAGGTAGCAACAAATTGAAATCAATCTCCAAGGAGATTGATATGTCTCTTTTATGTCTCTCTTCCTCTCCTTCACCCCAAGCAGAAATTTTAAAACATGAACATGTAAAAGGAAGAGATTTCTGAAAAACTTGATCCTGATGCCTTTAAGAATCTAAAGGCTGAAATTGGTTGTCTTTACTTAGACCCTGAAATGTATTTGCAGCCCACGCAGCAAAGAGATATAATGTGGTCAATCTAATATCATATTACAACTTAGCATATTATTCCTGATGTTCTAAAGTTCTAAATTGTCTTTGAGATCAGTGCCTTGTAAGTATAACTAGAGTGAGTATGGTTCCTTCAAGTAAAATTACAGTTGCTCAACCAGACACAGTTTATAAAAACTCTCATGACCGTAAATGGCACTTGAATTCAGAAACAGCAACAGGAGTGCTTCCAAACTCATTTTCTATTTCTTCAGAGGAAGTATCCATCCAAAAGTCACTTGGATTTGGTTCAATTTGCTAATCCTCATTCATATAAAAATAATGTTTTGGCTATTCTGACAAGATGTCATAGAGAAGCTTTTCCCACCTATCTATTTAAAGCTCTTTTAACTGGGGGTGTTAGGGAGTGGATCTGAGGCCTTACTGCATGCCAGACACTACCATTAAATTATAGCTTTTATTCTAACATCTGCCATAGGCTTCTTCTGTGATGATTTTCAACTTTCCGATTTAATTTAAAGCCCTGATGTTCACTGATAACCTTTCAAACAAGTTGTAACCAACTTCTGAGCAACCCTTAGCTTCTGAACCCAGACAAGGTCAGAGCAAAGGTCTGGTCAAGAGATTAAAAGAGGTAGTCATCCATTAGTGACTGTCTCATCTAGCAATGGTTTGCAGTTATGATGTTAATGAAAAAGTAACTTTTTGACCATACCTTGCATTTATAACCTTTGCAGGTCTCTACAGCAAAGGAAAGTGAAGTAAGACCATAAACATAGTGGTGATTTCAGTACCAACTGCTTTGCTTAACAAGTTTCCAATAGTCTCTATATTCATACTTATGTATAAGAAACACTGAAGTTACAAGAGAAGGAATTAGCAAGATTAGCTAAATGAAGAATTAGCAAGTTACTAGCAGCTCTAGTTATGGCTGAGTATTTCTAACATTCAGTTCAACTTGCTGTTGACATTCATTTCAGATCAAAGTGTTAGGGTCCATTCTTTCCCTCCTAAACTACCTTTGTAAATCTGCAGTGCATTGACCACTATTGTATATCAGTCCATTGTTCATTAACTGTCTTTATTTTTATGGGAATAACTTTGAAGCAATCTCTACTCCCCTCCCTCACACCCAACCATTAGATAGGGATCAAATCTCTATGATTCTTGTTGTTTGACTTGTTTTGGAATTTCTTTCAGGACAATTAATTGTTGGGAAGAGGCACTGAAAAAATACTTTTGAATTATCAGCCTGATTATTCATGAGCTGGGCATTCTCTTTAAGATCAGGTTTATCTTGAGATCGGGATCTGTTTTGATTACCTAATCAAGTATATCACTGAGTTCTGAAATTACCTTATTGAATCCTGTCTCCTTCTCGTTTAGCAACTACAATTGAAACTGGCAACTTGGTAATTTCCAAGTGATCACTAAGGAAAACGATGATGTGCTTATAATCTTACTCAGCTTTCCTTTGCTTTACAGCTATGCAAAGGTTGTAAATGCAAAGATTAATCGTAAAGTTACTTTTATGCCACTATTATAACCGCAAATGGTTGCTGGATGAGGCAGCTGCTAAATGAAGACTACCTGTAATGATTTAGGTGCCCTAGTGTTTTGGATGTCTGTGATAAGTATTACCATCTATCTCATGAACAATCCCAGAAAAAATATATATCTGGAAATAGTTGTCTAGAGGCAAAAAAGGAAAATTGTTCCATATGTGTTTTTTGTTTTCTCTTGGGCATTTGGCTAATCTGCGGAGACTGAAATAAAAAGCAGGATAAAATAAGAAGAATTGGAAGAGTGTGCAATAGGGGCAAATCTACAGTGGTCTAATTATAACAATGTTATAATGATAACTGGAAGGTTAATTATATCAGATTTGCTCTTAGATAGCTTGGTACTATCCTGATTGTAAATTATAACCTAAAGTTTGTGTTTCCATGAATTTCTGATACAAAAGAAGTGTTCCTGTGAGATATCAACCTAACATTTAGAGGCTTTAAAACATATTGCCTGAATAATTGAGTGACCTTAGAAATCTGATTAAATTTGAATTAATTTTCTAGGCTTTGACCGTATAAATTTATTAAGTGTGCTACTGTTATGTTTTCTGTGTACCTGAGTAAAAGGTTGGGAAGCACAATATAGGTGTTGAGCAATAAAAGTCTTCAGTTGGGTCAGAGAGCAAACTGAAATGTACTCTGTCACCTATGATACAGTTGTATAAATACAGATAGTTCTTACTTAGCAACCACAATTGGGACTATCAACTCGGTGATTAAGTGAAGCAGTCACTAAGTAGAAAATCAAGTGACTGCAATTGTGCTTATGATTTTACTTCAGATTTTACTTTGCTTTATAGCAGGATTGTCAAACTCGCGGCTCGCAAGCCAGTTATGTCATGTGCTGGCCCCGCCCCCACCCGGTTTAGTGAAGGGGAAAAAAGTCCCGATATGTCACGTGACGCTGCTGTGATGATGCGAGTTTGACACCCCTGACTTACAGTATCAGAACATCATGATCCCAAACAGTCAGGTGAGCCAAAATGGAAGGGAAAAGTTTATTAATTTTTCATAATTATTTTAATTTGTGTTTAGCCTGTTGCTTTTATTGTACATGCCTAGAATCAGTTTGGAGTCATGCAGTACCTACATTGAATAAATTAAAATTAAAATTGTTAGTTTGTTCTATAATATTATCAGTGTTGCAGTCACTGCTGTATCAAAATTTATCTGTGTTTGCAAGAAAGGTAAAGGTTTTCAAGAATTTATCCACTTTTTGTTGTTTTCGTTGGGTGTTTTGCAGATACCTAAATCTTCCAAAATGGTTTTATTGATTACTAGCTCCAAAAATCATGAAAAGAAATGGGAGGAAAAGAGAATTCATAATTCCTTGACTCTTCTAAGACTGGCAGTTGCTTCATTTAATTAAAGTTTTTCCCTTGTATCTAATAGTTCAGCTATTGTTGCTTAGAATTTTCTTTTTAAGACTTGTTGGCTCTGAAGGTCTTAGAGCAGATGACATTGGTGTGAAGGGATGCAGAAAAGAGGAAAGGAGGCAGATACTTGCAGAAAGTCACATTATAAAGATTTGCTCTGCTAACTTCTAAATTAAGTCAGAAATCATGAAACATTATTGCTTTTTTAAATGGTGAAGCTTCTGAATACAAGTGCCTTCATTGTATCTGTAGGCATATGATCTACCCTAGGTTCCAATTGCCACTTTGGATGACATCAATACTCTTTAGAAACTATGAAGCCTACTAATATGGGTTTGTGGAGACTAGTTCATTCTGTTAATATTCCTTATACATATTCATTACTTTGCAGTGTAAAAATGTTTTGAATAAGCACCAGACTCTAGGCTATGCCAAGGAATGCCTGGCTGATCACTCAATCTTGCTATATTTTTAAAAAATATAGTCAGCAGTCAAATCAAGGCATTACTAATTTGATGCCTTAATCCTTTTCACCAAAGCAGTTTACCTACTCTAAATAACTTCCATTTCCAAAAGTTTTTCTCCATACATGCATGGTTTTGTTCATAGAGCAAATATCAGTTTTTGTGTGTGCATGTGTGTGTGTGTTTCAGGAAAGCAGATAAGAATAAAATAATAAATGCCTTTACTTCTTTATTCTTGCTTGACCCAATCAGTATCAGCCCTCACTTTCCCATCCTTGCATATGTATTTATGCATGTATTTTGAAGGACAAAACTTAGACAGTCTTGAAATTTTGTAACGGATATGAAAAATGAACTTAAGTTAGCCATTAAATCTTTAGCAGAGTTAAAGTTTTAGAAATTTATTCTTGATTAGACCTAACTAAACTATATAATTATGCTGTACAGAAAATTTGAGAAAACTAATTGCTTAGTGCTCATTGTTCAGATGTCCAAAATGGTTGGCTTCCACAGATGAATAATAAAATGATTGGTCAGAAACTTTGGCTGTTTATTCAAGTGATTTGGAAAGGAGTGCCTCAGACAATTTGGCTGGAATTTATAGTTTTATGTTTTCCAGCCCAACCCTTCCTTCTGAGTTGAACTGTCAGGGCATGGTTCAGATGCCTGACTTTTTCCTGTATGTATGCACACATTGGTGCTATTTCACAATCTGTTTTAAATCTTCCTATGTATTCCTTGCACAAGGCCAGGAACTGGCAACTTATTGATAAATGCCATACTACATTGCCATATTAGAATAAAGTCACACTATTAAATATGGTACTTCTAGAGCAAAAAATTTATAAGGCCAGAACTAACTAGATGAATTTTCTAAATATGCATATGCGACTCATATGAGAATGTGAGTATATTGTAACAAGTATTTTCTTCCACAGTAAAGATACAAAGAGGCTGCTAAACGTTTGTTGAGATTCTTGTTGAAGGATATTATGTTCCAGATAAAATAAATGAAATAAATATATTCCATGCTAATATTAATACTATCCATACAGTGTGATTCAATAAACTGTCCATGCAATTTCCTTCCCCCAACATTTTAAGACCAGCATAACCTTCTGTTTACAGAATTCTTATATTTTATTCTCATACATTTCCAAAGAGAGACCACCTGTGTTTCAAAACTATAAACTACTGTTGTAATAGCCATAGCACTTAGACTTACATACCGCTTCACAGTGCTTTCCAGCCCTCTCTAAGTGGTTTACAGAGTCAGCATATTGCCCTCAACAATCTGGGTCATCATTTTACCCACCTCAGAAGGATGGAAGGCTGAGTCAACCTTGAGCCTGGTGAGACTTGAACTGCCAGACTGCTGGCAGCTGGCAGTCAGCAGAATTAGCTGCATTACTGCATTCTAACCATTGCGCCACCACAGCTCTTCAATAATGTATATCTTGAGCTGGGTTTGATATTTGAAATATATTTGGCTAATATGTTCATACATTTAATTGAATATGGTGAAAGGAACTTTTTTTAAAAAAAAAATCACATTTATATGCCGCCCTTCTCCGGAGACACAGGCCGGCTTACAATCTTTGGAGCACAACCCAATGTGCTCAGCCTTCATTCTATTATATATGCCTGCTTATTCTAGGGCTTTTTGCCCCCCCCCCCAGCGGCATTTTTACAAAGTCAGCTTATTGCCCCCAACAATCTTGGGTCCTCAATTTACCTACCACGGGGGGATGGAAGGCTGAGTCAACCTTGAGCCTGGTGGGATTTGAGCCTGCACTAATTGCAGGCAGCTGGAGCTAAGTGCTAGGTGTTTAACAGACTGCACCACCAAGGCTCTTTAACCTGTAACTTGTGGACTTGGACTATATTGGTGGTGTAATTATTTATTCTTCAGCTTATAGGCAGACATCCACAGAGTTCCAGCATAACCCAAAAATTTCTTTGAGAAGACTGGAGGAAAGACAAAAAAAACCTATGATAATTTAAATGTATATAGTATATAATAACTTTATCCAGAGCACATTCCAGGTAGAAGAGAATATGGGAAACCAATATATTTCATGCTATTTAAAGAGTGCTGAATTAAAGAAGGAAAAAAAAACCCTGGTTATTTGAAAATGCCTGTGTTTTTGATTAATTTTGCGAAATTGCAATTCTGTTGTTTTCCACAGGGAAAAGAAGAAGAGAGGCATATAAGCTGTAGCCATACAAAGAGCCTGCAGTATCAAAGCTTAGGAAGCACTGTGGTCTCTGTCCTCTCCTGGCTCTGCATTTGTAAGGGGAATAGGAAGCTGCAGGCTAGAACTGTGTCCTGACCTCTTGGCAACATGGCAGCCAAGATACTTGGCTGAGTACCTGTTACTACTTCTATACGGACAATGAGCAAATCCATTCTAAAAAGAGAATTCTGTTAAATACTAGCTTTATATCTATTAAAGCATTACAGACCCTGAAAATTCTAGGAAAAGGGAGTTAATTTTTGAAGCTATCTCTTTAGAGCATGCCCCTACTTGCAACTTTATCCTTGTACACAGACTCTTCTGCTATATTATTCAATATTATGAGTTCAGATTTGGCATTGTTGATGCAAGTAGCATTAAAAAAATTATGCTATCTGAAGAGAGAGTTAAGCTACTCTGCAGTAAATTGTAGGTTGTGGTTTTTCCATTCGTTATCCTCAGTTATAAATGAAGGTATTACTTTAGTCAAATAAACAAAGAACTTTGGATAAAATGACCATGGACGTTTGCCAAAAGAACTGTAATAAAATATGCTCACTGTACAGTTTACTGAATATATTTCTCTGTATTGCTTTCAAAGACTATCATTCATCTTTTCACAGTAAGACCTTTGTTTCTGGACCATGTGGTCACCAGGACTTATAAAAGTTTAAAGGTTTCATATTAGAATTTATTACCAGTATCTTTCTTTAAATCTAAAGCAACTATATCTTATGACAGTTATCTGTATGTTGGATATGAAGGGAATACTGTCACCTACTTTATATAATGCTTCCAACAACCAATTCTGCCCTAAATTGTCACATTTCATTCTCAAACGTCCGATACTTGCACGTGGTCAATGTACATCTTATTTGCAAGCATTTATAATGTACTGGTTGCTGCAAACCAGGGGATGTTATATTATAATCCAGATATTTTCCCCAATCTCAGTTCACTTGTTGTTTCTATATCCAATAGATTTCTGGAAAAACCTATTTTTAATTTGTCAATAAGTATTTTTTGTGACAGGAGTCCAACCTTAAATTTAAAAAAAAAACCATTTTGAGTTGCTTTATTCCCACCAGCTCAGCCCATTATATCCAATCTCACCTACCTTTTGTTATACCTGAACAATGGCAGGTATCACAAGTACCTCCTTTTAAAGATCCTGTGGGAATGTGATCTTGGGCACTCATTTTCAGTGCCCAAGATCACTTGATATAATGCAATTTTATACTGTTACTGTTTGCTTTGCTAGTTTTTATAATCTTTAAAATCAGAAATATAAAAAATTATAAGCTATTAAAATATTTGTTCAGAGATGCAGTTTGGTACAGTGGTGAAGCTTCAGGCTAGAAACCAGAAGACTGAGTTCTAGTCCTGCCTTAAGCAGAAAAGCCAACTGGTTGATCTTGGGCCAGTCACTTTCTTTCAGCCCTAGGAAGGAGGCAATGGCAAACCACTTCTGAAAAACCTTGCCCAAAAAACCTCAAGGAACTTGTCAAGGCAGTCTCTGAGAATCAGACATGATTGAACAAAAAAGGAATTGTTTATGTAGTAAATATTAATCATGTTTATACTCATCCAAAATGAGAAATACTCTGCCCCTGTATATAATATCTAAATTATCAGTTGGTCTGTCTGTCTATAGCATATGCTGAAGTTCTTAACCTCCATTTTTTTATGTACAACCATTATATATACCTAGCTTTTATTAATCTTTTACATTTGCACAACATTACAATTTGCTTTCACATCATCAACTTTGTGGCTATTATTTGAAATTATTTTCTTCCTCCAGGGATGCTTTTTACTTTAGAGGTAAAAAACTGAAACATGCATTTCTTTAGGTCTGTCCAATATCTACTGGTGAGAAGAAACCTTTACAACATTTAATAACATTACATTTGAAGCATTGTTTATAGGCCAATATAGATAAATTTTGGTTGGATTATTACTAAATATTGAGTAGGATCCTTCCTCAGAACAATCAGGGAACATAAACAAGGTAGCTGCAGAACTGACAAAGAAAAGAAACACTATTCTCTCTTTTTTAAAAAAAAACGTGTATTATTAAGTATTGAAATACATATAAAGAAAATACTGGACTGCAAAGAAAATAGACTTAAATTAAAAAATAAAAACCACAGAGAGAAAAGAAAACATGGATTACACCTTCCCTTTTTCTTTCATTTGCATCTGCAATCATGGGCCATGGTTTAGATACTTGAACTTTACATCAAATATTCCTAATTGTTGTCAGATTCTGTTCCAAAACTGCATTCCAGACAGCTAAATCTGCCTTGCTGTGTGATATGTTGTATGTAAGGGAGCCATTCTTGCTTGAACTTAGTTAAACCACCTCTTCTCTGTCATGCTCATAGAGAAGGCTGGTACTTCCTAACATGGTGATTATTATTGATGAGGAATTCCTTCTCATTCACAAAGGAAATATTGTGGGAGTGGGGGGGGGGGAATTCCTGAAGAAAAAAAACAAGAGGTAGATTTTAAAAAGCAATTCATGATTGATGCCTTATTGAAATACTTTATGGATCTATCCTCTAGTTTTGTCTCCTCACCCCCCACAGAACCTTCCTGGCTCTGTATTTGACCTAAAGCCTGAGTTGTTTTAGTTGAAAAACTTGTTGCTTGTAGACCCCTGACAGTCTGCCTCCTATAAAGATGGAAAATGAGTCAGGGTATTTGGTACTTTACAAAAAGCCATTCAGCAATTTCTTAGCTGAGGTGGATTTGAATCAACATGTTGATGGAGCTTCATCATATCACTCACTGAATTCTGCTGAGGCAGTACAGGAAATTGCAAGATCAGAGTTGTCTTGGCAAGTTATTTTGGCTACTGAGAGTACTGTGAACAGGTCCTAAGAGGAAAAGACCTGATCTTGTAAATCCAGCAAGATACAAGTGGAAAATGTACATCAAAATATTTGCTTTATTGGCATATCTTTTAATTCCTGGGCTTTATCATCTTACTATAAGCCACAACCCTTTGCCCGATTGGTGCTTGTACATCGTTTCTTGCTAAGACAAAAAAATAGAGATGTCTGGTGTTCCTGCTATCCTTCAGTTTCTCACAATTACCTGCTTGGAAAGACCTGAAAACTGCTAAGCACATTGAAGTGGTTAAGTTTCCCACAGGCTTTTAGAAAGTTAACAGGGAGGAGAGGCAGGTCCTGCCTGATGGGATTTCAAAGTGAGCGGATTCTTTGAAGTTTCGTTTTAGCAGCTGCCAGGTATTTTTCCCTCAGCCCTGCATAGTCTTTCTGAACCAAGTCCTCCAATGCTGCATTCTTCACTCTGCATGCCAGTGTTTGTGCAGGGGGAAGGGAAGAAAATAATTAGCCAAGAGCATAAAAGATTCTACACACTTATTTAAATTTGTTTTGGGACAAGTCTTCTCAGTTTTTTTCCTGTGAAGTATCACTTGTATGACTCATCCTAAATCTATTTGCTAAGTGCTTAACACTTGCTTTTTTTTTTTGCTTAACGATGTGTCCCACTTTTCCTTGTTGTGCAGCTTAGATTTCTAGCCTAGTGTTTTGATTCTTTGCCCTCAATACACAATGCATTTTGTAAACTGAACCCTGAAATCTCTTGAAAGAAAAGAGGTCTGTCTTACTGAACAGCTGGGACTTGGCTTTAGTGGAGAAAATCCAGGCTTCTTGGTATATTTCAGAGTTCTGAAAATTCTGGGGCTGGCCTGATACCAGATATGCTTTCTGGGAAAGGCTGAATATATGATTGATGCCTTAGGTTTCTTGTCTGCCGCACCTGTGTTTTGAGGCAAGATGGAAAGTGATTTCAACTCGCCTCTCCTTAATCTGGCCTCCATCATTTCTAAGGTAAAGGTAATAGTTTCCCTGTCAGTTGTGTCCAACTGAAGGGCACAGTGCTCATCTCCGTTTTTTGGCTGGGGGAACCAGTTTCAGACAGTTTCTGTAGTCATGTGGCCAAGCGTAGCTATACAACAAAGGCCCATGGAATGCTGTTACCTTCCCACCAAAGTGGTACCTATTAAGCTACTTGCATTTGAATGCTTTTGAATTGCTAGGTGGGCGGGAGTTGGGGCAAGTAACGGCACCCTGTTGCACAGAGCTCAGGTCTCGAACCAGGCTATCAGCTCTCCAGCTGATAAGCTCAGTGTCTTTAACCACTGAACCATCACACCTCCTCCATAATTTCTACCTCTTTCTTACATTTAATCCATGTTTTCCAATAGAGCAAAATATAGAATTGTTCATTTTTAATGTAAGATAGACTTTAAAGACTAACAGAAATGGATCTGAAATTATAATGTGGAATATGGTGGATTACTTCTGGAAATCTGAAGCATGAAGTTACCATTGAAATCTGGTGAAAAACAAGTAGATAGTATGTATGAGAGAAAATTAGTCTTTGTGCATTTTAATGATTTGCATTTTTATGAAGTGGAACATTCTTATGATTTTCATATATATGTCTGAATTTTATGAAGCAATATTTTTATGCAAAAATGCTTACAGTATGTTATAAAAATCACAGTACTATATCTGAAATCCGGACAAATTACACAGAAGAGATGTTTTACAAACTTCTCTTCAAAGGTCTCAAAGGACTTCTCTTTAAAGCTTTAACACAGCCACATCTTTTGGAAGGCTCAAGACAGTTGTTTAAAGCAGTGGTTCTTAACCTGGGCGTATCGCCCCCCAGGGGGTGATTTTGTTTTTCAGGGGGGCAATGGAACGAAAAGGGGCGACGTGGGGGCGAAGGAACGGAAGGGGGGCGATGGAGCGAGATATATTGAGAGAGAGAGAGAGAGATAGGTAGGTAGGTAGGTAGGTAGACAAAAAGACAGGTAGGTAGATAGGCAGGAAGGCAGGCAGGCAAACAGACAGACCTTTTGGATGGATGGATGGATATGGATGGATGGATGGATGGATGGATGGATGGACAGAAAGAATGCGAGAGCGGCAGCACTTTGGGAAAGCGGTGGCGGTGGCTTTTCCCAACATGCTGCCGCATTCGAGGCGCCTGTTCAGGTGCGGTACAACAGTCAATGGGTGAACCTGCAGGGCCAGCACCTCGAACACCCCCCTGCCGCCTCTTAGCGCCCCTCTGCTGGCCCCCTTGGGGACACTAAGAGGTGGCAGGGGGGCAGTTATGTTGGGGGAGGGGGGCGATGACAACTTCCTCAATGGCTCAAGGGGGCGATTCTTTCAAAAAGGTTAAGAACCACTGGTTTAAAGTGCTTCCCATTTTCTATATCTTAAGTACGTAAATGTATAGATAACACTTTTACTGGTATCTGAAAAAGTTAAACCCAATTTAATGGACTATTTGGGGATGGAACAGTCTGTTAAGTCGAAATATCTATTAAATCCATGTTATCGCATCTGTTTCAGTTTTCATAATTTGCACAATAAACTGACATAAATAACATCATTTTATAATACAGTTTGGGTTTAATGAACATATACTCAGTTTAATAGACAAATCCTTGATCTAATGGACATTTATGTGTGAAATTGAGGTACTATTCTGAAAAACATTACTTTGTTTAAAAGTTGGAATGAATTTTCATTGTGGAGTTTTTAAAACAAATTTCATAAGTGGATGCAAAAATTATAGAGAAATGAAATGTGTTTCATCATAGATAATCTTAGTAATTAATGCATACCAGTAAGATGGATCAGTGGGCAATTATCAGTGGGCAATTATTGAAAGTTGAACAGGAATTTAGTAGTCAAGACTAAGTCCTAATTTGTGCATTTTATTATATGGCTTTTACTAGTTAAAAGAAAAGCAGCTGTCTACTGTGTGATTCTGCTAATATAAAACATATCAACACCATAAGAGTGATTGTCATTACTATCTCTTCTCCACTGATTCAGTCAATGATGGGATGGGAACGCTGATCATCTTAAGCCAGATGATCTCTCACTTTTCCCTTACTTTGATTTCTGTAATGCTTTCATAATTGGTCTTGAAATTGTATTTTTTCTGAAATAAAAAGAAAACAAATGTTTAGCAAGCTATTTACCTGCCAAATATTTTCTAACTTATATAGACCAATATAAAATATAAAACTCCCAACATAAGCCCAGATATGTATTTTTGGCCAAGTAGAAAGTTCTGGGATATCTTCTTTCTTTTTGGCATTCCCTTTCTTTTCTACCCCTTGGCAATTTACAATGTTCTGAACTCCTGAGCTCTCATTCTGCTCCCCTTCATATCACATGCATTACGTGTGCACTCTTCCCCTTATCTAATTAGGTATTAAAAAGCTTCAGATCTTTCATTTTCTCTCCAGCAAAAGGACAAGTTGCCTTTGCAGCAGGTGTAATTAGCATACACTTGGAAAGTCGTCTCAACTTACTGCATGTCCTTTAGACAATGTCTGAAGTCAGCTCATTCCTTCCCCTACAAAAGTCTCCTGAACCTCTTAGATCCTGAGCTTCAGCTGCTTTTTCTCTTTTCAAAGTATACTGCCTGAGATTAAGTTAGCAACTTCACCTCAGATTCCTCAGATTCACATGTACTTTGGAAATGAATGCTGAAGTCATTTAATCAGATTGCCTTCAGGCTTTCTTTGTAATGTTTCACTTCCTTATTTTAAGCCATTGATCCAGTGTTGCAAGCACGTATTTCACACTACATGTGTGCCAGGATTCTGTTCTGGTTCTTCAGGCTAAATTTCTGATGGAGGAGTCTGTTACAAGATTGTTCTTCCTAGACTCCTAAAGCCGTGATGGTGAACCTATGCCATGTGTGCCGGAAGTGGCACGCAGAGCCATTTCCCCCAGCATGCGAGAGCTCGCCTGGAAAAGTCCCACTACACATGCACGCGCGCTGCCGCCTGACAGCTGATTGTCAGGTATCTGACACGCATGTGAAGGGGGGCAGGGGGGTATGGGAGACATGCGCGCATGCGCAGAGATGCGCAGTGCAAGCTGGGGGGGGTCGCACGTGCATAAGCAGAGACGCGCAGCACGCAGAGTGATCGTGTGCGCAGGTGCAGGTGCATGGTGCATGGGGGGTGATCACTCATGCAGGCGCAGGCACACGGCATGCAGCAAGGGGATTGCACGCGCAGGCACAGGGTGTGTGTGCGGGACCTAGCACTCATTGCCTTCTGGGTGCTGGCACGCAAGCGCGCGAGCGCACGTGCAATTATCAACACGGTAGCCAAAAAAGTTTTGCCACCACTGTCCTAGAGCATTTCTTTTGGTGATGCTTCTTTTTGGAACAAGTGTTAAAGCTAAACATGTTTCAGCAGCTTGTCTTCTGCAAGAGAAAAAGTGTGTCTTTGCTTTAGCTTTTCCTGCTTGCAATACAACAGGGATGACATGAACTCTGATCTCTCACACAATTCTACCATTATTACCTGTTTCCTCCATACAGTATTGCAGAGGAAGGGAAGGGAAGGGAAGGGAAGGGAAGGGAAGGGAAGGGAAGGGAAGGGAAGGGAAGGAGGGAAGGAAGGAAGGAAGGAAGGAAGGAAGGAGAGGGCTATTATATCAAGCTCCATTCCTTACTAAGGCTAGTAGAGCTATGGCATTCTCAGCAAGAGTCCTTATTCCTACCTCTTCTGGAATAGATTATACTTTGAAAAATTGTTCCAGAATGAGTTCTTCATACAGAAAATCCCACACAGGATGTTTTTTTGGGTAAGCCAAAATACAAGCAGAGATCAAACAAAGTGTGAAATCTTCATGTGTGCAATCCAACATTTAAGATTTCAAAGACATGCTAGTACCACATTTCCAACAAATTTCTATAATCTGATCAATATTTTCCTTGTTTCCCAAGAAACACAGGGACATAAAAGCAATCCTGGATCTAGAATAGTTTATTAAACCACTTAGCAAGAATTGCTTCATAATGGAAATGGAAAAATCCATCATTATTTCCATACAGAAGGTAGATTATATAGCATCCAGCAAATTTACTCAGGGCAAGTCTCCACTTTTTCCCCAAAAACTAGGCAAAAGGATAATCTCGGCTTCCTTAACAGAGGTTGACATTTATAGTCTATGATGCTATCCTTTGATCTAGAATCAGCCTTGTTTTGCTTTAATATTAATTTGTTTTTCCAGTTTAATAAGGGGAGACAAAATGGGGATATTCACTATCTTATTATGCAGATATCCTTCCTGAGATTTGAGTCCAATGAAATGCCAGCAGATGCTATGGTTGTTAGGTTGGCCTCATTGTTGGACTTGTGGAGATGGTAAGAAATATGTCTTTTTTTTTCTATAATTATCACTCCATGGCTCCTCCTCAAGCTTTACAGAGGGGGATAGATTTTTCAGTCACGGTTTATTGTTTTCTACTATGATTTCTAAGTGATGCTTTAAATGCTATCTAGAATTGATTCTGAGGAAAAAAGTTCTGCCAGATTTTCTCCTACATATTTGAGTTCAGAAATCAAATTATGAGATTTTTTTTTGTTTTCCTACAGAGTTCTCAGACTTATTAGACATAGACTGGGGTATTCATAGAAGCAACTACCTTCTTCTAGAGTTTAAGATAGGACCAGGAAATTTATGGTCTTCTGGATAAGGATAACTTACCGTTCCTACCATCCCTAGCTAGGAGATTTAACAGCACTGAAGGGTCATAAGTTCTTTCACATGTGGGTTAAGGATATTTATTTATTTAATTAATTAATTAATTAATTGGATTTCTAACCAATTGGATTTAGAGCAAGAGCTATTGAATTGGCATCCTTTAGTCTCAAAAGACTATAGTATTGTGCTATGAAACAGGTAACTGCCACTTCCCATGTTGTTTCAAAAGCTGTATGCAAAGCTGGAGTGTCCTCTCCAGAGCACGAGGCCTGAGTAATTTAATATGGAGGATAAACTGTTACCCAAGCAGCAGATCCCCCTTTTCCACACCACTGAATTACTCTAATGGAACGGCAGAGCCAATACGATTAGTTCCAGCTGCATCGCAGGAGTTACCAGAACGTGATTGTACAAAGTCATGAACTGCTTCCAGGACTCCGGCTCTGGATTTTGCCTCTTTGGCGCTAGCCACGCACGAGGTGTATGTGTGTGGGGGTGAGAGCTTCGTCTGTGCCGTGTGCCGTTAGAGGCAAAAGTGCGAGGCAGGCTGGGAGTTTTAACGTGCCTGTTTTTGTGTTGCTTTTGCTGCCACTGTAACATTGGACATGTTGCTAGAGAGCTGCGGCATGCCCACTGAAGTGTTTGTGGTCCCCAGCAGAGTGTGTTGGTATATGCCATGCTTGCTGAAAGTTTAAATGTATATATACATACATACACGGCAAAAGGAGCTGAGCTGGGCATCCTGAAGTGAGGAGGAATGCTAGAGAAGTAATACCTCCTTAAAAAATCTTGGTCCAGCTACCCCGGCTGGCAGCACCTCGTAAGGGCCCTTTTCCAGGGTTACAGGAGAAGATGGTCAACAGTTTTGAAGGTGGAAGAGGGCTTTATGCCCCAAGGGCAGATAAAACGGTAGAACCATCTTCTAGGAGAAGGGAAACTCTGATTTCAAACCTCCACTGCCTTGTGTCTATATCTATTATTGGAAAAGGCTTCAGGAGTCAACCTCGAGAGCAAGAGCTATAAAAGAAAAGGAAATAGTATAGATTTATTTCTTAATTAATTTAGAATATCTGGTATAGTAACAGATATTCTTTCTTCTAAGCCAGCAGCCCCCAAACTTTTGGGCACCAGAAACCAGTTCCATGGAGAAAGGTTTTTCTGCAGACCAGAGGGGTTGTGGTTATGCGTGCTGCCTGCATCCTGTGGATGGGGCTACGCTTGTTTGCGTGGCCCAATTGCTGGCATGCCATGGCCCAATGCCAGACTGGGAATTGGGGGACCCCTGTTCTAGGCTCTGAACTAAAGATGTAAAGGCCTGAGGAAAACAGAGACAATTTTTTTTGGTCATAGACCAGCATAGAATAAATAACATAACAATTACTCTAAAATAGAAATAAATATAATAAGTCATATTGATAGAATAAAATGATGTAAATATAAAATTAGTATGGAAAATTACAAAGTATAGGAATCAAAACACAAAAAATCCTATAAAATTACAATTACTTTTGTAATAAAGCTAAATGCTATACACTCTTAGGATAGATAGCCATAAGTAATACTAGAATTTATAAAATGCCATGAAAATGTACACCTAAGCTATGTTATATTAAGACTAAAATTTGCAGAAGCCATGCTAGGGTTTGTTGGGATGAAACACAATTATGGTTCAACCAATTTGAATGGCTTCTGTCATGCCCCTGTTGGAGTCTGAATCTGCGGGGGAAGATGAGCTGGAACAAGAGCTGACAGAGATTGAGAGGGTGGCTCCGTTGGCTATGGAGGAAAATGGAGAAGGGCAGTTTATCCAGGCAAAGCTTTTTTGAATTAGTAAGACCTGCAGACAGAGCTCAGGAGAAGAGCAAGGAGGGAAGAGAGACGGGAGATCAACGCAGATTGAGATGGCTATGAGGGAGGAGAGTGCCCCGCCCCCTTTCACAAGGCATACCTGGGGACTGAGATGTGCTGGTGGGAGGGGAATTTGTCGGGAAAAAGCGTTGAATCTGTGGAGCCTCGTGTACACTTACCAACGCCTGGAGATTGCTGTGCTCTGTCTTGTGGGGCTTGACAGTTTGTCTGCTTTGCTGAACTTCTTGCTCTGGTTAATGTTTGGCTAACCTGGCTTATTGGACTGCTGGCTCTGGTTGCTGTTTGGTTAACCTGGCTTACTGGACTACTCGCAACCAGAGGCTTCTGAAGGTGCATGTGAGAGCTTTGCTCCAGGACTTGTAATGAATGTGGGAATGTTTGGGGGCACAGTTGGAGCAATAAAGGGGAGTTAGACCTGTTTTCTGGTTGGCTTGCTTTTGTGCCACTCCCTGGGTCATCACAGTTTCCACCTTACTGGGATTCTGAAGAGCCTTAAAGACTTGGCTCTTTGCCTGGCTTTTGGTGAAAATAACTGATGCCTGCCCCCTTTTTTTCTGTTTCTCTCTGCCATCGTTGTCCTTTTGTCTTGTGCTGTTTTTGTGTTTTAGGTACTTGCTGTTTTTTTAAATGTTTGAACAATTGTAAATCTCCCAGTCTTTGGGAGTCAAGTGGCATATAAATTTAATGAATTATTACATACACAGTTATGTAAAAACAACAGCTGCCAGTTCTTTAGCTGGTGTTGGCCTTCATCTCCCAAGAACCTAGGATATTGCAATATATTTATATAGTATTTGTGCAAATCCAAGCAGTGTGCTCTTTTGTAATTGACAAATGGAAATTATTATTAACAAAGAAATACCAAAGTAAAACATAAAATGATATGTGCATATTTAAATAGAAACAAGAAAGAAAGGGGGGAGGAGGAAAGAGAGAGAAAAAAGCAAAAATTACACTTAGTTATGGAACCCCAATTAAGGTTCAGCATCACCTCACTTGAAGGGGTTGTTTTTTAATTATGCCTTTGACAGGAAAACGGGCTACATTGTGTGAAATTCCTACCACTTGTCAACTAGCAATAAGAGTACAGTAATTGGCTTCCAGCCTGCCCGTATATGTGTTATTTACAGGGGAAGTACACCTATCTCATAGTTTTCTATTAAAAAAGGAACACAGCAACACATGACTCACAGTTTCAGTTTCCATGTCACTGCAAATACAGGTAGTCTCAAATTACGACCGTGGTTGAGCCCAAAATTTCTCTTGTTAAATGAGACATTTGTTAAGTGAGTTTTGTATTATTTTACGAACTTTCTGGCCACAGTTGTTAAATGAATTACTGCAATTGATAAGTTAGTAACACGCTTGTTAAATGGATTTGGCTTCCCCATTGACTTTGCTTCTCAAAAGGTTGCAAAAGGTAATCACACATGACCTTAGGACACAGCAACAGTCATGCCAATCATCTGAATTTTAATCATGGGAATGCTACAAAGGTCTTAAGTATGAAAAAGGATCATAAGTCACTCTTTCTGGGGCCATTGTAACTTTGAATGGTCAATAAGTGAATTGTAGGTTGAGGACTACCTATACAGAGCCACAGTTCATTTTGTATGACATACAAGTTTCTCTCAATAGGAGGGAGAGGAGGACTTTAAACAAAATTTTCCTATGTGATCTGTGTTTTGATAGACAGGGTCCAATAGGAGAATCGTGTTGGTAATATTAGTATTAGAAGTCTTGTTAACTTTATTGGCCTTTAGAAAACAAATATGAACTGTGAAAATATTTTTAAAAAGCAAGAATAAAAAGTATAACAGCAAAAAAAAAGGATGACAGTACACAGGCAATAGAAGGAATCACAATTTTTAAAATTGGATTACATTCCAGGAACTACTGGATCTTATGATCTGCTTCATATGTGAGCTCTGTCAATCTACCACCTGTTTTGCACTGAACAAATGTGCTTGCTCTAGAAGAATGCAATACTACTCACTGCAAGGCTCATGAAGTCAGACTTCAAAGCAATACAGTGAAACTTCCACTGACGTATAGCATTGTATTTCACAGCTGGACTCCCTCTCCAGAGAGCAAGGTTGTAGTGGTTTTGTCTTTAGAAAAAACTTTTGCTTATTTGAAAAACTTTTTTTCTGAAAAAATATTAATGCTAGTATAATGAATGAGACAAATTCAAGTTTAGCTTTCTGAGGCCTCATAACCTGGATACCCACATACACACTTCTTTGTTCTATCCTGATCTCTTTTTTACTTGTTAGCATATACTATGCATCCTAATATATCCATGTGATCCACATCTAAATAGTAAAAGTGCTTTTGAATCTCATTCAGACATCTATAATCTCCAAACTGTGGTTTTGCAAATTGGACCTTTGCAGAGGGTGTGGTGGGGAGGGGAGAGAGGGAGGGAGGGAGGGAGGGAGAGAGAGAGAGAGAGAGAGAGAGAGAAGAACATACTGTATTTTATTTTGCAACACTAATTAAAAATAAGTTCTAAACTAATGCCAGTGTCATGGCTGGCAGAATACTGTTACTTAAGAAAACACACACACACATATATAACTTGATATAACAACTTATTCCAATTTGCTCAACGTTTACACTTTGGGGAACTTTGGGATATAAGTTTTATTTTGCGCAGGAAACAGAGGTGCTTTAGATTTGTGCAGATATGGATCTTTTTAAATAGGTTTATAAAAAGATTTTCAGGAAGAAGCAATTCCAGTCCAAAACATCAGCTATTAAATCACAAGACCAGCTAGCATCCTTTGGACTCTCAGTATTCATTTACTCTTCTTTCTACAGAGAGTTTAGCTGATTCACATAGATTTTTCTTTTGGGCTCAGGTTGAGGATTGGGATGTTCATCAAAATTCTGATCACATTCATCACTTGAGGAGAAACTTTTTTTTTCTATGCCTGAACAACCTCATGATTTGTTCTAGAGCCATGATCAAGAGCCAAGATGGTGTACAACCCCATATGATTTAGGAGAATATTTATGGACTTTTCATATGCAGTACTTGGGAAAAACTCAGTAATTTCCAAACAAAAAATGGCTCTTTAGGGTATTTTACATGAAACACTATCATATTCCATGTCTCTTTCAACTCTGGAACAGGTTCTTTGTGGGAAGCTGATTAGGTTAATGTTTTAGCATGTTGGACATCATATCTTGATACTGATTAATACAGATACGATATGTCCTTCTATTACTGTATTTAAGGCAATTGGATGGTAGCCTCACAAGTTCAGTAACAGACCCCCAAATTAATACAATGGTTGGAAAAGAAACAGTTGCCAAGAAGGTCACTCTAGGTTATCCTTGAGGTGATCCAAACTATTGGACAGGCATGTTCAAGATGAATACTTTGGGCACATGGAGCTAAAACAAACAATTGGTTTGAATTATTTAAAAAAAGGCCTAGTTCAGACATTCTAGAAGAATCAATGTTTATTTGTCTGCAGAAATACTTCCTCAGCAAAACTATATTACAAGGTCAGGGATAATATAATGATTTCCACAATAATAGGCCTGTATATTCTGAGCCACAGCAGACAAATAGGGATCAGCTAGGGTAGAACATCTGGCAGGAATATGGAATATGAAATCATGGCTGAGTAAAGTTACAATCCAGGAATCTGAACAGTTTCTGTACCTGCAAATCTGTTTTGAGATTATCCAACAAGCATTTGTTGACATTGTCTTGTTCTTGAGACCTCCTAGAATACAATACATTTTTAGTATATGTTCTTCCATCATATAAATTGTGGTAGCTAATGTTATTACTTTTTCGTAATAAGTAATCATGGATGAAAAGCAAAACATTTTCAAAGAAAAAAACCAAGAAATTCCAGTTGCCTTTTGGAAAAGCACCTTTGGGACAACCATGACCTGGATGATGGAGAATCTCCACTGACGCTTATTCATAAGTTTCTGAACTTTTTCCAGATATTGAGGGGCAGAATTTGGATGTGTATCACAATTTGATACACTGTCAAATCCTACTATGCATTCAGCTGCTAACAAGAAATTACATAATTCAAAAATTAAACTTCCTTGATAATGATCCCTAATAAACAAAGCTAAACTACAAATGAAGCTGCAGTAGACTCTGCCTCCTGACTCAAAGAGAGGCTGTGTTTCCAAAGTAATGAGTTATTTTCTATGCCCCTAAGAATACATGGTAAGCACAAAAGTATCCTTACCCAAGAGGTTTTCATGGTACACCCCTTTTCTTTGATTAGCAGGCTATGGTGAAGGCTGTGCTGTTTCTTGTTGTAGGACTGGTAACATTTTTGTAATTTTTAGATCAGCAAAGAAAAAAAAGATAATATTCAGACTTTACACTGTCACTGTAAACATTTAAGTGAAACTGTTTTCCTTACAGGACGCTGCACTCTGACAGTTTTGCCTGGGAAGGGGATACAGAGAACAGCATACATAGTAAGTTGATAGGAAGCCAAGCAGTGCATCCCAAGACCCCACCAAGCCTCGGCAGCTATCAGCTCCATTTTGCCTTGCAGCAGCTCCAACAGCAAAAGCTTCAGTCACGGCAACTTTTGGACCACAGCCGAGCACGGCATCAGGTGACTAAGATGCATGCATGAGGCTGTGTATTATTTGGAAAATATATAGGCTACATGGTAAACATTAGAATCTGGGGTATTTTGTACAAATCATGCAAGTTTGCTTAGATATATAAGTAGTAACAATGGTATTCGGGACTGGAACTTCTATCACTAAGCTATG